>VZTB01000696.1:564945-698702 GCA_013397245.1 Thryothorus ludovicianus
GAGGGACAGAGGGACGGGACAAGGCGGACAGAGGGACGGGGCGGTGCGGGACAGAGGGACGGAGCAGTGCGGGACAGAGGGACGGGACAGGGCGGACAGAGGGACAGGGCGGGACGGAACAGAGGGACAGGGCAGTGCGGGACAGAGGGACGGGGCAGGGCGGACAGAGGGACGTGGCGGTGCGGGCAGCGGGGTCAGCAGCTCCGCGTTCCGGCCCTGCCCCTCCTGGCCAAACTGTGTGCGGGGAAAGCGCGGCCGGGCGAGCCGCGGGGAGCTCGGCTCCCTCCGTACCCCTCGCTGCTCTGACCGTGCTGCAGAAACCCATGCAGCTACCTCACTATCTATGTCTTAAAAAAGTGTCTTCTGAAAAAGAAACAAACAAACAAGCAAACATAGCAAACAAGCCCAGAATAGTTTCCCTTTTGCGTGTTTCACTCGCTTCACTGCTTCCTCGCACTGATTAGTCCCAGACTGCCCTGTAAACAAGGTGTAACTTTATCTCTGCAGCACAATGGCACTCAGGTACCTGAGAAGTTACACCCGCCACCCCAAGCGCACGGGAAGCGGATCCGGCGCGCAGTACCAGGCGGGACAGAATAACCCAAGGACCCGCCTCGCCCCCGGCCAACTTCTAGTCCAGGCAGAGCCGGCAGGAAAGAGTAAAAGCCGAAGAACAGGATAAAACAAAAATAAAAGACTTCAGAGACTAATTCACCAACTACATTCTGAAAATAATATTAAAATGGTGTTTAAAAATAAATCCCATTAAAGACGGTTTAGGAATACAACATAAAGTAAACCAGGCACACAGAAATATTGCCCTCTGGGAAAGGCTGTTCTTTACAACTGAGGAAGAGGCCACCAGTCAGCATCCAGTAACACAACCCCGATCAAAACTGCTTTCAAACAGCACTATGAAACCCATCCCTTCTTAGCTCACTCCTCTCAATTCCTTATAGTTCAAATTGCTGCTAGCACTTTATCTTATAACCAGAACTATACATAAGCACTAAGAAATATTTTTATGGAATACGTAATGTCTTAAGGAGGAAATATGTGGGTGTATGCTTTCCCATTTATATCTATTATCAAGCTAATATAATATACACAACATCTCACGACAAGATACAGTATTGAAAACCAGCTTGTGCTACTCAATTTCCTTCTCTTCCACAGAACAAAGGGAACAAGACCTCTTGCCTAACAAAAGCAGCAAATGAAGCAGTTTGAATACATTGTAAATATCTTCCCTGTTCCTCCCCCTGCATCATCCCCTGCTTATTTTAAATAGATCTTGTGTTGACGAACTCAGTTTCTTTGCGTGAGTTAGTAGGATATTCTTCTCTCAATCTGTTTTCTCTGTCAAAACAGACCTTTAGTCCTCTGTTGACTATATGTGACGTGACTCATGAGTCTGGATTTTTTTATGTTCTTTTATGTATCCACAAGCAGAGTTAAACCCAAGAAAATGGTTGGGAAAGGGCAAATTAGAAATCAGAAGACAATTTTATTTCCAACCATATGTTTACAAAATAGCATTAAATTAATCTGTCAGTTGAACTGGTCACTTTGCATTATATCAATTGCAAATTACGCTTCAAACAAATATTATCATAATGGTGCATTCTCAGAGCATAAATAAAACATGCACAATTCCTGCATGGAGGCTAACAGGCATCAGACACCTCTACTGGAAGGTAATAACCACTTGTCCAAGTTGGTTGCTCCTATTGATGCTGAACGAGTGTGGTCACACACAGTTATTAGCTTTAATGTAATTGCCTAAGCTTTCCTGCACAGTGTTTTTGGTGTGAAACCACACCTGTCAGTACTAGGCAAGCCAGTGTCATCACACATTGCTTTGCTTGTCTGATACAGCTCCTGTACGCAATTGAAATTTGGGTGCCGTAGCTTGATTGCTCCCTTTTGGATATGGCTCTCTCAACTAATTTGGAGAAAAAAAACAAACAGCAGGAATGTTACAAGTACTCCTAACATCAAAAACAAGGAAAACATATTGCTTTCTATGTATTAAAGATTAAGATAATTATTTTTTAAAAATCATTTCATCATTTCCTGTACTTTGGGAATAAATATGAAATCAGGGAGGATTGCAGTTCACATATACTCAACAGAGACACTTAGGGCATTACTCAGGCTGTCACCAAAAGTGACTTTCATGTCACAAGTAATTCTCACTACAGACAGCACAAGCAGCCAGAGTCTGGCAGCTTGGACAGTAAATAAGCTGAATTGCTCATTGCTCTCTTGAATTGAAATATCATGACAGGTACCAAAGTCTGTCTCAGGGCTCCACAAAGCAAATTTGCATATAGTATTTATGGTTCAAGAATTAAAAGTCTGCAAAAATGCCACTCCTGTTGAGGTGTTTAAACTTAGCAAAGCAAAACACTTCATGTGTTAACAGAAGCAAACAGGTACAAACACAGGTGTAGAATTTGTTTTCCCTGATTTCTTCCCTAAATTTTGTTCCTTTCATAAAAATCTATTGTATATAGTATCTGGTGGAAGGGGAATAAAGAAGACGAAGCCAAACTCTTCTCAGTGACTCCTAATGAAAAGGCAAAAAGCAATGAGTATTGATTGAAATATAGAACATAGAGATTGAAATACTGAACATAGAGAATTTAATTTTTCTGCATGACAGGATTTGTTTTATTGTATTTTTTTATTTTGCTATGAGGATGAGAGAGCACTGGCACTGATTTCTCAGGGAGGTTGTGGGGTTTCAGTCCTTAGAGACAGTCAACAGCCATCTCAACATGGTCTTGGGTTACTAGCTCAAGGTGGCTTTGCTCTGACCAGGTAACTGGAATAGCTCCAGAAGTTCCTTTTTACCTCAGCCACTCTGTGAAATTAAAAATTATCTGATTCACACTGACATTTTAGGGATTCCATATCTCCATTTTAATTTTCAAGGATTAAGCATAATGACTTTTCAGATTGTCAAAGAGAAGAGCATTAACTCTGGTATTTAAACCCTGACCCATGTCTTTTAAGCATAGCTATGAACTGTCTACGCTAGAAATAGCTTTGTATATCATAGTACTTCAACACAGTGCCTTTGGGAAAACAAACAGAAAAAAATGCTGACATGGTTGTCAAGGTTAATAGACTAAACAGACCTTTCTTGATAAACAAGAATCTTTCAGCTTGTATCCAACAGTAACAACAATTTTTTCTTTGGGAACTCTAATGGAAAGCAATTGACTCTTACTTAATTCAGATTCAAATTCAAATCCTAGTGAATAATGTCAACAGCTTGTAACACCTTTTCACAGCTAGCAACAAGAATTGTCTCTTATAAATGTGAATGTTTTATGTTAAGGGAACTTTTGGCAAAAAAAACTGAATAAGCTGTTCCCTCTCGCATACATCAAAAAGCAAGAGCTATTTCACTTTTAATTACCCTGCATCCAAACTATTCCATTCCATCTCATCCCACACCAGCAATGAAAAATTTCTTAATAAGGTTATTTATATGTGAAAATTATGATTAGCAACTAATTTTTTTAGTTTTTCCTATGAATTTTAGCTCTCCCATTGATTTTCTCCCATAGGGGTCACTCTAACTGTGGGCAACCCACTTCCAGCAGCATAAACTTGAACTTTCAGGAGTGTTACTGCCCTGAAAAGAACTACAGCATGGATCTGAAGCCCAGGCTGCCTTGTTCCTCTGGACATCAGCACATTTAGAAGAATGGGTCTTTTCCAGTTCTTCTCATTACACTGTAACTCTCTGAAGGCTGTGTGATGGTAACTGCAGTGTCTCAGCAGTTAAGAACAACTGAAATAGGACTCCACATTCTAAGAAACATCCAAGTGTTCTATGAAAATGATAGGACTGTCTCAGCAAGGACGACTGAGAGCATGTTAACCCAGAAGAGTTAAAATCTTGCTCATAGCTCCACATTGCTCAGACACTTTCATGACAACAGGTTAAGTAATTCAGTTAGAGTTTCCCAGACTGATGCTAAACACCTCTATTTGTGTGCTGGGGGTAGGCAAGGAGGGGGATGGCAGGGCCAGGACATAATCTGGACCACTTCCTTCTCTTGAATGATATCTTCCTTTCTTTTAAAAGCATCTCTCAAAAGAAGCAGCATGGTTTGGGGCAAGTTAAAAGGGTTTTTTTGTTTGTTTGTTTGTTTAATTTTCTTAATCAGCAGGAGTGATGGGCAGCATCCCTGAACATGGTGCACATTCCAAATTATCAGGATACACTGCATTAATTTCCAGAAGTTTGTTTTCTGAATTTATCCATTTTACATCGAATCATAAAACAAAATCCATCTCCTTCCATAAAATTCCATGCATCACGTAGGATGCTTATAATTCTCCCTTCCAGATGGTGTACATCTGAAAGAGAGTTGTTAAGTAAAATGTTATTCTGTGAGATTTAGTTTAGGTATATAATAAACCAGTGTCAACTAATTCAAGATGCAATAATGAAACACTTCCTTAAGATAATTGTCACATTTTAAATCTCAAAAATAAGCTTCAAATGAATGAATAATAAAAAAAAATCTGAAAGCATGCCCATGGAAGTACTGGACTGCTATATAAATTTTATTTTTAAACATTAAAGGTGCTTATCATTTGCAGATTGTTATTGGTTATTATGGTTACCATTCTCTAACACAATCCAATCTGCCTGCACTTTTCTATTTTGGGATACAGCAGTGATAACATTAACAGCAGACTTAACTTCTCAACTTGCAAACATACATACATTAGGGGCACATGCTATCTCCTGCTGCACTGAAAGATAACGTGAGTGTGTTCTCACAGTGTCACAGAAATAACAAGCTGCTGTTCTCCTGCAGTCAGATGTTAAAACATCTAATCCAACTCACACTGAGTGTCAGGAACACAGCGTGTTTGGAAACATTTGTATTACAGATATATTATACAAATACCTGTGTTATGAATCCTCTGCATCACTGAGATATAGCAGAGGTGTTATAAATGTTATAAAGTTGAAAAATCTGCCCATAAATGATTGTTCCTGTGTGTGGGCAAGATTTTTTATTTTTATTTTTCACATGTGATGTAGAGTCATGTGGAACATTGTCTTCTTAAAGCCTTGCTGCAGTGAAACACAGAAAACGGAGCGAGAAAGAGCAATTCAAGTGCTCAACATGTTGCTGGTCTAGGACGGTCACAGAAGTCACCTGCAGCTGAATGTGCTGCCAAAAACTTCTGAAACAGCAGTACATTCTGTCAGAGCTTTAAGTGGTTGGAAGAAAATATTAATTCAACAACCGTATTTTAAAAAAGTAATACCCTAAGTATGAAAAAGGAGATAATGTTCACTTTGCTATATGTATTAATTGCAAAAAGGGAGATCAATATACTTTTGAGCACAAGAATATCAATACAAGAAACAACCTTCACAGAAAACACTTAATATCTTGAAGCAGAATATATAAAATTTACACAACTCTGTGGAAACAGCTTGTTCTGGCTATTTTTGCTTTAAAAATTCACCTTTCCACTGAAAGGTTACTAATTTAACTCTATAGTGTTACCTGTACATGAATGCAACATTAAATAAACAGGGGTTTTAATCTCAGTGAAAGGCTTTCACCTCACACTCAGCACTTGTCTGCCTCTGGGGGCATGGAAATGTTTCAAGTGCCATGGGCAGCTCCATCACGGCCAGATGCTGACTGCCCAGAGACGGAGACTCAGGAATAACTTTGGCTCGAGCTGTACACAGGACTTACTCCAGACTAGTAGCAATCTTACCCTCTGGCCACATCCATGTCCTGAAAACTGTGATCCACTTACAGGTTGTCCTCTGGGACAATTACTGTGCAATTCCATATTCAGGACATTGACTTAGTAACTGATAGTTCATGGAGGAGACGTCCGAGCTCCTGTGCCTTTAAAACAAAGGTTTTGGCTTTTAAAATGTCCAGCCATATCTCAAAATCACATTTATAGGAGTACTATAATGTGCTGTTGATACCTCCAAATTCTGTTCTCATTTCAGAAAATAAAATGCATCTAATCAACAGAGCCACAACAGCAGGCCACAGAAGTAATTTTGGCTCACTCTGCCTTTGTTTATGCATTTTTGCCACAAGCCATCAAAATTCCATCAATTTATATTATTGATTATCACCAAAAGTTGTGGTTTCTTTGGCCTCATTGCTTCTTTAAATCTCAGTTCCCATTTCTCATTTTTACCATTTTTGAAATCTCTAATATTTCTGTTGGTCACAGTTTTGCAATACTAAAATCCAGATTCATTATATTTAATTTTTGATGGACTAGCTTGTGCAATTTAATAAGCTCCAGTGAAATAAGTTCTGGTAAAATGTGAAAGATGAAAAACTTGTCTCTGCAGAAAGGACTGTAAGTCTCTTGGGACCCACTTCAGAGCTCAAAATAGGAATTAAGTGGAATTTAGGCAGCATATGTGCTGCTGTAATGGCTCTCTCACCTATGAGGCTGGGTGTCACCCTGGCACAACAGAAATGTGCTTCAGTTTGATGAGCAGGGAGCCAGATGTGTAACCCTGGCTAGGAACTCGCAGTGTGTCACAGTGAAAACACGGCCGGAGGAGCCTGCACATCAGCTAAGCAGAGACAGCAGTTTGCAATGCTAGGGATTAAATAAGTGCAGTAAGTTGCTCCTTACAGAGAATTAATGCAATGTGTTACAGCATGTTCAGAACTGCCCCGATGAGATGCATTGTGAAGGTAAGGTGCTTTCAGTCAATCTTCCTTGTCCACCCAAATTAACAGGATTTTGTTAGAAGAGAGTAAGAAGGTGAATTCTTGGCAGAGTAAGAAGATGCAAAGGTCTTTCCTCCTCTACACTGGAATGACAATTTTTTTCCTCAGTTATATTCCAGATAAAACTGTAAAATATAAAAATGTGATTTTTCAATTCCATTTTTCTGTATTGAGAATTTTCTTCCCCTCCCTCTTGCCACAATTCCTGATGAGTGTTCATAGAAAGAGCAGCCTGGTTCCCCCATGCTGTCAGCAATGAAGACTCGTGCATCCAAGCAAAGAGCTTATCTCAAACTGCATTTCTGTGGGGGCTCTCCTTTGCTTTCTGAGACTGCAGGACTCTCTTACTCCGAGAAAGGCATTCAGCTATTTTCTACACCCTGACTAGAGTTTTGAAGGTGAACATGTTCCTGTGTTTCAGAAGTCATCCCCCAAAACCTTTATAAGTTCAAATCTAGGATACTAAGGTGCATTGGATGGGGATTTCTGAAGCCAGTGAGGAACTCCTCCTAAGTGTCAAAAATTTGCTAGACATTTGATTTAATAAGTGGGAAAAAAGTGAATAATAAAAGAATTCTAATCAAATTCATAATTGTTGATCTTAATACAGTAGCAACCTATAAAAAGACAATATTTTGAATTCCAAGATGCAAGAATTTCTCCTCTCCTGAATTCATAAAACTGAACCTAAATTGAATGTTGTGTTGTCCATGACATGAACAGAATAATGGATTTACACTGAACCAGCACTAATGCACAAAGTTGCTTTTAAAATTAGAGAAGGAAATTATTCTCTCAAGGATTTCAGTTCTGACACTTTAAACTTCTAAAATAAAATACTTCTGCCATCACAAGGCTGGTTGCATTTTGTTGATAGAACACATTCAGCCAGAAAATACCATGATATCCTAGGAACTCACTGATTTACTCTGAATTTTGTAGGAAGTTATCAAAGTGCTTAGTTTGAAAGCGCCATTTCCAGCATTCCACTATAACATCGGCTATTCAAACTATTATGTAATCAAGCATTAACCTGTTTCTTACACACCAAAGTGACCCTGTTTCCAAGACAAACTGGAAATATTGATGAAAAGCAGTATTTTGAAACTTCAAAAATTACTTTTTCCAATGCCTCCCTCTATGTATTAATTTAAAAGTTTCTAGAGAGAAAATATTGAAGAGATGACTCAAATAATACTATAGTTTGAAAATAATGGTTTCATTGTTAGCTCATAGAAACGACTTTATCATTTTACAAGAGTAATAAAGTATATGCAAATGTGACACGAATAAAAACAACCAGAACCTTTCAGATAAATATCAGTCACTTAATGTTGCTTAAATAAGTAGGGAAAATCATAGAATTATAGAATATTTTGTGTGGGAAGGGACCTTTGAAGGTCTTTTAGTCCACCCTCAATTGTAAGGCTTTTAATAAGAGAGAAATATGTAAAACTCAAGCACGTTTTGGTCACAGAGATTTTCAAGGAAACTCTATCCTGTTGAAGTGGGCTGCTGAGCTGTGTACTTAAGACTGTGGGAATTGAACAAAAATGATTACACATACGTGACTGAGGACTTTGTCAAACAGAGAAGACTCCAAGAAAATTGCTGCATCTTTAAGCTAGTCTTTCTACAGGCATCCTTTGATCAGCATAACCATGCTCAAAGTGAAATTTAGCTTTTATATATAGCAGACCTTTAAAATTATATTTTCTTCTGATACTAATATTCTACCACTACTATTAACTAGTGAGCTAGTAATTTTTAAGTGATGAATATTATAAATTATCGACCTGAGTTCATCCTTTCAGCAGCCTCAAAACATTAAAAAAAAAAAGAAATAGATGTTTATACCCAGTAAAATACTGCAAAATGCAATGTATCATTAATGAGCTGAAGAAAAGAAAGTTGTTTAGTGACAGCAGAAGTAATGAAGCTTGTGTTCCCACACACACCTCCACAATACTTTCAGCTCTCTCTCATTTTCCCTACTCACCACATGCTCTGTACCCTCAGCTCCCCTCCCCTCCCTGAACCTCCCTTTCCCTGAACAGGAGTGAGCATTTGTTTGCTCTGTTGCAGAGCTGAAGTTGTGCTCCTCAACTGGATGGGTGCTGCCTTGCAGGTGCCAGAGGAGGTCACAGAGTGCTCTACATCTCCCGCACTGGCCCCTGGAGGAAATGGCTTTGAGAGCTCCTCCAGCCCCCAAGAAGTTCTGCTGTAATCACTCAGTGCTTCTGAGACCTCTGCAAGGCGGGCTTAAATCGGCCACTGAAGTTCCTGAGAAGCACAACTAACAGATGGAAAGTGGGATTGCATAAATCTTGTCTTAGGAAATAAACCTAAGAAATCAGAGCGGTTATACAAAGACTGTCCGTACGCTTTAATACTCAGCAGCTTGTTTAAATATAAGCTGGTGCCGTGAGCAGCAATATAAACTTTTAATCTGTCAGAAAATTTTCAAATCATCATTGTCACAGACCATTGGTTGCAGTTTTTAAGCAGTTACAAGTACAGTATAAACCACAGTTTTGTGTTATGTACATGCAGCACCAGTGGCACAAAAAAATCTGTAAAGAAATACTGCACTTATAATACTTACTGCACAAAGGATTTAGGGATCAGTGATTAAAATAGTGCAAATATTTATATATTCATATGCAATCAGACAACTTATTTTCAAAATTCTGACATCTGTGTTTTGGCCCATAGCAAAAAATAAATAAATTTAAAAAGCAAAAAATAAGGCATCCCAGTGGTTTAATAGCCTATAAAATCTATATCTGAATGCAATTGAACTTTCAAAGCATTTTATGTCCTGTTCTTTTACACCTTCTTTTTTTTGTGGCAGCTCCACACCAGGGATCCTGGGAAGCAAATAGCAGAATTTGTCCTTTCAAGTTTATGAATTCCTAGGCTTGTTCACTGCTATTTGGAAGCTGAATAAAAAATATTAGCAGCAAATATATATTTCATTGATGCTAAAAATATAAATACAGGTAAATTTGAGTAAATTGGAAAAAGGCAGGGTGCCACTTCTCTGCACAGAGGATGAGGTAAGGATAAAATGCCCTTGCACTTTCTGACAGTTAATGAAGTTTTCATACTTCAGAATTTCATTGTTACAATGACTATTGTTGGTGAAAATGTATCAGCGGTTATGCAGTAAAAGATCATTTATTTCATCTCACCATAATATTTTAATTAACTTGAACACAGCAGGGGTCAACATATTCCAAGGGATATTCTATTAAAAACGTACCCATACAGCAGTTAACTGAATTTCTGGTCAATTATACAATTTGAATCTTCTTTTGATGCAACAACTCCCATTCAAAAACTATCATCAATAATAAATTCACTTAATTATTCATGCCAACAATATTTGACAACCAGTATAGAAAGGTGAAAATGCTGTGTGGAAACATGCACATTAGCTGTGCCAAGTTTCAAGTTTCAACATTGATTTTCTTGAGGAAAACAGTATTTTCCAGTTTGAGGATTTTTTTTCATTTTACAACAACTTTTTCCCACCAAATTGGGATTGATTTCTCTGACCTATAATTATATTTGGATTGTCAGAGAATACCAACACATACTGTTTATCAGAACTCTTAATAATTGTTTGTATATAAATTAAAACATACAGACTTAAGCTTTTTACTATATTAATTAGATGAGTAAAGAGTAAAGGCAGCTATAGTTATGGTTGAAATCAATGATAGTATGGGTCTTTTCCAAGCTAAATGGTTCTGTGATTCTATTAGTAGCTGATTTTTACTATTCTGAACATCCACGCTGAAAATAATTCCAGTGGAATTGTATGTAGTAGTTGTAGCCTTTCCTGCTTCATGGCACACTCCTGTAAGACCCACGGTTGTGTTACTTCCCCAACAAACATAAGAGCGTAGTCTAATTGGAGTAAAAATAACTTGTTTATAAAGAAAAGTTGTCCATAAGAGGAGAACAGAATCGGTATTAGCAATAACTAATCAGTCTCCTGTGTGGAGATCCCTAAATAACCCAGGAATAGCAATGATCCAAATCTGATTTCCTTGTAGAAAAAAACTGTGGAGCAGCTGTTACACAAGACAATGCCCCTGACTTCTCTCAGAACAACTGTGGAAAGGTACTGTCTTTTACTGCAATTTTATTCAAATATCTCATAAATGTTATAGAAAGAAGCAAGCTTGAACCAAATACTCTGCTTAACTCTATGTTTACGTTTGTTTTATTTTAAATGCCATCTTTTATTTTATACAGTGTAAAAAGAAAAAGCACATCCATGATAACTTTAAAAATAGTATTTGTCATCTATTTAAATTTTATTTCTCAGCACAGCTGTAGTGGTATGTCTGCTCCTAAACCTCCCTGGCCCCAGGATACACATACCTGGTCAAATGCTACCAAACCAAGACTCATGAACATGTTACAATCTAACCCAAATAAAAATAATAGGGAGTATAACGTTTGTGTCTGTAGAGAGAATGTTCTTGCACATACTGCCAGCAGAGAGTCCCATTGCTTTCATATTGAGAAGAAAACAATTTAGCACAATTCCCAAAATCACAGAACAAATAGCAAGCCACATTTAACTACTTTAATAGGGTCATAGACAGAAGCCCTCAGGTGCAGCCACCTGCAAGTGCTTTCCCTCCCCCTCAATGCATTTTTTTACAGTTTTTCCAAACTGTAAATCAAGTTAGTATGTTCCAAAAAAGGAAGCTCAAAAGTATGGTTCGGACTTCCACAAAAAGGTCAGCACGTTTCTCAACAACCTTCAGCTTGGCTAAATGAGAACGAAGCGAAACAGTTTAACCATAAATAAGTTAAATGGCAAGCCAGCCTCTACATCGCATTGTGAAATTAAAGGGCTCCCGAGCATCTGGCCTTCACTCCTACTACATATGCTTACCCCAGGAGCAACGTGCTTAGTTTGAGGAGACATCAGGCGTCTGTCAAGCATGTCAGCCTCACTCCAAGCAGGCCAGCCCTTCCAGCAGCAGCAGCCCTTCTTACAGGAGCAAAGCCTCCGACGCAAAGCAGCGCACCGGCGAAAACTTCAGCGAATCTGCCCACATTGACCACTACTGCAAATACCTGCACTTCTAAGGCCGGGTTTAAAGGGCCCAGCTTTTGCCTATACAGAGCAAGCCTTTTTGTTGGCCGTTCCTCTCAGCTGTTGATCTGATTCACGTTAGGGACAGCTCAGCAGAGTGCCTGTCACCATCAATTACCAAGGAGGAGTGGGAGGGCTCCGTGCTCATGGTGACGCCAGCCGCTGTAAGGACGAAGCCTGCACACTTGCTGGAGTAACATCACACTTTATTCATCTCAGATGCATGGCTTGCAACATGCATCTGGGATGGGAACATGCATCTGGGCACACACAACTGCTGTGCACCCAGAAACAGGAAACGGATCTGAGCATTATTGATTTAACGATGCTTGTGGATACAGATATTTTTTTGTTCCTCCCCACCCACAAAAAATATTATGCTGGAATTTTAAACCGTAAATATCAATTTAAGTTGGAAATTTTCTGTGTAAAAGGAAAATTACGCTTGACTATATCTAAGGTAGAGGACCTATTATTATGTAGAAGATACATATAAATGAAGCTTGCTCACGATTTTTATATAAACTATCACCCTAAAAAACTCTCACTAGCCATTTCATCATGGCAATACTTCCAGATATTAACCAGTCGACTGAAATCATTGGGAAAACTTACATGCATAATATTATTGGCCCTAATGAGTTTAAGAATTTGCAAGATTAAGGTCAACTGGCTTAAAATAAGAGCATAGGTTAGAAGTAATTAAGGACAAAAGATAGGTGTTTGTATTGGTCTGAGGCTTCTGAAGGTGTAGTAAAGAGGAGAAAGGGGCAGGCAGCAACAGGAAAGGAATAGTACAAACAGGAAGAGTGCTCCAGAGAAGGCACTTTCCTCCTCTGTTACCACTGAAATAATGAATATCAAGGCAGTGATTCCTCAGACAAGCAACAAGCACAAACATTGTTTTGGCTCCAGCTGCTCAGTGAGCTTGGCAATCTTCTCCTCTGCCTATGCCCCAAGACTGATCTTCAACAGGAATGCAAGGCAAGCAAAGCCCCACAGAGTCCAGCCTCTGGTCCATGAAAGCTGAAAACATTGTCTGTTTTCAAAGGCTAAACTCTTGATATTGACTTAGTGTGTAGACTCTGTGAAGTTGACAGTACTTGGAGACAGAAGGGCAGACCCTACCTACATGTCTCACAATAAGTATCAAATCAGATTTTTTTTTTCCTTTTAAACAAAGGCCTCAAGCTGGCTTCTATTCATATTAACTGGTTCTTTCACATTTTTTCACACAGACACTCTTAGGGTGTACCAAGATAGACCAATATAAATTTCTTATCTTAAAATGCAATTTCTTATTTATATTATCTACATACTATATTGTTAAAATTTCTCTCTCACTGAAACAAGAAGTGACTTCTATTTAATAGTTGATCATATGGGTTTTTATGTTTTGGTTTGGGTTTTTTTTAAGGAGACTATGGGAATGCAGGATTCTTAACATTTTACCACTGTTTCAAAATTCAGTGTTCATGTTAGGTCCATTTTGGATGCCAAAAGAGAATTAAATAAGTAGAAACTTTGCCCATATTTCTTATAAAAGAGACATTTCTATTTACCTGAAATAGACTAAGCAAAGAAAAATACACTCTTGCACAATTTATTTTGACTTTCATAAGGCACTTCTAGGATGGTTTTAAACTCAAAATGTTGAAACAACTACTGGTTTCCAAGGAAGCAAACAGTAAACTTCAGCAAATACAATTTTAGAAGACTGTGAGAAATATAACATTTTCTGATGCAATACTGTATTAATAATATCGGGGGATTAACAGGAAAATTACTGAGCAAGCTTTTTAGCAAAGTTATTATCCTTAAAAAGTTTAATACATGCTGTGGGACACAAACACCTTGAGGCAAATCAGGGCTACTCTGAAGAATACACAGTCAGAGTCCCAGCTGGAATATGGCAATTAGGACAGAGCAGCTCTCATTCCAGAGGCTTATTTTCTGCCCTTCAGCAGATTTTACAGCATACTGAAACTAAGCTTGCAAGACCATGCTGTCATCATGGCAAATTTTGGTATCAAAATATTGAAACAAAAGAACTTTGTAGTGGAAAACACAGTAATGAGATAATTTAAAATGCAAAAAAAGCAATAGAAAAATTTGCCTGTTCCAATCATAGTTTCTAAAGCTCTCTAAACCTTTCAGTCATAGAAGAGAAACGCCTCTTTTTTTATTCATATTTTATTTTTTAAATTTTTTTTATTTTTAACTTCTGAGCAGCAAACAGCATGCAGTAAGCAGGAACAAGTGTGCAGTAAGTGCTCGATGACTTCCACCCTTTTTTGCCCAAGAGGGTGAATCATCACCTAAGAAGTACCAGATTTGTTAAAAAAAGTATCTGCTATATAACCTGGCAAATTAGGTGCCTTAGAACAAAGACCTTCATTTCCTTACAGAAAAACACATCTGTACTAAGAGAAGAGGAACACAATTAGTTCAGAGATTACTATTTTAATTCATTCTTTAATCCCATATAGTTCTAATGGAGAAGAAGCCTTAACTTTAAATCTTAATATTCTATATTTACACAGTAAAATTTCATCAGAAGTCACAATTAATTTAAAACACAACTTTATAAAATTTTACTATGTTTGGACTACAAATATCATTGAGTATATGAGAAAATCAAAGCACTGATTAACTAAATATTCAGTAACATACTAATAGAAGCTTGTGAGTAAATGCTTAAGCTGCTTTGGTTTTGTCTTTTTCTGTAACAAAGCAAAATGGATGTCAGTCTATAAAAGTTCTTGTTGATAAACCAGATCAAAAACGAGTTGTTAAGAGATCACACAGTCACTAACTCAAAATTGGTAAAACCTTAAGACATATGACTAATTTTTCTCATCACCAAGTTATTGTGCAGCAGCTGATCCATATGTGGACATGTGGGCATGCTTAGCATATGGCAAACAAATTAAGGCAATTTATTGTAATTCTGCCTCATTATGAATTATGTTATCTGACATTTGCTGATGAGTATATACATGAACATGGCAACTCATAAATTTGAATATCTTATATATATATATTGAATCTTTTTCAGTTTTTTGCCTTTCCTTTCCATTTTAAAGGTAGTTAATGCATTTTTTTTTCTTCAGTCACTTCGAATATTATATTTGGTTTTATTCAGTCATCAAATATCTCATCAGTCTTACATGAGCTCTCAAAACATAACTTTATGTTTCTGAGCTGCCTTTAGGTATTCAAGCTCCATACAGAGAGCTCAGGTTGAGTTAACTACAACCCAAGTTGTTCCCTTTTCCTATGTAAAGGTGAATATTTATCCCTTTGCCATTCCTATAAGAGAAACATGTTATCAGCTCTTCTCAACTGGTAAGAGTCAGCTTTAGAAGAGTTTTCTTTCCCCTTTTAGAAGACTCAAAGTCTTTCCAAAAGATACCAAGGTGTTAAAATCCCTCATTTATTTATCACAAGAAGACAGAAGAACACTGTATGTCTACACAATATATATGAATTTTGACATAAACAAAATTTTGTTGAGAAGGGAGCTAAAATATCAGTCAAAGATCACACAGAAAAAAAGAGTTCATGAGCAAACAGACCAGATTCAGACTTTTAAATTGTTCCAAAGGTTTTTCCACAGAAAACACACAAACCCACCCAAGCCCTGTCAGCAGGACAGGTCCCCAGTACATGTCAAAGTTTTACAAAGGTTTCTCAGGTTCATCCTTTCCCTCTCAGACCTGTACCAAAGCACAGCCTGCTCGCTGCTGTGCACACTGGCTGACACAGCAGGTCCCAGGCGAGATGCTGGGACAGCAGCTGGGTGATACTTCTAGACAAAGACAGAAAACACCCAGCACTGTGGAGGCTGAGCTTTGGGATCACTCACTGATCACTGTCCCAGTACACTCTGTCCAGTTTGAGTAAAGGATGCAAACAGGGTCTTCTGCCTCTAAGGAAAATTTGTTCAGTACTAGATTTAAAGTCAATCTCTTGGGGTTTTTTTCAGTGACCAATGAAAATTCCATTATTTTCTCTAAGTGGGAGAGAGCTGCAGATGAAAAAATTGTTACAGAATAAAGAAGAAAATTCTGTAACCTGTAAGATAGGTTTTAAGATTTGAAGCGAGTCAGTACACAAGCCAGCAGTTACTGGTTAAAACAGACAGGGAAGAGCGTTTTTGATGAGCGTTTTTTTAATAAGAGTAATCTGACTTGGTTGGATACCTACTGGAACAAAAATGTTCACATCTGTGTTTTACAGCTGAAGAGCACAAGAGTGCCTGGTTTAACAAGAACTAAGTATAAAAGTATCACTTTTGACCAGCTAACTAGAAGAAACTGTCTTGCAAATTTCTATTCCTGAGGACCATCAGCTACATCTGAGAGTGGATTATTGCATCTGTGTGGCTGTTGATCTTCCAGAGTTCAAGTACACACTGCTTTGCAAAAATAAGTTTGGTAGACAATGAGGGATTCTATTTTGCAATGCATAGCAATAGCTATGCAATGTAAAGATGCATCAGTTTTAAAGCAGAAAAGAGATATACTTCAAAAGCATCTCACATTAAAAATATTAATAATTAACCACTCCCACACAAATACTTAAGCAAACAGAAAAAATGATGGCTTTTAAGATACATATAGTTGGTCTTAACATTTAAATGAAGGGTTTGTTCTTTTTTTACAGATAATTCATGTCACATTTTCCCCACTAAAACACTAATTTAACTCCAATCACAGTGAATAAGGCACACCCCTCCAATCACATATTTTGATTTTAGACTTATAATAGCTACAGACAATGTTAGCTTACTGCAATCTCCTTCAATATTAATTCTTCTGAAAATGTTCTTCTTGGTGTGATCTGAAGCCCACAAGGCTCTCTTTGCTTGGCTTTAGATTAGGCCCTTACATAACTGCAACATCTGGGCCCCGTTTCAACTATGCAAATTCCAGCAGACACAATTTCTGTGTGTATAAATTAATGTTTGTTTAACAGACACCTGTAATTTGGAACAGCTAATACATATTCTCCAAGAAAATAATGAAATAAATACTACAATTTTGTATGACATACATCTCCAATGTGTTCTGGTGTAGTGGTTTTTCTTTTTTTAACTTTAGTGCTTTGGAAATTAATATCCATATCTGCATGGGGGATAAAAAGCACAGCAAGTCAATATTGCCACAGTTAGAAAGATAGAAGACCCAGGGTCAGTACTCTTCTCCTACATTATTTTTATGCAAAAGTATAAAAGTATTACATATACTGTGTAAATTCCAGATTGACCTGTGATCTTACTCAGGAGCCAAAAAAGCAATCTAATATAAAGCACAGAAGACACACTGCACCACTGCAGAGCCCGCACGAAGCAATTGTTAATGTGACTAAATGCATATTTTTCTATGTGCAACTTCTCAGTGAAGTTTGGAAGGGTTTGCTATCAAATAGTAAATTTGATAGCATATATCATCTCATTAAGCTATAAGTAATGCAAAAATATGATGAACTGTTATAATCTACTTTCTCCTGAAGCATAATTTTCCTCAAGTTAAGAGCAATTACAAATTCTTGTTAACTGTTGATTTTTTTTTCTACTGACAATAAAAACCATCACACAAAGATATCTGTATCTTGTAAATGCACAAACAATAAAATGGTAACAGGATTATCAGTAAATCCTTGCAAAGAATTCATTATTACTACTATACAAAAAAATCTTGCTGAAACAAATGGTAAATCAGAACTACTACCAGAGTAAGGTGCACTGATTTACAGGGAGTCAGAAAACAGTCTTCAGATTACAGCCTCTAAGATTATATCAAAAATAGGTCAGTACAACTGTTCATTATAAGGACTAAAAATATGCAATTTTAAAATTATTTTCCTAACCCCTATCAATGTGATAGGAGTGGATTA
This sequence comes from Thryothorus ludovicianus, assembly GCA_013397245.1. Classification (NCBI taxonomy): domain Eukaryota; kingdom Metazoa; phylum Chordata; class Aves; order Passeriformes; family Certhiidae; genus Thryothorus; species Thryothorus ludovicianus. The sequence goes on from VZTB01000696.1 coordinate 582,736, forward strand.
TTCACACTCTCTATTTCGTGTTCTCCACTAGAGAATCATTTATCACAGAATACTACAGTCTACAAATATCTGAGATTATCTACCTGCATCAATAGAAATCATAGTTTATTAGGCTGATAATGCAGAATTTTCAATGATCCTTTGCAAACAGCAGTCTCCACACATGAATCTAAAAGTCACTGGGATTTGCAATTCACAGTTCAACACTATTTATCTGGATTAGGAAAGCAATTACTTGCCCATTAGGACATGTAAATAGGCTCAAGAAAACAATGTAACAAGCAAAAAGAATACTAGCTTACTGTTTTTAATAACAACAAACACTGTACTTTGGATTTTTTTGCTTTAAGCGGGGAAAGAATGATAAAAACCACGGTCATATCAAGCTTAAACTACAATATATTATACACATAACCTACTTTGACAGAAGACTAGACTGCAAAATAAAGCAATTAAGCATTTAGTCAACGTTAATTGAATTCCCTTGTCCTCACCTACATAATCATATTCTCATTTCCAGGGAGCACCTACATTTTTCAGCACTTAGACACATGAATGTTTACTATGTTATACATATTTTTTCTTCTTTTTGTTCCCCTGAGTATTTGGGGCCCAGGCTTCCTGCATTGTTCTGAAACTCATGTTATTAACTTGGGTTTGGTTTATTTTATGCGAAGCTCTTCATGAGCATTATCTATAGCTTCAAAAATTTATCTTCACAATAAGAAGCACAGCAAAATGAAGGGAACCTTCCTTGCATTTTTCAGATAAGATTTTAAACAGGTAGAATAGAGGCAAAAGGGGACATAATACCACCTCAGTATTTGAAATTGGAGAATGCAATCTTCTTGCTGCCTGTAGCACCAAAGGTTGGTGTGTAAGAGAAAACCTCTTGCTCTCAGTACCAATGTCTCCCCTCCAAGCAGCTCACAAGAAGAGAAACTCTAGTAAGGAATCTCAGGAAGACATGAAGAAAATTTGTCATTCACTCACATGACAACAAAAAGGAAGAAAGTTTTTTTAAAGTAAAAGTGTTAATTAATGGGTAGAACAGAATTTAAATGCAGGCAAATCCCTTAAGGCAGGAGCATTCTCTCCTCTTGCATTTTGATCTAAAGATCAGTTGTCAAGAAAAAACTTAAGCCATCACAGCCATCTGCCATGTAAATTCAGAAACCATATTGCTGTCAAGTAAGTAACATATACAGCAAATGACAGAACTGGACCCAAATAGTGAATGGACACAACACATTCTTGGAATACAAATTCACTGAGAGCCAGTACACAGACATTAAATAAAGCTTCAGAATAGTACCACAGCTGCAGTTTTTGTGCCCGTGTGCATGGACAATAAACTGTTATGTGAAAGGATATCACTGCACACTCACCTTGTGCTTATATTTCTCTCCATTTCTGCTACTGGCTAATATTGCAAACTTTGTAAATAAATCTTTGATCTAATTTGGTACAGCATATTTTATGTCAAGTGCTAAATTAATAGATGGGGGAAGAAAGAGAAGAAAAGGAGATATGCACCAAGTTCTTCAATTTTCAAAGTTAGCTTAAAGGCTGATATAAAACATAACTCCCAGAAAGCATCATGGTGCTGAGCTGCCCCTAAGCCCCCTTCAGGGCTTAGAGATACCTCTGCAAAATCTTCCAGGGAAGGAGGTTGGTGTTAAATATATTTAAAGTTTCCTTTTTGTTCCTTTTATGTTTTTCTCTTTTAACTCTGCTTCTATTCTTGTGATCACAGACTTAGCTTTTCCTCTGGTAAAATAAAACGCAAACTCTTGTTGTGTTGGAGCACAAGTTTCCCAGAAACATCAAACCCAAATGTGGGGTACTAAGTGCAACCAGTCCCTTTATATTACTGTACACAGGAGAAAAAAATGCACAAGGAAGTGCTGTGAAATGTCACTAAACTACATGGGCCAGTATAGACAATTGTACTGTCAAGTACCAGGTTATGAGGAGAAGTTTTCCCTACAGCATTAAATACTGCTTTTTACCATAAACGAGGCAGGTGAGGGACAGCCCAAGACAGCAGGAACTGCTCAGGAAGTTACATTATTTCCTCAAATAGAGACTTCAGCTGATAGTGTTATTTTATTTTCCTAATATAATTTGGTCCATTTTTACCATGATTATTTCCTGAATATTCTCCATGATTCAAGGACATGATATACTCTACATTTAAACCTCATTTTGCCCACAACAGGAAGCTGCACCAGACACTGCACTTCATTTAAATTTGCTGTATAGCTAATTCCAGTATTTTGTTTTTGAAAGTTTCATTTTCAACAAAGAACATTTGACAGTGTTATTTTCAAAAGTAGAATATGGAGACCAAAGAGTCTTAATATTTTTGACAGTGCAATACCGCCGACTTCATTTCAGATCAGCAGTTCAGCCAAAAAAGGAAATTATTTTTCAAAGCTCCTACTGCTATGTGAGTTATCAAGCACAAAATGACCTACAAATGGTTGCTAAAATGTAGCCTTGCCAATGCAAATACCATCCTTGATAAAAGGGCAGAAATGGAAATGGTTCTTAATAAACATGAAGGTACCTCGCAGGGCTGCAGAAAGATCACGGCATTTCCTCGCGGCTCACTGGGCTCCTGCTCCAGTTAGCAGGGCAATCACTGCAGGGCCTCAGAAGATAAATTGGTGGCTGCTCTCATGGGGAAGTACTCCTGGCTCCTCTTAGTGGAGTCTAACGCATTGACATGCCTGGACAATTCTCCTGGACCAAAGCCAACTGCCTTGGAGTCGCCAAGCCCATATTGTCAAACTAACTCTTCCCCTTCAGAAGAGTGGGGTTGAATCCAAACTGTCCCACAGAATTACCTGGCCTGTGCTGTCTCCCAGGTGACACTGAAGAGCTGCCTGTAAGTCTGTGAGTTAGTCCTGGCCAAATGCACACCAGGGACTGTTCTGACAGCTCTACGGGGTTGTGCTTCTTTGCCAGGAAACCCCTGACGCTGCTCCCCAGCTCAGACTTACAGAAACAGCCTTCGTGTTAGACAGCTTCAGAAACTCCTGCAGGCAAAGCCACAGCCTGCTTATGGCCACAAATATATTTATCATGCCTTCAGGTGATTGTTTCACCACGGTTTCCAAGCCAAATATATTATCTTTATTTTATTTCCTCACCTGCTCACCTGGAGTTTTCTTTTAAAAGACAGACTGTCATTCCCCCAGCAGGCAGGGCCAGGCCATCAGCTGCCCACAGAGTATCTCACATCTCTTAGAGGCTTTGAGAATTTTTATCAAATTTGAGCACAACTAATACCAGCTTTTCTTTGTTCTGAATCTCGTAACTTTTTCACTTCTCAGTTAATTATTTCCACAAAGATTTGGTAAAGTATGTGAAATGAAATTAATAAAAGCAAACAAATTGTGTTGGATGCAGCACTGTCATTTAAATGCCTGGCTAGTTTAATGCAGTTGCTGTTTGTTTAAGACCTGTGGTATATACACATCTTGGAATTGTAGGCACAGATTTTTACCACATTTCCAGGCATTTTGCAAAGGTTTAGGTTTGCTGATAGCATCCACTAAGAAAAATACATATTTTTATTTCTGCAATGGGGTTTATTTCTATAAACCTCTTTAAGACAAATTTTCCCTGATATAGATCCACCTCTACCACTACTTCTCATTGCCTTTCCACCAAAAATTTAACTAACTTTTAGACACAGGAATATTCAGATTAGTATAACATTATACAGATTAAAGCACATGTTCACTTTCAAGCATCTGCAGAGAATTTAAAACTTTATGGCTCCTCAAGGCTGTGCCGTCTCCTGTACAGCTGCAGAGAAGAGATTTGGGTGCGGGGGTTTTTTTGTTTTGTTTTTTATTCTTGGCTGATAAAAGATTTCAGTTGCACAGCAAATCAAACATATAAAGTCTGTGTGATTCAGCTCCAGACACTGGTCAGAATCAGAAAGTAATCAGAGACAGGAATTAAGGGAATGATTTTGTGTCCCAGATCCAGGGAATACACAGGATTGCTGGGCAGCATTGAGACAAGAGGCTGCAAAAAGAAGCTTCTAGAAAAGAGAAAAAAAGCCCATAACACCAAACTAGAACAGAACACAAAACTGCCATTTGCTGTTTCTTGTACATAACAGATATTCTGAGATTAGCTCATAATGCAGAGAGGTGAATACATTGTAGAAAAGAAATAATGTGAATTATAAAAACAATTAGGGCTTCTTATGTAACAAAAATAAAAAATAAGGGAAGGGGATTAAGGAAGAAAAGAGAATGAATCAAATGCAAGTATTTTCTAAAAGAGCGTATTTTACTACAGGAGCGATTTTGAATCTGATGCATGGCTGCAGCTTGCTCAGGGCTGCCCTGCCCACCCAACACCCTCTGCCCACCCCACTGAGACACTGAGAGGGAGGAGGGACACCCCTTTTCTAGCTCCTTGATGGTGAAGAAACATGGAATTATGTTTTTACACCTCTTCCTTAAAATATGAGAAACTAAAATACATATGTACACTGAATTCCTAATTGTTACATATTTGTTTCATTAACAGCACACGGAAGTCAGAAACGAAGCACTCTTTATTAGACTGCGTTGTCTGTCCTCCATGTTCTGTGCAAATGTTGTTGGCAACACAGAAAAACAGAAGAGTTTTGTGATGTCTGACAACAATGAATCCCGAGTTAAAGATATTAAACCAATATTTTCAATTACCACCTCAGGACATCTCAAAATATTGGAAGGTCAATTATAGCCCCTTAAAGGAATATCTATAAATCAGGTGAATTTTAAGAATTCAACTGTTCTGATTACTTCTATTTCAAACAATAACTCCTGCATCAGTCTTTTTTTATCCATCTTTTTATTCAGCCAGCTGTTACTGAATCTGACTTAGAAGCTCACTTTCAATTCTGGAATACTTTTTCTGTATTATCATTCGCTTCCACCTTTATGCTGTTTGTTGCTCTTTCCATATTTTGGGGTTTTTTTCTAACCAGTAGGATTTTCCTTCCTTCTTTTAAGCCATTCTAGCTCAACTTAGTCTATTGTTCTCCTATATTGGTGCTTCTAGAAAAAGCAAAGAAAAAACTACAAGTAAACCCCTGCTCTAAATCCTATTTTCTTAAAACACCCCAAAAATAATTATTTAATTGAACAGTAACAGATCTGAACCTTACCTGAGAACTGTCAGGAAATATAGTTTCCACAAAAAAACCTCAAAACTTCTTAGTTCTTTCTCCTTATGAAATCCAGTAGAGCTAAATAAAGATCCATTACTTGCAAAATTATTTCTGTTGTAAATCTATTAGCTCAGTCCTGACAAAAATGAATTCGTAATGAAGAATATAAATAATTCAGATACATGGAAAAGTCAGGTCATTTGGAAGGTGCTACATCTCTAGTATTTTTGGTTTAAATCTGCTTTTCAGGACATTTTGTGACAGATACCTTTTGATGGAGAGTTCAGAGGCCCCTCTCTCCTTTGTCACATATTTCTCATCTCCTGACATGCTTTCTCATCAGTCTTGTGAGAAACAGTGCACAAGAGAAAGGAAAGGCTCTGCTATCAGTTTGCCACCACCGAGCCCAGCATGGCCATGAATCAGGCCACGTAAGAGGCTGCAAAACTACTAGTTTTATTTTGGTTTAAACTGAAATGGAAAGGTAGTCTTCCTACTAAGCAGAATAATTTCAATTCTCCCCTTCTTTGCAGGGCAGGATTACTTAAAGGAAGCAGAATGCTGCAACTCTGTTCATCAAAAATCCCAAACTAACAATATGGGCCACTGAGGGGAAATTCCCATATGGAGCAGAAAAATCAACTTTCCTTTACATTTGTCATTTTTAGAATTTACTCCTTATCTTGCTGTGAGAGGACATTGAAGCAAAGTCACATTTCAATCATTGTGACCCAGGGCTCGGTCCCTTGCCCACCCCACCCAACCCTGGGTCCCCGGGCAGGCTCGTGGGCACAGAGGGAGGGTCAGCAGCTGTCCAGCAGACCCGGGGCAGGGCAGACACAGGCAGGGTCTGTGTGGGTCCCCGGGCAGGCTGGGGGGCACAGAGGGAGGGTCAGCAGCTGTCCAGCAGACCCGGGGCAGGGCAGACACAGGCAGGGTCTGTGTGGGTCCCCGGGCAGGCTCGGGGGCACAGAGGGAGGGTCAGCAGCTGTCCAGCAGACCCGGGGCAGGGCAGACACAAGCAGGGGCTGTGTGACAGCGCCGAGCCCGCGGGAGGAGCGCGCTGCCCGCCTCGCTCTGATTGCTTCTCCCTAAGGAGATTTGGGCAGTTTGCGTCAATCAAGGATTTAACACAAGACATAAATGCCATCCCCTCTTAACACGGACAAACAGCTGCCAGCACCTTCCTTGACGAGCCAAGGGTGCATGGGCGGCTGGCAAAAAGTCACTGATTTCTAGTGAATTCTCCTCTTTTACTCTCTAATCTTATCAGTTAATCACAGGACTGATTTTAAAGGTTTCCATTTATCTACAGTAGCAAAAGACTACTTGAAAAACTATGAAGGCAGGTGTAAATAGAAGGGGAATCCTTATGAAAAACAATATTAAAATCCCTGAATTACTTACAGAATATGAAACCCATTAAGAGGGTAGACACAGGCAAGCATTAAACATTTTTCCAGGGTCAGTTATCTAAATAAGGAAACAGACAGAACTCAAATAATGAGTTACTGTATAAGGCTTAAGACTTGGTCAATGAAATAGAGTACATCTATATCAAAACTGCAGAAAAAATTAGCATTCACAAATTACAGTGGTTCAAAATTTGTCAGATTTTTTTCAGCAGATTGAAAAATATTAAACATTATTCAATTACTATTCAGTTAATATTCTTGCTATTCTATATATTATATTACTAAAAATATCATTAATTATAAACATATAAAAGATTTAATTAAAAATCGTGAATGTCGTTGTTTCAAATTGCAAAACCAGCACAAAACCTGTGTGATTTCAGAAATAATTGCTTATGGTTTTTAAACCTGGCCATGTTCAACTACATACTGGCAAACCGAACAATCATATAACAGAATTATGAAGTCTTTAAAAACTGGCTTAATCATTGCACAGAGAACTCCAGGAAATTGTGAAATTAGCAGTTTGCCAGATGCCCAGTAGGAGGCAGACAAGGAAACATCCCTTCCCCTTAAATGATCTGTCGTCCAGCAGCCAGGTACATTTTTCCTCCTCACTTCTCACCACCAGCACATTGCCATTTTTCTCCCAGGTTAAAATGAGGAGGCCTAAATACAGTTCATATATTGTTTTATTTCCTCATAATTTAAATACAAGTACCTCTTCTTTGCCCTAGATTCTTTCAGCAAGCTGTTGGGTAGCTCCTACTGAACACCATTAAATCAGTCACAGTCATCCTTGTAGCCACAGTTCCAAAAGTTCCCTTCACTATGTCAGAAGCTTATTACAATTACATCACCTCTTAGCACTTGAACTTTTGATCTGATTTTCTTAAAAATAGCAAAGAGTTCCAGTTAAAAGAACATTATTGAAAATAACAGTATTAATGCTATCTAATCAGCTCTGTTTCCTTGTAGTCTCTAGAAGCAGAAGGCAGTGGGCTGCATATTCTGTTCTACACTCAGATTGACTCGAAGTTCAAAGCTGTGTCTTTGAGTAACTTCATTCTGACACTCTTAAATAGCAATTCAGGAAGCATGCACAGCATCCTGCTAAGATTTTCAGGTAAAGCTTGTCCATCTTTCCACATTCTTCTGCTAACAGGTTTTGGGAGTCAAATCCAAAACTTTACACCCCAATTTCTTCCTCTCTTTCCATGCCCCTGCAGAAGCGGGGAGGGTTGTAGGACCGAGCAAACTGCCTCACAGGCTCAGCACCTATTCTTCAATTCAGAGCTTCCTTAGGACCCTCCCTGCCTTTCTGGAAAACTCCATATAAACAGCATTCAGTTATGTTATAAGGATGTTTTCATAAACCTTCAAAACTATTGGTTTCTGCTCAAGGGGTACTATTGCCCAGTTTCCTAGACATATTTAAAATCAGATGTATTTCTCTTGAAAACAGGATCCCAAACATTATCTTAAATTTCACAAAAAACAGAGCAAATTCTGTGTCTTTGTAGAATGATTTTGTCAATACACTTATCTGATCATCTTTTATTTTCTGTAAGTCAAAGGGGTATAAGCCTGCTTCTACCTGGAAATAAATAATGTAACATGGAAATGGAAATAAATATGCTACAGAAGTTTAAAAAGTAAAATGGCAATCACTGGGACAGTTCTTGTCCTCACTTATGCTCACTCTATCCTAATTAATGCTGGCAGAATTTGGCCCGCTGTACAAGCCCCATCTAATCCCTCCACTGTAGTCTGCCACACCAGAAGGTTATTCCTTGAAACACTCCCCAGTAAGCCGGATAATTCTAGAAATGACATTTCAATGCCACCAAATCAGTTTGCCCAGTGCTACGATTTAATTTCTAAGCCTTTTCCACTTGACTGTATTTGTATTACAACATAGAAATGGTGCAACTAAATCTTTTTTAGAAAGAAATCAGAAACAACTATGGCTATTTTTGCCTGTAGATTGGGACACTCATTTGGAAATTATTGAGTCTTTGCAAGGGCAGCATCACCCCTCTGCTACTGTATGTATAAAAGGTCCCTCACAAATTACAAAATATAAGCAGAACAGTTAGAGAGTAACAGAGAGCCAGAGAATCATTTAATGAGTAAGATAAAAATAACAAACCCGTTTGCTTCATGTCCTAGGACTGTATTTAAAATGAGACACTGGAACAGCAAGAGCAAAACAGCAAGAGCAGAGCAGCTGTTTTTACAATATTTAGCTCCTGGCTCTCAGAAAAAGGGTCTGTGAGGGCAGGGGAACACAGGGAGAAGTGATGGGCTGATATCCCAGAGGCTGCTGGCACAGAGCTGGGGAGAGTTTAGTTTTGGTTGCATCATTTGTCCCAAGGCTGACAGCTCCAGAGGCCATTTTGCACCTCCTTGTCTAAGCTGCACTTAAAGCTCACTACCTTGTTGCTGCAAGTGAGGGTTTAGCACAGAAAATTATGATGTAAATAAAACCAGATCCTGAAAACAAATTTGTCTTCTCTAATAAATGGAAATAATTTTTCTAAATATTTACAGGTTCAAGTTCTTGCTGTGCTGACAATATAATCTAGGTGGAATAAAGGGCAATCTGCACTGGTGCTGTTTCTGGGGAGAAGTACTCCATTTTCCTCTTTATGTCATGTAAGGATCAAACAGGGCAAGCTTCTGTACCAAGCCCAGGGTTTTGAGCTCTTTGGCAGCCTGGTTTTATCAGCTTCGTGTCCAGCTGCCTACGCAGGTGAGGAAGAGCTCACCCAGCAGCACTTGCTCTTTCTGCACAGCTCTGAAAAATGGGCAGCTCAGCAAGGCTGAGAGAACACACTACTTTGCCTGATGCTGAAGCCAGGAACTCCCTATCATGCAGATAAATACACCTACACTTTTCAGGATATTCATGTCTTCATCACATAAGGTATATGAGTGACACAGCTTTTCATTTTCACTGATGCCCCTCCCCAGAGCATCAGGGTAGCATTTAAAGACCACAATTTTTTTTTTTTTTACAGCTTAAATTTCACGAAGTTTCTTCTCCTGTTTTCCACTGCCTTGAATATCCTTGCATTGTTTTCAGTGGGGGTAGAGATAATTTTCCCCACAGTGATTATTATGGGGATTTATTTTGTATTTGGGATGAACACAGGGCTGATATTATAGAGATGTTTTTGTTGCTGCAGAGCTTACACAGAGCCAAGGCCTTTTCTGCTTCTCGTGCTGCCACAAAGGCAATGGAGCTGGGAGTGCTTGGGAGGCTGGGAGGAGACACAGCCAGGACAGGTGAGCCCAAGTGACCAAAGGGATCTTCCAGACTATGTAACATCATGCTCAGGATATAAAATTTGAGGAAGAAGGAGGAAGGGGAGGGACATTTGGAGTGATGGTGTTTGTCTTCCCAAGTCACCATTACACATGATGGGGTTGTGCTTTCCTGGGGATGACTGATCACCTCCTGCCCATGTGAAGCACTGAATTATTTCCTTGTTTTGCTTTGCTTATGCATGTGGCTTTTGCTTTTCCTGCTCCTATTAAACCAGTTTTATCTCAACCCACATATTCTCTACATTTTTTACCCTTCCAATTCTTTCCCTGACCTCTCCAATGAAGGAGTAAGGGGGGCTTGGCTACTGTCTGGGACATGACATTGGCAAAACTAATCTTTAACTCTTCCAGTCATGAGACTGCTGTTTTGTTTTTTTTTCTTTTACTTTCTTTTTCTCTTTCTGTTTTTTTTTTCTTTTTAAAGTAGAAATATAAAAGTCTTTTAAAAAACTCATAGTGTAGCAGAATGAGAAAATTCATATATGCTCTGTACCGCTCCATACTCCACTATACTTACCATCAAGTCAATAAACTATTTAAATATGCATTTTTCTTCAATTCTGAAAGATATCTTAACAGATATTAGAACAAATATTTAGCCATATGTGCAACAAAATAGATCCTGATGGGTATTTAATTACATATTCAGCATGTACCATTTTATTTAAATTTTCCCAGTAAATAGATTGCATTCAATAGCAAAAGAATTTTCTACCTTCTGCTAGAATACAATTTTATAAGCTATTAACCATGAAAGAACACTAAATCTCAAACCTAACATAAAAACATTAAAAGACTTTTGGCATGCCCCTCACCATTGTATAGCAGACCACCTATATGTAAAAGATATGGGTTTTTTTCCTGTACCATCAACTGGAAACTGATAATGTTATACCATAAAACACTGCAGCCAGCTATAAATATTTCTGAAGCTCACCAAAATCCTTAGAAAGGGGACAAGTAAGCAAAAATTGTGTGTAAAAGAGTACAAAAATTTTTCAGAGCAGAGAAGGAACTGGGCTCCAAGAAGGTCATTTTGCACAGGCAAGGTTACTTTTCAGAGAAACTCAGGATGATGTTTCATCCTGGAACTTTAATGCTACTACTTTAATACCTTTTTCTTATGTGTACAACTCAAACTAATCTATTCAGATGTACTAAGGAATATTTGAAAGACTTATTTTCTCACTTATTCTGTACTAAAATCTCTTGAGATTCATCCTGAAACTGGGACATTACAAAACTTGGAAGGATAAAAACATGTGCTGACAGCAGCATAAACTCCCCATGTGTCAGGATTTTGTAGAAGGTAGTAGAGAATAGCAGCTTAAGGAGCTGATTCTGCACCTCCCAGCACAGACCACTGAGAGGCCCCCTGGTCAGCTTCGATGCCAGGCAAGAAACATTGCTTAGGTTTTTCAAGCATATTTAAAAATGCAGTTGAAACATCCCTCTCTCTCTGGAAATTCAGGGGCTGAAAAATATTACCATAGACTTTTCAAAACAGTTTTCAGCTCAATGCTCTGCAGTCGATTGCCATATCAACATGGACTCAATTTCAGCATGCCTTTTTGCTCTGAGATATATTCAATGATTTAATCTTTTCTCATGTCAAACTATATGTAAAAGAGAAAATAGGATGCTCGATACAAAACAGGCATTAAATGGCATCCCAAACTACAGCTTTTGAAAGAGCTGAAATCTTGCTGGCACAATACAAAAAGGCACAGTGGAATGTTTTAAGGTTAACATAATATTTACTATACAGCATTTTTAGATTGAATTATCCCAACCATGAAGAAAGAATAACTCCCGGCCAATGCCAGAGAACAGTCCTGCACAATCTCCCACCAAGACAGGCAGTGCGGACTGTGTTTGAACACCCTTACACAGAGCTGGGCACTCAGAGTGATGAACACTGAGCAGGGAAAGGCAACCACAGCACTGCTCTTGGCCACCTTCCCAGCCACCCCCTCAACTGCACTGGGCACTTACTGGCACCCCAGGCCACTCTGACCACATCCACGTCCATCCAAACAGGCAAGGCAGGCCCAGGCCAAAATGCCACATGCTTGTGGAGAATGGGAGCACCAGATCCGGGGAAGCATCTGGCAAGGGTAGAGGCCAAATCTGACATTTCAACCCTGGAAGCTCCTTCCTGCTGATGCCTTCTGGTGGCTGATCTGAAACAGAGACTAGCCAGAGCAAAAGGATAAAGTGGGGATTTATTAAAAAGCCTCAATAGGTACACCTGGGCTGCACAAAAGTCCATTCAGACCACACCCAAGATGCACCAAAATGGTCACAAAATGGACACCCGATCACAAGGTCTCACTTTTTTATAAGTTCTGGTCCACTAGAATATTAGAGTCAATCGTCTAACCATAGCTTCAGTTTATGAAGCTATATTTTCCTAGTTTTTTCTTCTCACTTCACCGTTGTTTTTGTTCTTGGGCCTGAAAGTTGTCCTTGGTATCGAGCAAGAGAAGGAATTGTTTTGTATATCTACTCTGTGAAGAGAACTCAGCAGCATTTAATATGAAACCTAAGACTACCCACTAAAACAGCACAGAATCTAAAAACAATACAAAAGCTAGAACTTAAGGCAGCACTGCTTCACTCCAGAACATCTTATGGGAAAGCAGCACTTACTCCTGAGACAAACAAGAGCTCAGCTTTTGTTGAGATCACAGAGCATCTCTGCTCTCTTCCCTTACCTGACTTCACCTGGCAGCTTAAGAGAATGCACAAACAGGAGCAGCCTGCTGCAACAAAATATGGGAAATACTGAGACTAAATTAAATAAAAAAGAATAGAACAAAAATAATGAAGTTGCTGCTAAATGAAGAGTAGGGAAAATGAGATTTCAAGCACCTTGTCTGGTGCAGGAAAGAAGTGCTGAGGGTCATGTTCCATCATTTCTAGTTAGAACTTATTGAATCATTCCTTTTTGGGAGCAGGGGCCAAATCAGGGTCTTGGAACTTTATGTAATGCCTTGTAGAACACTATGACTACACCTTTATTTTTTTTTTCTATTTACTTTTACTGAAATACAAATAAAAAACCAATAATTTGGAATTTAAAAAATTAATATTTTGAGAATTGATGTCTGATTCAGGACTTGATTTTTAGAAATGTTCAAATTCAGAATGTATGTTTGTAGAACAAGTACAATCCCCCCATAAGAACTTTACAGATCTTTGAGTCTGGGTAACGAAGAGGAATTCATTGGTGATTTCCCTTTGCATCTCAGCAACAGTTAAACATATCTAACATCTGTCAGATTCTTGAGTTTTCAGTTCGTTTCCATACTAAATACTCATCACAGTTAATATTGGCAATCAAACAGAAAAGCACCTGAAACAAAGAAACAGGACAGAAATGACCTTTTTATTCCCACCAGGCAAGAACTCAGACACGGCAATAGGGCAAAGTGTTTACCATTTGTTTTTACCCTGTACATAATAAAAGACTTGCCCAACCAGAGTGAAGAGTCATTTTTTCATCAGCATTTTTGTTTTTCAAATGGAAGGTTTTTATCATATGCAAAATTGCATTAAGCATGTATAGTGACTTATTCAGTGATTTGCATAAACATCTTCCACGGCATGCACAAAACTTGACAGCTGTGATTTGCTTTACCCATGCATAAATAACAACAAAATTGGCCCAAAGACTTTTACTTCACATTTTAAATGTGAAGCCTAACGGGGCAAAGAGAAAGGTTATCACTCCCAGAAACACTGGAAAACCACTTAACCTAGACCTAGCAAGTAAAAACTAGAAAAGAAAACACAACAAAAAAATGGTACATAAAGAATATAAAATTCCCAAATCACAGGAGATTTATACTCAATACACTGATGTCAGGGCTGAATGGGACATAAATATAGTCACAAGGAATAAATCAATAAATGTTTCTTTTAAATGCGAAAGAATATCTTAAGTATTTTGAGAACTCAGTATTTCAAATATCTACCATTTGTATACTTGGAGAAGATACAAATATTTCTATTTTTTAAAATAAAATTAAAAATATTTTCAAAATACTTTTAGGATTTTACAGGTATTTGAAGTATCTTAAAATACTTTGGTTAATCTATTCTATGGTTACATTTAAGATATTTTTGAAGTCTACAAGGAGCAGCCACTGGCTGGAATTTACTGAAGTTTACTATTTGCTTCTTTCTATAATAATTTCTAGTTATTTAAAACATGCATAAAAGTAAATTTGGCTTTAGTCTAGGTGACTACATTGTGCGAATGGAAAGGAAGGTTCACTTTCTGAGGAGATTGTTTTCTCCAAATTTAACCAGCATTTAGAATGTGGGAGGGTATGGAAGAAAATGACTTGCATGACCTTTGCCTTCTTGCACTCTCAGGTCTGGACCATTTAAATACTTTAGTCAAATTATCCTCTTTAAACAATACAGGCTTTATTTAGACAATAAGCTGATCAAGCAGACAGGTTAATTATTTGCCTTCAGCAGGATATGCACCTTGGTCACTGCTGAAAATCAAAACTACTTTTGCAGTAAATTCTACAAAACAATACCCTAATGTGAATATAAAAGTGGAAATTGAATCATTCAGTGAAAATTGTTGAGTAATGAGTCTTAAATATTTAGGACTAGAAAAAAATTAATTAAAAATGCAAATAATAATCTTAGCAGAAATATAATCAGTAATATATATTTTATTAACTTGTAAAAGTATAAATCAGGGTAGCTTTTGGATAGCAATCGCTTGAGCTGCTAATTATTTACCTATTTAGTTGCTTAGTAGGAAGGTGGCAGAAATTATGTTACCATCCTTATGCTAAAAGAAGTTTTACAGCATTTTTGTTAAGAGCAGTCTGGCCTTGCCAGTAGTTTGCTGTACCGGAAGGCAGATAGCATGGCACAGGAAAAGAGCCTAGAGGCATTAGTGTAATCCATCGAGGTTAAAGTAGGAAAGCTAAAATTATTTAATACTTTTTAAGCCCACAGTACAGTAAATGGTCTGTTGCTAGGAAGCAATCCTGGCTAAAAATACAGCTCTTTTTAATATGCTGACTTTATGTGTGAAGAATGCCGGAAATGGGTCTCACTGAAGGTATTTCTCACGCCCCCTCCTCTCATTCCATGGAGTCCCCAGTTCCCATTCCCAAATGTATGAACCTCAAGTGCTCCTCAGCCTAGAGGTTATGTCTGACCAAGGAAAAGATAAGCTCAACCATTGGATGATCTTTACTAATATCTTGTCAAGGGTGCCCATATCAGGGGACCCATGATAATAAGTAAAAACTCTTTAGAATTAGAAGATTTAAAGTTCTGTTCCCTAAGCATGACCCTATATTTGCCATCATGAAGGAAGAATTTTCACTCAGGAACCTGAGAACCCTGGAAAAGGCTGACTGGGAACATCCTCTGGAGGAAACTGAGGGGTGCAGTGAATGGTCCCAAACCTCTCCTTGTATACCATGAAGAATTCCCATAAATAAAGCATTTGTCTGTCCTAATTTACAGCTGTAAACAGGTGAAGCAATCCTTAGACATGCAAATTAAAAATAGAAAACGTCAGAAACAGAAAGCAGGATTTGGTAGTAGCAGTGCTGAGGAGTTGCACCCATTTAGCTTTCAGAGAACTGACCAGTCCTAAAGTAATACTGGACCAGTAAGTTTAGCATTGTTAAGAAACACAACACACCAAAACTTGACTTGCAAGGGATGAAAGTGCCATGAATAACTTAAAAACTGTGACCCCAGACCCTTCAGGAGGGTCTGGATGAAGCCACAGTTGGTACATTTTGTGCAATAGATAGACAGTCACATTTCAGAGAATAAACAGTATATTAATGAAATAAGTTATATAACCCTAAGCATAGACTTGCAAAGATATCATGAATTACTGTAAGCAACTGAAGACTTTGAGCACATATTATTACACTGATCTGTCTATTCTACAGCATTTAGTAAATGCACTCTATAAGTACATTATGACAAACCTGTGCTTCTCATTAGCTTCACAGTGTCTCTGAAAATCAATGTGCTAGTAGAAATTGATGATAGATTTAAAATAAACAGTAAATAATATAGAATATTTTTCTTTAATTACTAAATAAATTTCCTGTCAATAATTTGTTATTGCTGAATTATTTTGAAATTCAACTTTTTTTTTTATGTTTTTACCCTGTAATCCTTTCATTTTCTAGGTAGTTTTCTGATGAAAAGGAAGATAGGTTTTCACAGCTAGTTCCATCTTCAGATTTTCAAAAAGTTTATTTTTTTATTTTGCTAAAATCTTTTTCTCCTGTAATAGAGAACAGCCTCCCCACCCTTTTAATTGAGAACCCAGTTTGTCCTCATCCAACGGGCAGGTCTCTCCTATGTTCATATACATTACATTTGGAATCCTGCACTTATCAGTCAGCAAACAGTCCTCTGCATCACCGAGGTATAAAACTCTACCTCTTCTCATTCTTTAACACATTGACTACTTGGAATCTTTTGGGAGGAATTTTTTCTCTTTGGATTTTTTATTCTCTGTCAATTCCACACTACAACCACACAAGAAAAAGACATGTAACTAGGCTACTTTTTGTGCAGCTTGATGCAAGCCATGGCTGATATCAGAAATAACAGGTAACATTCACTTTGGAAGCACAATGGTTATGAGTAGCTTTTTCAATCTCTTCCTTTTTAGTGAGGCATATTCATACAAGAAAAATCCTATCAGAATATACCCATTAAATAGTTAATTATGGACTTGAGGAATTATCTACATATTTTTAAAAGCTACAGTCTGGCAAGTATTGAAAATTTCAACCTAAACGACAAGTTTAACAGTTCCATTAAATCTTGTGTTAATGATAAATGCGCCAGGGCAATTCAAGAAAAGGTACAGGCTGGGCAGAAAATGGACTGAGAGAAGGACTTGGGGCTGTTGGTAGATGAGAAGCTCAAGACGAGCTAACACAGCACAGAGAGCCAATTTTGGGCTGCATGAAAAGCAGCGTGGAAAGCAGGGTGAGGGAGGGATTTACCCTCTGCTCTGTTCTGGTGAGAGAGACCTCACCTGGAACACAGCACCCAGCTCTGGGCTCCCAGCATAAGGACATGGACCTGTTGGACTGAGTCCAGAGGAGACCAGAAATGATCAGAGGGCTGGAGCACCAACCCTGTGAAGACAAACCAAGAGAGTTGGGGCTGCTCAGCATGGGAGGAGAAGGCTCCAAAGAGACCTCAGGTTAGCCTTCCAGTATCTAAAGGGACCTGGCAAGAAAGCTGGAGAGGAGTTTTTTTACAAGAACATGCACTGATAGGGCAAGTGGAATGGTTTTAAACTGATGGAGGGGAGATCTACATCAGATGTTACGAAGAAATTCCTTACTGAATTTGATGAGGCACTGGAACAAGTCTCCCAGAGAAGTCACGAATGCCCCAACCTAAAGTTCAAAGACCATCACACAACATTATATTAACTAATCTGAAATGCCTGAATTACTACTAAAGAGCTTTTTCATTTATTTTCCTTAAAAGCGCTGTATTTATAACAGAGAATTTACACCACCACAAGGAGAACATAATTTCCCAGATCCAATGTGTTCATTACTTGTGATGTAACTTGCAGCATGAGTAGTTCCTTTTCTTTGAAAACTGTACAGTATAAAAATACAGTAGTTTCCATTAGTGTGGGAACATGTCACATTTCTCATAGGATTCAAAGTATTTCCCTTAGCAACAATAAACTTACAGAAAAGATACAAGGTTGTAGTTAAAAGCATTGGCTGTAAGTGAAAAGAAGTCCTTAATTTACAATCATAAACTAGTCTGGTGACATTCCAGTCATAAATATGCAGAAATTACTCCAATGATTTAGACCAACTGGGGCTCTGATTTTCACTTATATGATTTTTAATTTTTTTTTTTCTAAAGAAGGCAATGTGCATATTTTTAAGATTTTAGTTATAAACACATTTCAAAGGAGGTACTTTGAAAAATAAACCAGAAACTTTGTCCCTTCAAAGAGGTCACTTAAAAAACATCTCTTAAAATAATCTCTTTCCAATTTACCAAGATGATAAGAGAAATTTACAGGAAAGTCTGCAATTCAAAAGCCATTTCTTCGTAAGTGCCTAAATTACCAAAAAAAATAGTTTAAATTAAAACCTGCATCCTTACTGGGATCTGATCCCTTAGCACATTGTCATCCCAGCAGCAGTTCAGATTTAGAGAGGTGCCAGTGCCTCATTTACCCATCAGCACATGAACCCTTCTCTTCCTGCTCCCACCAAACCTGCGTGTGCACACAGTGTGCAGGTAACCCTATCAGTAAGGTGATGTAAGGCCATATTACCTGGGCAACACTGTCAGACACACAAAACTGGGACAAACTGGAAAAAAAAGTGGTTAGGGGACAGCTGTTTTCATGGCTGATAATCAGAGTGGGAAAAGGGAAGAACTTAGGAGGAAAGAAGAGATAATAAGAAATGGCAGATTGATGCAGCGACTGAAGGTGTTTGGGGGTATTTACCAAGTGACCCCAAATCTGAGTCCTTCCACTAGCAGCTTAGAAATCAGGGTGCTGGGTTAAACAGTGCTAGGCTAGTAACAGGGACTGGCTTTCCTTTGGACAGAGAAGTATTTCCCTCCTCACAGCCACCCACTCCAGCCATGCACAGCAGCTGAATGCTCCACATGGATCCCTCCAAAACCCCACAAAGCAGCAGTGCCTGGTCACACCACCCAGGCTGCAGGGCCAGGGAGCTGCAGCCCTGGGGGCTGCTGCTGGCCCCTGGACTTGCTGATATTAACTTCCCACTTGTTTTGGAAAGGTGAGACATCAGTTTTATTCATTTAAAACACTTCCAATCCAGCAGTGTACAGAGGTGATTGACTGATAACTTGAGATTTTCTGATAAAGGAGAGAAGGCCAAGAGCATATGCATTGCAGTGCAGCCCACACAGTCGTGCAGCCCACATTCCCTGTCATCCCTAATGCAGGTGAAAAGACTGAAATGTCTGATCTGGTGACAGTGGAGAAAGATGTTGTGTGACTGATGCTATTTTACTCATCACAAATATAGTACAACCATACCTCCCATTGTCTTGCAGTTACACAGCACACGGAGGCTACATCAGAACAGATTTACTGACTTCAAACAAGCATTCAGAGATAATTACTTAACCTTACAGGACAATATTAAGCATTTGATAGAGCTGACGACATTTAAAATGATACTCGAGAGTACAGTTTGTTCAGAACAAAGTTAGAAAGTCATTTAATAGATTTTGCTCTACCACTGTGTCATTCTGCCAGGAACTGAAGAGCTCATCCCTGTTCTGCCCTGTCCTCTCTCCTGCTGCTTTGTTGGCCAAAGCACTGAGAACACTTCAAAATATCTGGCAATCCAACACTTTTCTACTTACTCCTCTTATCGAAGCTCAATTAAGTTTATGAGCTTTTGTAAGTGACCTTGCAAAGGCCCAATTGTCAGTGCTGAAGTAGCTGGCACACAGCTTGCTTAATTTCTGTTTACAATGGGAAAAATTTCCTAACACAAGGTTCTGTGATATTGAGAAGCATTTTACAATTATAATAAACCAACAAAAATTTGTCAAAAAGCTTAACATTAAAGCTACTTAAGTGAAAGTATTATAAGCCCTATTACTACATTAAAAACATATTAATACTACATTAAAATATTTTACAGTTCAAAATTGATATTTTGTTTGTTTTCCATAAAGAATACAATTTATCAGTTGCTGAAATAAAGATCTGCTACAGCTGGCAATGGATGATGATGTTTCTTCTTCCTACAAAAAATCTTCTTCTAAAAATATTTTAAGAGGAAATTAATATCTATTCCATAGTTATATTTTGCCTCATTAGCTTTATTCTCTATCAATTGTTAACGAGTCAAAAAAATATCACAACATATTAATGTCTTCTAAGCACAGTATCTCATATACGTATATACATGCATATTCCTGTTTTTTCAGTGTTTAGAAAGAGATCAAGACATTAAATACAATCTCAATTTCTGTACAATAGAAACTATGATAAAAATTAAATTACAAGGGACTGCTCCACAAGTGATAAATGAAGCAGAACTAAAAAATTAGTTGTGTGCTCTGTGAGAAACAAGGTATGAACAACTTTAAAATCTGCAAATCAAGATCTTTGTGAGAAGTAAAAAAGGAGTTTTTGAATTTGCATGCTGTACAATGGTGCTTCATATTCATCTGTCAGAATCACAGCAGACCATATTAACTGTTGTTCTAATTTCTGGCAACTAATAAAGGCAATAATTATGCTGAGGCATTCCAGCAACATCCCATTTCACTAACAGGCAAGAGGAGCTCTAGGACTAGATTGAGACTATGATTTCTAAATAGCAAACAGTTTCTCAGAAGATGTTGTATCTGATTCATGCCCTCCAATATAAAATAAATAAAGAAGTATCAGCAGCTGGGATAGCAGTACTTTGTTTTCCCTGTTCCCTTTGTGCTTTTGGGATTTCATTCTGTTTTTTCTGATGTCTTTAGACATTCTTGCATTTTCAGGGAGGAACTTTGAACTTCAAGGACATCTGGATGCCCTTTTCAGACAAAGAAAGAGCAAGAACATTTGGTTCTTCAAGTTTAACAATATGAAATCACATTCAGAAGTGCAGCTATGGACAAATCTGTAAAATAGTATCTTGCATATTAGTGCACTCAAATGACCCAACATAGTTAATATGCCTTTTTGGGTTTTTTTGAGATCTGCCTCTCAGTCTTAAGGAGATTATGCTCTTTGAATGCATCTATCTCAAATTGTTTACTAGTCTTATTTTAAGAAGCGGCATTTACTGTCACTTACCAAAAATATTACTTGTATTCATAAGAGGAGTACCTCATACACTAGGCTTCCAGAGAAGCACATGGATCAGGTTGGAAGGGATCACAGAGGCTCATCAGGTCCAACCTCACTGCTCCAGGAGGGCCATCCCAGAGCACATAGCACAGGATTGTGTGCAGATCGTTCTTGAGTATCTCAGCGAGGGAGATTCCAGTCTGCCTCTGGGCAACCTGTTCCAGTGCTCAGTCACCCTCCTGCTAAAGAAGTTTTTCCTCATATTCAGGTAGAACTACCTGTGCATCAGTTTGTGCCCATTGCCTCTTGTCCTATTGTGTGGCATCCCTGAGAAGAGCCTGGTCCATCCTCTTGACACCCTCCCTTCAGATACTGAGAGAGAAAAGGTCTCCCCTCAGCCGCCTCTTCTTGGGGCTGAAGAGGCCCAGCTCCCTTCTGTATTCAATATGGGGTAGATATAGGGGGAAACAGACAATGAAACCTCAAAATTACTGGAAGACTCAATGGAGTCTATTACAGAAAACATCAAAATGTCTGTTGAAGTTTATCAAAGTTAATTTACTAATAAATTGACTACAAATATTGTGCGTTCAAGAAGCAGGTTCTATAACATGGGAGAAATCTCACAGTGGGATTTTTCTGGAAGAAAAGTGAGAGGTTGAAATGAGGAAACAGCCTGGAAACAGGGCAAGAATTCAACATACTGTATCTATTATAATACCCTGATACTTATTTACCAAAGCCAACACAAATTGAAAGAAATTAGGAAGCAGAGTGGGAAGTCAGATATAAAGGCCAGCCCGTAAGCCTCTGCAGAGCAGGCCTTACTGACAGGCTCTAGGTACGGGTCTGGACTCCTGACTTCTTGAATTCTAGAGCTCCTACAGTTCTATTTACCTCTTTCCTGTTTTTCAGGCCAAATTATCCTAACTCCCTAATGTCCTTTGAACCTCTTCTCATTTCCACAATGTTTCTATTTGTGGCTGAAAGCATTTATAAATCATGAATACTAGAAAATAGAGATTTTCACTGCCAAAGTGCATCTTGGGACTGTAGCATAAGCTTCCACATGAGTAGCTTTTTATTTGTACTTTCTTTTTCCCCCGTGTGTGGCACACCTTTACATATCTTTGTCCAGTTTTTTCCTACTAGTAATCAGCTGTTATATTTTTTGAGGTAACAAGTGTTGATGCTATTTTTATTCTAAAGAAGATATCTTATTGACACAGCTTACTGACAGTTGATGACCATCTAGAGAAACTATGTTAGCTGTGCTGCTGGGGTTTTTTTATTGTAGTAATTTCTATCACAGCTTTTTCTACCATAATAAATAATAAAAATGCATGGTGTATTTGGTTTCGTTTTCTACACAGTATTACATTCAAATTGTTTCTAAATGCTCAAAAACAATTTTCATGAGGGAAATTCTGGTTATAGTTTCCTTCAAGAATAGGTGCCTTGTAAAAACAGAATTTACAAAGACTTCCAAAGTAATCAGTATCCCTTATGAATTCAGTATAGAAATAATTAATGATTAGATAAAAATATTCTCCTATGAATGATATACATAGCAAGACGTAAACAGATACAGAATACTTTGAGCATAGGATGACTAAATTTCCATGAAATTCTGATCAATTATATCCATAAATTTATTACTAAAATATGGACACATTCCTCGAACATTTTTCAAGAGTCTTCTTCTTTGTATGCATAATTCTCATTCATTATCACACATCACTTGAAGAACAGTATAACTCCATGGGATACAATAACAACAGGACATTACAGGATCTATACACAAGCAGAATCCCAGCTGAGATGGAGCAACTGTGCTGAGGACAAGTATTTTTGAAAGGGAGCAAAACAAATTCAAACAGAAAATTATACAGTCTTAACATACAGCGCTTGAAAAAAAAATTTAAAAATCCCTATCAGCTGTAACATTAAGCAAGTCCAAGAGATTAAAGCTTCTCCATCTTCCCCAGTTTTTACAGAGTATTCCTAGGTTGCAGTATGTCCTCAGTCCTAAATGACCACTGTCCATTATTTTGATAACCTTTCTGTTTTCCTTGCCTACCATAATTTTAAGAATAATTTTCCCATTAATGCACGAATGTTTTGAGTGAAGAATTCATAAATGCTTATGCAGTTACATGTTTAAATTTGTCATGCATGACTAGAAAAATAAACCATTTACACTTTATTCACTCTGGGCCCATTTATGCCTCTGGAAATGTGAGATGTATCTGAGAATTTGGCGTAAATTGCAACCCCAGTCAGTTTTTAGTCTTTGCAATTCAAATATAGGAAAATTACATTATAAATTTATATTGCAAGCACCTCCAATTTTAATAGGGGCAAAAACCTTAGGAAACTAAAACTGAAATGACAATTGAAATAAATAAATGACTGGGTTATACAGCTGGCATTGCTGTATCCAGATTTCAGTGTCCAAGGCCAGTACAAGTACTGCTGAGAAAAACCAAAACAATTTCCTTTTATCCACAGGTGCATCTGTAATTTCACTTTTTATTTCATCTCAGACAACATTGCTTTCAAATTAAGGTTTGTATTTTTTTTTCCAAAACTCTCCTCTGTTCCAGAAAAACTGAAAGTTTCTAAAAATTTCAAGATACTTCAAGGCAGCTCAAATCAGATGTGACTGGGTCAACTGTTAACTCCTTCTTTTTTATTAATTCTTGATAGTGGAAAAAAACCCATCCTAACTTTTACGTCTTAAGAAGTAGAAAGCATATTCCTCTTGTCCTCCCCATTATATCTGTGAGATTATAAAAGTCTACAAAAATTAGAAGGAGCAATTAGAAATCTGTGGTAAATGCTTCTGAATGCTGTTAAAAAGTATCAAGAAAAAAGTCCTCATTTACTCATCTAAAGATTTGATTCTTAAAATGTTTAAAGGATGGTAGTGTCAAAGGAGTATCAATCTGTTCCACAATAGAATTTCCTTACAGTTTAAGCTCATAACTTATGCTGTGTAAATTTCTACTCATAATGTGCAAAATTATCCACTGGTTTACAAATTTAAATTGTGAAGTCTTATTTCATATTCAAATGGAGACTATGTGCCTGAATTTCAGCTGTAAGTGTAAAAGCATAATTATATTCTGAACTTCATGTTTTTTTTATTTTTTATTGGGTGATACATTACCTTTTACAGATCTGATCTTTCTGAGGTCCTTGCAACTAATGTTTTGCCTTACAGGCATGTATTTAAACTTTAAGAATGATTATAAAATGATGAACTAGAGAGACTGTCTGGTAAATGCCTTGTTACCATCTGATTCTAGGCATCACTAAGTTCTGGGAAAGTTAACTATTCCTTGCTGTATGAAGTCAGTCAACAACAACTTTCTACCTTTAACGCAAATCACCCTCAAGACTCCTTAAAATTGCTGCCTGGTAGTCACGACCTCAGCACACTGTACCGAGCTGCTAAAATTAATGACAGGCTCCAATTTGGAATGCACTGCTAATTCCTTTCTCAGACTCGACTGCTCAATGTCAGAGCTCCTGCAGGCCGAGCCAGGCAGTGACCAGCAGCGTGCCCCGAGCTGCCCGGACTGGCAGTGCCAGCAGACCAAGCACAGCTCCAGCACCGTGGATGTCCTGCAGGCACTGCCACCCTGCAGCCCTGCCCGGCTGCTCCGGGATGGGGCACAGCCCTGCTTCCCCTGGCTCAAGGGAAAACTCTTCAGAGATGCCAAGGGAAGCAAGTCCTCTAGTTTACAGCAGACTGCTTGAAGTTCCACAGGTCCGGATGACCTTTCTGCTAACCAGATTATGAACGTAGCTCCAACCAAAATCAGTGGGAATTACACTGATAAATAAGTACCAAAAAAAACAGAGGAAGGGATAAAACGTAGCCAAGGTTTTTGCCTTTTCTTTCCTAGTGCTTTGAATCCCCTGAACTTTCAGCAGGATACCACTAGAGCCACGTGCAACCAAAGGAAGACAATCCAGCAGCCACAGGAGCTTTCAGAAAAGGTTTGCCTCTGAAGGATGGAGACAACCCAGACCTGCCTCTATTAATAGAAAAATAACCTGTGCTGCCAGCAGAGAGAGCCAAACGTGTCATAAGAAGTTTGCTGAGGAAGCTTGTTCTATTACTCTGGAATGCTAAGGGCTGTCTCCACTAGAAACTAAGGACTTGAAAACAACCAGAAAGGAAGCAAATTACAATGTCATTTCAGCCAATGATTATTTGACAGAGTGAGTATTGTATCACATTAGCACACACTAGATCAGGACAAGAAAGCAACTCACCAATTTACTGAAAAGAAACAGAACTTCTTAAGCAATGTAACACACAAGATTTTTTTTCTCTTTTTCACCAATAATCGTGCATTTCAGATATCTACAGCTGTTTCAACTGTGTCAATCTTTAAATGCCAAGAGCCATTATTTATCAAAGGATGGAAGATCTCCATGCAGGCCAGAGTTGAGTAATCAATTGTCTTTTATGCCATATACTCCTACAATTTTTGCATGGATACACCTTTAAGTCCACAGAGATACTGTGGCAGTCAGGAGCTCTCTCCATAAACCTTCCATCAAACCCTAGCTTACTCTCCTTCAGTAACATTTTAAAAGAGTGCTATGAAATGAGCAATAATAGTTTTGTTACTGTTTCACAGACAGGTAAGGTGTGCACCTTCAATATTTCCGGACTTCATGCACTTTTGCAGTCTCTTCACAAGATCAATACTAACCCACAGCAGAGCAATAGCAAGAGCAAGAGCATGCCTGTGAATAGCAGGTACTCCTCTCCAAGTTTTCCCTTCAGCCATGTGCCTCAAGAGCCTCAACTGAAGAGAACTCATCAGAGGGATCCCTTAGTGATATGTCCTCTGCTAGAAGCACATCAAATTTAATTTGTATTACTATTATGTTTCAGGATAAACATGAACTCATCCTTAGATAACTTTCCTATTATTTCCAAGCTTTTTCCACTGTCTTTTCCTTTGAACTACCTGTTCCATTTCTTATTTTCAAGCTGACCCCAAGTGTACAAAAATAAAGCTCTTAATGTAGACACATCCTCTTCTTTGTGTTTTTGTAGTTGTTTAATCCTTTCTTTCTAATAATATTGCATTTCTTAAGATTCAAAGCTCTATTTTGTTTTCTATATCCTTTTCTTTTCTCCCTTAGAATTTTATCCTCTGCTTTTCCTTTTTATTTGAATACATAACACTCCATTTTTTTTCACATTATGTGATATTTCAAGCATATTTCACTATTAATATTCTATTTTTCTTCTTTTCTCATTCACTTTCTCTACTTTACCTGCATGTATCACCACATTACTTTTTAAGTAATAACATGAGATAGAAATATCAATCCTTCTTATTAGCTGAGGGAATTCACCAGGAATTATAAATCCATTAATTACATAAAATTCAGTCTTCCTCTTCTGTAAACGCCACTCCTTTGAACAAGTGATACAAGGTGTGCAACAGAACTTCATTAAGAAGACAGAGATAAAAGATACTGTGCAAGAGAGAAGATTTATCTCTTTAATATCAACACTGACAACTCAATTTAAATACTAATAAAAGCAGAAACATACTATGTGTGCACCCACAAGCATCCTACTTACAGTAACAACAATGAAACAAATTTCCTCCCCACCCCCTGTGTTACAGGGAAGAAGAGCTACTCTGCTGAAGAGCCACAAAGACTTTGCTCTTCTTTTACAGTGGGTGCCACAATCTATAACTACTGACAGCAGAGCATGGTAGGCAGCTCTACAGCTTTCAGCTAAAGAGCTGGAATTTATTTTGGGTATTTGTGGCTCAATGACCTTTCTTCTCAGTAAGTTGCCTTGGCACAGAGTCAAGGTTTGCGGCCCTCCAGCAGGGCTCATATGGTTCCAAAGGCCAGAGGATGCTTGGATAGGTAAAAATGGCTGTAGTTAGAACCCTAAAATGGTGCTGCCCTTGAAAATTACATCAGGTCACAATTAAATGTCTTTTACAGAATACTGGAAGGTGCTTACTCCTCTAATATAATGATAACAGACTAGCAAAGTAGTTTACAGAAACCGTAGGGGAGATCGCTTTCATTAACATGCACAGAACCTATTTTGAAGATGCTATGGTGTTTCAAATTTCA
Organism: Thryothorus ludovicianus; assembly: GCA_013397245.1. Lineage (NCBI taxonomy): Eukaryota > Metazoa > Chordata > Aves > Passeriformes > Certhiidae > Thryothorus > Thryothorus ludovicianus. The sequence goes on from VZTB01000696.1 coordinate 609,644, forward strand.
AAGTTCCTTTCTTTTCAATTCTCACAACCACCTGCTGCTTAGGCAAAAACCAGAATTTATAGAAATGCACTATGTCCCATAGTTGCATTTATTGTAACTTACTGCCTTTTCCACAGGTACAGGTCCTACCTACAGTTGTCACAGAGCACAAAGGTAGCTTTGTTACATAAAGTAACAAACAATAAAATTGCTTATATTAGACAATGAAAATTAAATTTGTGTCAATAAGAGTCAATTTAACAGAATTATTCCATTAGGGATAATTTAATGAATTCATTTTGCAAATCAAATATAAAAAACCCCAAGGCACTAGATGACAAACAGATTTTACAGTCATCTTGTCTAGGTCAGCCTCAGTTCTTCCCAGTGATTTTCAAAAATATTCACGTGGCAGCACCAACAGCCATTAGGGAGAGAGAAGTGAGACCTAAAGTCTCCACAGCTCCTAGAAGATCATTTAGTGCCTTTAAAAAGCCAGAACCCATATGTCTTGGTTTCAGCACAAAACCAAGGTTGATATTCACAGAACCTGTATGGAAGACATGGACATCTATCAAAAGGTATCTGAAGCACTTCTGGGAAAGAAACAACAACCCACTAAAGAGCTGATGACTCCTCAGCTCTTGAAAGACACTTGATATTAACTTCTAAGCCTTGCAATTTCTGATGTGAGGGTGCTTGCAGCATTCAGGGACCGTCAGACACACTGGTACAAAATTTTAGCAGAAGTTGCAGAAGCTGCCTAGTTTTTAAAGGCTGTAGAAGGTTTGGGTTTTCTTTTTCACAAGGGAAGGCACTCAGATAGGCACCTTGAAGCCTTGAAGAGGAACTATAAATTATCCAGGCAGCAGGTTTTTTTGTAAAAAGATACACCAGCACAGCGTGGTTTCTGTCCTTAAGAACATTATATGCTAAAGATACCAGGATCAAATGCCAAGTTCAATTATAGAATAGCAAAGATTTAGCAAACACTCTGATTCAGCAAAGAAGTTGCCAAAAAGTGGTTAAAACCTTAAGTTTTAAACTGGTAAAAATTAAACTGAAATTTTAGCAGACGTCAAAGCATCTTGCTAAATTACAGCCAAAATATTTATGATGCATTTTTATCTCTGTGATTCAGCCTCAGACCCTTGTGTTTTCATTGCATATGCGAAAAAGTCAACATAAAACCTGCAGACAGGTAAAACTTCCAGAGTCAAAATCCAGATTTTAGAGGAGTTGAAGTTAATCTCCACTTGTTGGGATTTAAACCAAGTCATATTCTGAGTAGGCATCTGATTTTCTAAGGTGCCCTTTTACTTCACTGTAGGGTATGTCAGATTTTCAAAATATTAAAGCATTAAAAAAACCCCTCACTATTCTTTTTACTTGTTTTAAGCATCTCCAGAGCAATAGTTATTATTTTTCTCAATTAAAGTGCTGGTCACAGGAAGTGACACCATCGCTTAGTAGTGAATAACTTCTGTATTATATTGCAAAAGACAGATGAAGTGATTAAACCCCCTCCTCCCCCAAGAAAACCAAAGTGGAAGAGATGAATGCAAGACTTAGATAAAATTATCTCCATCCTTTTATAACTACTAATTTCTTTGTTTTGCTCCAACAGCTATCCAGTTACAGTTGTAAATTACAAATAGAATATGCGTAGTTAAAAATGAAGTCAGAAATCCTTACAGATCATTTTTGCAGGTTTATTTGTGGTTTTCATTTAAGGAAAAAAGTAGTATATGAAGTAGAAGTAATTCCAGATGCTACAGTGGTTTGGATGCTGCATCTGTTTCTTTATATAGCACACAGTTGCAATCATGTAATTTGTCGTTTTTGCACTGGAATTTTCAAATCGGTTTATAGTTTATGCATTTCACATGTGCAATTCTGGGTTTAGTGAAACAATTAAAGGTCATTAATGTCTGCAATGTAGGGCTATGCTATGATAGATAAACTCTGCATCAATCACCCAGTTGAAATGATTACCAAAATTTACCATTTCCATGACAACATAGATCTATTTCCTTTTTTTATGCGAATTGGTAATGAAAGGATGGACAGCAAGAAAGGACTTACTTATTTTATCCTTGGTGACTATTGAACAGTGCCAAATTACGGGTAAGAGTAAGTATTTCAGCATTTTCCAACATAACCACCAGAAACAGGTATTTGAATACCTAAATATATCTTATATTTAACTAGCCAAACCTGGAGCCCACCACAGCACACATAAGGGATTTCTACTTTCAAGAAGAGACATTCCGTATGTGAGCAGTTTATCCCCCAGTACCTAAATTGGGGGATACAAACATCTCTCAACTAGGCTCATACGCAAACAAAGCCTGTTTCATGGACATACTAAAATTTCTAAGTAATCTTAAACTGAATGCATTTTCACAGCAGGGGAGGGAAGGTATCTGAACCTCAGAGCTGCCAGTGACATCCTTTACTCCTGAACAACCCCAGCACTGCAGACAAGGTAATGCAGTTATGGAGAACATTGGGGCGATATTTGGGACTTGGTGAGGTCACTGAAGAAACCCTAAAGCTACCTACTGAGCAGTTGCCAGCATTTCCAGGGCTCTGTGTGGAGCTGGGATTTGATGATATTGTCTTTATTCGGTAGAGCAGGCTGCGCGCTGTTAGTGTTGTATAATCACACATGATGGGGGTGAGCAAAGGGCACTGTTAACTCAGGAATTATATTTCATTACTTTATTACCCAACAAGAATCCTAGCTTCTGATACAGAAATAACTGAGAAGGACAAAATAACAATGTACTTTCTTAGTAAAAAGGAAAAAAGTCAACAGAAAAAGTACTGAACGTGGACTCCTTCATCCCACTATGTATTATAACTTATTACAACATACCGAAACAACTCCTGGGAATTTTAAAATAGTGTTTGAGGATGTGAATTATACTACATAGAAGAACTCCTACCAGTATCAAACCACTGAAATATAAAAACATAGGAATTAAACTACAGTTATTCATTAATCCCCTAAAAATCTTTAAACCTTACTTTTTTAAGCCTTAAGTCTGCATCCTGAAAGCCACAAAAATTTTTCATTTGCTTTTAAAGTATATACCTTTAATAACACAGATGGAAAGTATATATAATAAACAAGTATTAAAAAGTCTGTAATTGTTGTATTTCCAAGTACAGTTCCTTCAAACTACCAGTGTTCAAAATGTATTTTTTCTTAATTCTTAGAAATATTTTAAATAATTCTGATATTTATTGACTTATAATCTTTTCATCTACCTTACACCTCAGTCTAAGTTTATACTTCCACATATATAGAGAAAAGCATGTTAATATATACTTGAAAAATCCATACTTATAGAAACTTTGTTCACGCATCTGTACTTACCCAGGACACATTTTTAGCCTTGGGTGTTTTTAGCATGGCAACATGCAAGGCTGAAACGACCAACAACAGCCCCACCAGCATGGAAAGTCAGATGGAGGGGTAGTCCAGGTGCCTTGGTTACTTCAGGATGTGGAGTTCCTTAGCCTGGCTGACACAGGCACACTGAGCATGTGGTCAGGTAACAATAAAAAAAGTCATTTTTCTTCCTGATGTACAATCCGACCAAACTGAAAAATATCTGTCTTCAGCAGCAGCTGGCTGTATTTCTGTATATCCATGAAATCCAAAGTTGGCTCTTCTCTTTGAAAAGTTAAAACTAAAAGTCAAAGGGACTTACTCCCACAGACACTTCACCATCCCAGTGAGAAAATGCAGAGTCCAGTTATCCTCCAAGCTTCCAGCCAAGCACTGATCTCACAGGAGAACGAAGCTCAGCACTGGGAGCCACTCTCCTTCAGAGGATGTCAAAGCCACACACAGTTGCTGGCTGCACTGTTTAACTGCAGCTATGCTTGAATATTTAACGACCCCAGGATCTTCAGTGTAATGAAGAGAATTAGGATCTCGATGTCAATAAATAATGCATGCCAACAGCTCGGGCAGGTACCTGTTGCACCGTCCGTGCCCGTGGCGTGGTGGCTGCTGCCCCAGCCCCGCAGAGGGCACCTGTTCCTGCAGCACCTCCCGCAGCGCTGGGCTCACCGCCGGCACGCACACGCGTCCCACAGCGGCAAGCAGGGGCTGAAAATCACTGTTTCTGCTCGTTTCTCTTTGTTCCTCTGCCCTTCTGTCCTTTTACTTTTACCTCCTGTCAATCTAGATTACCAGTGCAGATCCAGGCTAAATTTTGCAACTATCAGTAGTGATTAGAGTGAGTTGATTGAAATCGGATTATACAGGAAGACCTCTGCTTCCTCACTCAGCACACGGGCCAGTACCATTTGCAAAATACTTATGCTTCACTGCACAGTATGAGAGCACTTGGAGCAGTCCATTGAAAGAGAAACAGTGCAGTGGGAACAATCCAGACTGCACTGCCTTTATAAACAAGAGAAAAGGGATCCTGTTTTCAGTAGCCACGAGTTTATAGGGGAGTTCTTCGCACCATTTCCAGATGGAAGAGTTTGCTGGAGTCTCACAGATTCACCACAAAGCATCAAAGAGTGGCACTATGTACCTAAAGTGCTCTATGTATTTGCTTGCTACTGCTCAGTTGTGCATCCAATACGTAGTGTACCAAGTAGTACCTGAGCACTGAACTTGTGAGAAGCATCATCCTTCCCTGGGATAACATCTGCAAATCCTACTGACAGTATGTACACAATTCACCTAAAGCATTTAATTCAAATGTGCTTTTTCAGAAACATATCATAAAATGTACAAGTAAGGTGACCTACCTGAACCATATTCAAATATATATATATATATAAATTTAAATATGAATATGAGCTATGAGGTAAAAAGGTACAGTACCATCCTAAAATAGTGATATTTTATCCTGAAAAGAAGAAAACAAAACACAAAATAAAAAAGAAGATGGTGTCATGGAACTAGGGAGCAATCTGATAAAAAGCATTAAAAAATACATACAAAATTAAGTCTAGCTGACAGACACTGTGAATGCGACAGACAGATGCAGTCTGCATGAAAACATACCATTTTTCTAGGACTTCCTAAATAATAACTTAATATTATTATCTACTCATGATACAGACCTAGATTATGCTTCAAGCATCATCTGTCACTTTAAACTGATTATTTCATGTATTTGCATAAATGCAATGGGTTTATGATTGCAAGAATTCAATTTTTGGATGGTCCGTTATTTGTTTGTGAATATTAGAATAATATTAAGGTCTTTTCCGAGGTGGCAACATAAACTTCCTATTTTGTTAAAAGAAACTCTAGAAACTTCTTATGACTGGGACAGAGATAAAATTAGTGTATTTCTCACTGGAAGTAACTACCTGATTTTTTAATAATTACAGCATTCTGCTTATTTCTAGTCCACATTGTAGGTAATCAGAAGCTAAGTCTGGTTCACTCTGCATTGCATATACTAGGAAGAAGGTTTATATGCACACAGTTTTAAATTAGATCCTCCTTTTTTTCATAAGTCTACTCAGTCTCCTGGATCTGAAGCACTATCTGTAGCTTTAAGTGATTGGGACCTAAATAAAAGAGTGGATGATTGTCTTCAATAAGTGCACTGAGATTCAAACTCTAGTAGTTGGATGCCTGGTATATGACTGGGTATAAATCCAGCAGTGTGGAAACTTCATGCAGTAAAAAATTCTCAATGAGATGTTAAGCAGTTATTAAAAAAAGTTCTGTTTCAAATATACCATGTCTAGACCTATTAAAGAAAATATTTCACAGAGAAATTACTTTATTCCATTCTGAAAGTTAAAGAATATGTCTAGAGTCCATTACATTAGCATCTAACACAAAGGTGTCCTACAGTACTGCCACTGGTGTAGAATGGATTAGATCAGATCTGTCCCAACATACTGTGACAATAAATGCACACTTGGTCCTATACATACAAGCTGAAAAACAGCTGGCATTTGAGCTTTCCCCTCCTTAATATCAACTCAGTTCACAGAATTTTAGAGCAGCAGCTGCTAATGGCTCGCCAGGCGTGCTCAAATAAAATGAACTAAATTTATTCCCTCGCACAGAAGGATTTTGAAATACTGACTTTTGCTATAAGCAGCTAAGTTACTTCCAATGGCATACATAAAAAAAGAATCCTACAGCTAAAATATAATGAAATAAAAGACAATAAATGTTGAAAATTTATTTGCTAACAAGACTAGAAAGTCCAGAAATTAACCTTGTTATAAGTAAGATCTATGTATGGTTCAATCTTAAATTCCAGAGGACACACATCTCATTATAGAAAACAGAAGGCCCTTATAAGAGGAACAATGCTGAACAATAAACCAAAAATGACAGAAAGATTCTGCACCCTGCATCCTCTCCTTTTTGATATGGCACTTTTTGTACAGTCACTGCAACAACCAATAATTTTCTGTCTTTAATGAGAATGTTTTCAGAAGATGCTTTTCAGGGAAGCTGCTGCTGTTATTCTTATTTGACAGCTGGAATATATATTCCAGATGAGTCCATTAGTTAATGAGGAATCTACTCTGAGAGGATTCTGGTCTGATCCTTTCAAGAATTTAACAAACTGTAATGATTCCTGTATTTAGAGCACACTTGTGGACTTTCTCTGCATTGCATACTCAGCAGTTATGCAAACAAATCTTCATTATTTCAATCTTGAGATCACAGACCTGTTTTAAGCTGGGTATTCCCAAATGATGGTATACAAGACACTTGGAGTATTAACAGAATTTCCGATTTAAGCAAAATGTTCAGCCTTGCCAAAAGCCAACTAAGCACCAAATGTATTTTACTCATAAAACAATCCTCTCTCTTCCTGCCCTAGATTTGTTAGCTGTGTTCAGAAAGAAAGTGATGTCTCACATCAAGAAAATTGATTTTTTTTTTCCATGAGTATCAGCCATCCAGTGATGAATACATCTGTAGTCTAAGAAAAAGACAATTTGGTTCTTGATCTTTAAATACCACATTGCAGCAGATACACAGAATGTGTTCAAATAACTGACTTTTAATCTCAATGCTCTCTTATGCCAGGTTTTCCTTTTTTTATAGGTTTTAATAGAAGTTCCAGCACTATCACCACCAGAAGAGAAACCATATAAATGTATGCATTGATTTTGATTGCAACAAGCTTCACAGCCACTGTCCTCAGTTGAGAGCTGTGGCTGAAACAGATGCATGTTACCAAAATCATTCACTTTGTCTCTTCAGAATAAGCAGATGCTGGAATTATTGTGTCTTCTTTCCAGATATAAAACAGAAATAAGACTGTGACCTTGCAAAAAAATGCTGCCGATTTGCTCATTAAAGTTTGTGAAGCAATTAGAACATTACAGGACTGCACTGCTTAATGAAGATCGTTAAAGAAAAGCCTTTGCACACATAACACACCGTGACATGGGCTGCCAAACCATAATTGCTATTTTTAACACAGAGAAATAAATGGCCAGGCCACAGAAAGGATAAGATACATGGTGAGTCTTCTGCTTACTGACAGTGGAAAACACTGCAGCTTTGACACCGTGCCCTCCAGCTGCTGCCCCCGACAGCTCTGCGTCTTGCTGGCCATCTCCTCCCTGCCTCCAAGTGACTCCTGAGGTTCCCTCCAAGTCCTCTGACTCCCAGCCTCCTGTCCCTCCCCTGAGCCCCAGCCAGCAGGGCTATGACCACCAAGTCTGGCCAGCCAAACAAAGGACAGCAGCAAACCAACTCCTTGCTCGAGGCAGATCACCACAGCCAAATCGTATTTGTAACTAGTGTTTCTTGAAGGATCAGCCTATTTCCTCTAATCTCATTCAAAATAAAAATCTTCTGAATATAAGCCATGGTTATAGAAAACCTCCAAGTTGCACAGTTCAGAATCAATGTGCCTGGGATGAATGGAGGAGCCAGGCAGCAAGGCAAGAAGGCTGCTGCCCAGCTGCCAAAGCCCAGCAGAGAGGGAAGAAAATGGGATGGATTTACAAAGAGCCCCCCAACAGTGAAGCTGTGAAACCAATCAAAATTCAGATAACTCAAAGTTTTATTCAAAAATAATTCTTCAGTATTTGTCCTAGTTTATAATCATCATTCATATTTTCAAGGTATATTATCTGATATACTGCAGCTGACTCATGGAGATGATGTTTCTGTGAACAGGAAGAAATTCTATGGATATTAATAACATACAGTATCTGTTCTTGTAGTTTGTTTCTAAGGTTGGTAGGATAAAAACTTCTTTCCATATCTGTCCTATTCAGCAGTACAAAAAAGTTTCCTAATATGCAGAAAAGTGTAAAAAAAAGTGGTTCACCACAAGAAAGGGAAAACAAAAAATATCTGATTTTTACTGGCTTCTGCATCATGTTTTAGAGGTAAATGAAAAATTCACATTAGATATTTATAAGTAGAAAATTAATTACATGCTCATGGCAAAGGAAAGCTTAAAGAGTATGTAAATGCAGTATTTCAGTGGTATTTCAGTTGATTGTATATAAATAATAATGGAAGTACTAAAAATACTCAAAGAACTGACATTTAAGAATTAGCGAGTGCCACATATTATATTCAAAAGCATTCAGAAAAATAAGAAAAATATTATTGTAGTACTGTAGTATTGTAAGACTGTCAGTAATCAATGGCAAGGCAAATCAAATCTTTTTGCAAAAGAAGACGTTCTACATGTTAAGAAAGGTATCAATTCCTGAAGTAGTATATTAATTCTAATAATGCTTCTATGAAAAAAATTTCCTCAAAATTCCTTGATGAGCAAAAGGAATTCTCACTTCTCTCTTTTTGAAATGTGTTACTTGTTTCTATACCTGAAAAGTTTTGTACAATTCTTACGTAAGAAAATTGGAAGTACAGCGAGTGCACCGTGGAACCTACTACCCCGACACATCCATGTATATTTCTCCTCCAAATATATACACATTAAACAAACGCTTTTTAATGCAATTATTTGAGTAGATATGTAATATTCTTTACTACGACTTACTGAAATGACTTGGATATTTTCTTTTTTATTTTCCTGTTCTTTGTCTTATGACCACTCAAACATTTCCTTCAGAATACACACACAGACAAAAAAAAAAAAAAAAGCCGAAAACATTGTACACACACACACAAAGCCATTGCAAGTATAGCTGTGCCTGGGGAAACAAAAATTTGTTTTAACTTTTTATTTACTTCTAACTCTAATTAAATACACCATCAGATGATCCTGTTTTCCTATGGCTATCAACTGAAAAATGCCATGGACTGAGAAGCCAAATACCCCAGACTAAAGCAGTAACAGAGTTTATTAGATGTTGCTGTTAGACAACATCATCAAGCATTTCAAGACTAAATTGCTAAAAACTATGGAGGTTAGAAGAGTGATATTCAAAATCACTACTAGAACTGTGAAAACCTTTCAGAGAGAGAGTTTCATTTTAAACTCATATAATATTGACTTTTAATCAATAAAATCATCAGTGAAAAGCCTGTTCAAATCAGAGTCTGTCCTTCTATGTCACATCATTCCTCAGGAACAAGCAACATACTGCAAAGCACTGATTTTAAAACATAAATGCTCTCAAAAATACTTTTAGAAGAAAATACTGCACCATTTGAAGACCATGCATCAGGAAATATTCTGGCTTATATAGGCTTTTTTTTAAATCTCTCTTTTCTCACGCCTATTTACATTTGCTACGGGTAAAATGGTATGATGGATCTGTACCTCTGCTTCTTGTGTTATAGCACCTACATGCAGGGAAGGCAGCAAGAGTGGTCACAGCAGCCAGTCCAGGACAGATCAAGGGAAAACACTTGGCTCTGGCTTAGAGTATGCTTTAGAGTTAGAGTCAAAGAGACATTCTGGGGAGAAAAGGCAGAAGAGGGGACAAAGAAAGGGTAATTAAATAAAGTTCAGCCTGGCCAGGTAATATTTATGTTTTATGAACACAGATTATCCTCCTGGGTTGCCCAACACAACCCAATATAATCAAGAGTGGTGTACTGGAAAAAGGCCACAAATGACATCATCCTTCATGCACCAAATTAAATGTTCCAGCAGCAGAGCAAGCTCAGGAGCACATCTTGGGCATTGAGGGATGAAAGAGACCAGCACATGACACAATGATGGGCAGCAATTTTTGGTAAACAGGAGTGTCCTGTTCTCAGCAGTTCCAGAGAGTGATCTCCTGAGCTCAGAAGAGCCAGTGGGACAGATCACTCTGCAAACCCAAAAGAGTTTATTTGAAGGAAAAATGGGAGAGATTCTCATAAAGCTCATAACCTGCCAGAAACACCCTTTATCTCAACAAGATTCATAATATGCAACACTGAGGCTGCAATCATAGGCTCCAATTTAAGCTGGTGAGGAGGCAGCATTGCTCCAGCCTCCTCCTCCTCCTCAGGAGTAGGCAGAAGGAGGCAGGAAGAGGCAGGCTGGAGATAGGAAGAGGCAGGAAGGTGCAGGAGGAGAGAGCTGTAGCAGCTCAGCAGCAATGGCTTCTCCTGGGGTCTCTATTTTGTCCTCCTTCACAGCAAAGTGCAGCCACTGGCAAAGTCTTGAAATCTCATTTCCACAAAATATGTGAAGCCAGGTATTCCCACTGATCTCTGAGACTTCAGAGCATTTGAAGAACAGGTTTACCTAGGACAGTAGCAGCCCACATGTTCCCATATATTCTTCTTGGTACTGGGCTGGCACAGACATCCTGCCTCAACAAGCTGAAACCAAAACAGGAGAATCAGCCCTGGTGGCTGAAAATAGTCCTGATCATACCTTCTCCAGATTCCTGGAGTTTGCATCTAGTTTTGGCAAGACTCCATTACAGTCCATGAAACAGGCCTTAAATTCATCCAATTTACTTACCCTGGGCAACAGACTTTACCCTACTGTGCTGTAAGTAACTGACACATTTTATTTTCTCATCCGGCTCTTATTGGGAAATGTAAACCCACATCCAGAAAGAAAGAATTTCTTACAATCAATTTCTCCTTGGCCCCAATGGTCACTGTGGCTGGCCAACCCTTCAGCTTGGACAAACTGCTCTGTAATGTCATGGTAATGACCCCACACTGCACCACTCTGTTTGGGAAATACACTGAGCTCTGAAGGTTCAAACTGAAAAAGTTAAACTATTGAAATTGCAAGAGTTTTGCATTTACCTCAATAATTTAGTCACTTATATTCATAGAATCATAGAATTTTTAGGTTTGGAAAGGACTTCAAAGATTTTCCAATTCCAAGCCCCCTGCCATGGGCAGTATGTCATTCACTAGATCAGCTCTGAGGTCCAGCCAGCCTGGCCTTGAACATTTCCAAGGATAGGGCACCCACAAATTCTCTAGCAAAATAAATTCTTATATTAATTTAATTAACTGTTAATGCAATTTTCTGTATAAAATCAAGGAATGTGATTTCAATCATTTATTAAAAATAAAATAAATAAATAATTTTCCATCTTCTAGGGCAGAAAACCACGTGTCATGTGGTAGCAAAGTGACAGAGAAGTTACTCTCAATTTGTGATTCATACACCTTCGTATTTGGAGAGCACCCCAGAGACTTGTCACACACAAAAAGGATACAAGCTCTAAAGAAATTACTGACACTAGAAGTTTTATTTTGTGGTCTGATTTGTCTCTTTTTAGCATGCTTTAAATTTACAACATGAAAGTACAGAAACTAAATAGAACCCACAGGCATATGCACATGTGATCATCATTCAATCAGCAAATTGCTTTGGGTCTCATTGACTTTGGCAGTTTTACAATTTTTTTATTTCCAGCTGGTTGAACTGTTCTTGAACTTTTCTTATTTTACTGCAGTAGTCATAAACCCTTTTTCTGTCTCATCTACCATCCACGTACTCTGAATACATTTATTTTTTCTAGAATATACATGACCTCCCTAATGCCAAACAGCTGCACTATTCCTTTTGTATTTTTACAGTATCTAAGAAAAAAAAACTTTTCTGCCTATAATCATGCCATTTCTCTAAGAGTACAGAAAGTCTTTCTGTTCAGTGTTTCTGAGACACAGCCTCACAATAACAACTGGTACTGTGAGCAAGCTTTGCACAAGAAGAGATTTTTCCTTTGAATCCAGCCAGAGCTCTGCCACGAGTGACTGCAGAGTTCACTGAACAAAAACCACCTCTGTGATCCCAGCCTGTACCACAGGTAAATATCACTATTTCTGGAAAGAGATTTTATCTTCTCTGCTCTGTCTCCTTTTTATTTCTCTCCTTAAAGAAAAAGTTATTTTGATTCATGACTGAGGTTTATTTCAGTCTACAGTACATCGGCATTTTTCTTCAAAATTTACAAAGATCACTTTATCCAGACATAACTAAGACTGGAGTGAACTCCTTAACTGTAAGCAACAGTACTAGCATGAAAACATGATGACACAATCTTATCTTTTTGAATCCAAAGCCATTTCAAAAGTAAGTATAAAATAAAAGGAAAATAGTTTGCATAAAAAACACATTCTCAAATGCACACCTGCAGGAAATCTTGTGTCTGCAGCTGGCAGGAGCTTGGCAATGGCAAGGCTGAACCAAGTCACTGCATTTCAGACCAGGTGAGATTTGCTGTGCAATTCTCCAGCTTTCCTTAAGTAATTTTGGGTTTGAGGTTTTGTGTATGCGTGTGTGTGTTTGTGCGTGTGATGGGGGGAATTTTGGGGTTTTTTTAGTTGTTGTTTGTTTGTTAAGTCTTTTAAATTTTTCAGAAATCCTACTCCATGTGGATGGGAAAATGTATCATCATAGATCACAACAAGGGAAATGGTTTTAAAATGTTTTCTTGGCAAGCTCACTGGAGACTTAAAACATTAAAAACTGCTGTCGCAGTTCCCTCACCAGTGACTGGGACACACAGACTCATGCGACCCTAGGACCCCCTTTCCCAGGGCAAACCTTGTTACCATTGGTCACCCTGGACACATGTTGGACAAACAGACTATTTCATAAAAGATAGAGTGAATGACTTGTTTGACTCACAATAGGCTTGGACGTTATTACCCAGGAGATTTCCAACCCTTGACACATTTTTGTTTTAATCTTTTTTAAGATTAAAACTAAAAGAAAAATATTTCCTTAAACCTTCCAAAGCAATCAACCATTAAATGTTTATGAAGAAAAAGGTAAGGAAGCTGAATCTTTCCTTTCCACAGACATTCCTGTATTTCTATTCCATTTTCCATCTTTCTGCATGTCTTTACTCTCAGGGTACAAATCCCACTGAGTACCTGTTTTTGGTGAAGCACTTAGCATTTTATAATTAACCTGATCATTGAATTCTCCTTCAACATTTGTCACTGAGACTTATTTCCTCACAATGTACAGAACTCTGTGGTTACTCTTCCTCTCAAAACAAATCTTGTTTTGTTTCCTCAGCGACGCAAATATTTCCTTCTTAGAGAAGGAATTATTTCAAGGGTTTGTCTGGTTTGATGCTTTTGCCTCAGTCAGGATAAGATTTCTTTCATCTCTCCTGCCCTTTGGTGACTTGTTGCACCTGATGTCCTCTCTTAAGGTATGTGTTGCAATTCATATGCAACCTACACAAATATGTTAATCTTTGTAGAAAAAGACTATTACTAAAATACAAATAGATTAATAAATACTGGCACAATGACAATTCAAAAGATAAACATGACAATATTTTAACAAGTACCAGTACTCATTAGACAATATAGTTTAACTATAATTTGCAAAAATTCTGCTGTCCATTTTACTTGAATTATGGCACTGTGGTTTCAGATACATGCAAACGTGTATCCTTAATGAAATTAAATATGTATCTTTAATGGAATGTGTGCAGTTGTTCATAACAATATTAACCATTTCCTCCACAGAAGAAAGTACCATGAGTGGGACACCTCTATATGTATGGCAAACCTCTTTCAGGTCTGCTGACTTCCTCTCTTTGACATCCTCTCTAAATGTCTCTTTATCATGTCTCTAATTCTTTCAGTTCAAGTAGCTTATTATTATTCCATATGAACACAATCTAAATTATATCTGATTTCTAACCTCTCAATTAGATTTTTGCTGATAAGTTCTTAAAGGCTTGCATGACTAAGTCTTTCTTTCCTTAGCTGCTGGGGAGCAAGAACCAGCATCTTATATTTATTTACTGATGCTGGTTTTGTATAGGGTCATCATGCTTTTTCAGCACGCTTTCAGTATTCTGTGAGAAAATGAAGACTAAAACCCATTAAATTAACTGTATTGCAACTTTTTTTTCTCCTCCTTTGGACAACTTTTTACTATGTTTGATTCTAATTAGGCAGATAATTAATCCAACTAGTCTATCTTGTGAACCTTTTGCATGGCCTGCAGTAACACAGGCCTTAGAAAGAATGCTACTCTTAGAAGTAGTAAACTATCCAGTATAAATAAAACTGGGGGCTCACAATTCAAAGAAAACAATATGAAGAGTATATTATGAGTAACACATGTAGCTCACATTAACAACTGAAAAAAAAGAGGTAAAAAAATATTTTTAAGTCAGGTAAAAGCAGAGGGACCTTAGAAAAGTTGTATTCACAATTTACTAAAAAATACTCACAATCAGAAAATCTGGAAAAACTGTTAGTAAAGAATAAGAATGATATTTTGACTGGGATGGAAACAAATGGAAATAGAGAAGCAATAAATGAAGCAAGATGTTTCTACTGAAAATGGAGGTATCAATGTCTGCTATAGTCAACCAAGTTCTTTGCACAATCCCATAAACAGAAAAGATTATAGAACGTGAAGATTGGAAGTGCTATTGCTAGCAGTCTGGTTATAAACTCTGAAATAGACTTTACAGAGATGATGTAGAAGATGAAGCATTTCTCCAGCTGCAGAATAAATAGGTCATTTTTCCCATAAAGACAGTAATTTTTATTACTCTGTAACAGTTCAAAGCGTGCAAGCACTATTTCAAATTATTTATTTCCAGAAGCAACACAAACCCCAGGAGCATTCCTTCTCTTGCATCATGCTCTAATGCCACACAGATTGCTCCGAGCCACAAATGCACATGTGAACACAGATGCATGATTGCAAATACACACTGCAATAGGTTCTTCAGCTGTTAAACAAATGGTATTTCATCCCAGTGAAGCAGCAGAGTGGTTCCATCTAGAGGAGGAGTGTGTAAAAACTACTCATCCCTGACAACTAGCTATTGTTAAATAAAGAGTAAACATAAACCACTACTACAGCACACTCAGTATAAAGGCCTTGCTACCACAGCTCCATGAATACTCTGTTTCTTACACAAGTGTGTACTGCATGCTTGGTTAACTGGACAGAAATTATAATGTTGTAAGCACCAGAATTATTAACATCTATAATCTGGACAATCTGCTTCTATTGATGATGCAGCTCAGGATTTCTGCTCTGTGAGTGCACATTGCTGGTTTATCTACCAACCCTCCTCCTCAGGTCCAAGGACACCAAGTCCTTCTCCTCAGGGCTGCTCACATTCTGCTCAGAATAAGCTCTATCCAGCCTTTCCCTGTTCTTGGGATTGCCTTGATCCCGGTGCAGGACCTTGTACTTGGTGTTATTGAAATCCCTGAGGCTGGCACAGACCCACCTCTGAGGTGGAACAAGATGCCTATGGATGTCATCCCTTCCCTCCAACGTGTGGAGTGCACCACACAGTTTGCTGATGTCAGCCGGCTCGCTGAGGGAGATTTTTATCCCATCGTCCATATTGCTGACAAAGATGTTCAACAGCACCAGTCCTAAAACCAACCTCTTGGGAATTCCACTCGTCATTGGTTTCCACTTGGACATTGACCACAGTTCTATGAGTGCTGCCACCCAGCCAGTTCCATATGTGCTGAGTTATCCACGTGCCAGATCCATGTCTCCCCAGTTTAGAGGCCGAGATGCTGTGCTGGATGGTGTCAAATGCTTTGCACAAGTCCAGGCAGATTCCCAGAATATTCTGCATTGGAAGGGACACACAAGGATCATTGAGTCCAACTTTGAGTGGCCTGTACAGTGACTGAACCCACAACTTGCTGTTGCACCATGCTCTGACCAACTTGCCTCCTCCACCAATGCTGTAATCAAGTTGCAGAAATACACCAAATCTGTGAGGCATGATTTGTCCCCAGTAAAACCATGTTAGCTGTCACCAATCATGTCTTCATTTTCCTTGTTCCATAACACATAGAATTATGTTTCCCCTTTCCAGTCTGTGGGAACTTCACTGGACTGCCATGACTACTCACATATGATTGATGGTGGCTTGGCCACTTCACCTGGAAGTTCCCTCAGGATGCACAGATGCATTTCCTCAGGTCCCATGGACTTGCCTGCTTTCAGGTTCCTTTGATGGTCTCAAACCTCATCTGCTACAGCAGGAAGTTCTACATTTTCCCAATCTCTGCCTATGCTTTCTGTGACAGCTGGTGTGGCTGCAGCATTTTTTGGTGAAGACTGAGGCAAAAAAAGCCATTGAGTATCTCAGCCTTCGTGTCCCAAGTACCCATGTCTTCTGTTTCTGTTTGGAGAGGTGTCACATTTTCCCTTGTTTGTCTTGTATCATCAATTCATTAATACACCTATAGAAGTTTCTCTTGTCGCCCTTGACATTTTTGAGCAGATTTAATTCTATCAGAGCTTTGATCAGAAAATCTTTTTATATTCCTTCAACATTCCTGATGGATGGGGATGTTTAATCACAACAGAAAAATTACAAGAATTTTTCCAGAAGTGTTTCTACTCGGTGAAGCACTCTGTTTAGCACTTCATGAATTTATCCTTTCCATTAAACCTGAAAGTGTTCTTTTATTTTCCTCACATTTCCCTATTTCTAAGTTACTAATTTTGCCATTTTGGTTTAGTATAAAGATAGTAGGAAATACATTAAGCATGGCATTCTTCCATAGAGAATTCAGAGGACTCAATTAGTATTGTAAGACAGCCAGTTAATTTTTCATGACTTCACACTCATAAAATTGTTATGGAATGCCAACTCATCAGAAAATGCATTAAAATTACCAAGAATACTTAAATTTTTCCTCCATCATTGAAGTCAGTAAGTATGGTACTCAAAGATACTGTAGTAAAGAATAACAGAAAGAAAAATTAACTGCTGAAAGGAAAAATTATATTCAGGAAAGAACAAAAGAACCAAACCAATAAAACTCTATGAACAAAGGAGAAAAACATTTTACCAAATGAGGATGGCAAAGTTCACTGCGTATGAAGTGTGAGAAAGGGCAAAGGAGAAAAAGCTGAAAAGAAATGAAGTGTGAAAACAGGTTACATTTTACTTGTAACAATCTCTTAAGCTAGTTTGAAGTGTTTACTTTTAACAAATACTCTTTCTTTCAGCTTTTGTAAAAAACATTTTACTTCTGCACACATCCTTGTGCAGCAGGATTCTCCTCAAGTTTTATAGAAAGGAAGTGCCCCAGGCCTCTATCCATGTGTTTTTTTCACAGCCACAGGATGAATCACTGGTAGGTTTGGAGACAGAGCTTACAAATTCCAATTCCCACTTATTAACTCCAATAGACTAATCACAGACCATCCAGTGACTGAATTGTACAGTTTGTTGAAAATTTGCAACTGATTTTCAGTAATATATCACGTGTTTGAGAAAACACAAAGCCTTTTTAAAAACACCTTATCTAAACACAGATTCAGAAAACTATAACATTAAAATATGTATAACATTCAAGTCGAGGGTGCTACTTACTGATGGAGGAAAAGATGTTTACAAGGGAAGCCAGTTGGCTTCACACATCTGAGCCTTTCTTGCCAGAAACAATGCAAATAATTTCACTACTTTGATAAACCCAAGTGGCAAGGAATAACAAAAAAGTGCTTCATTTAAGCAACAGTGAGAGAGAGAATTACCAAAGAAAATATGAACTCAGCCTGAAGAGATGAAGGTAGTGAAAAATAATTAAAATGGGGTTCTCTAATTCTTTACTTAAGTATAAAGTTAAAATTTTGATTCTGCTTCTGCCTTGAAATCTTACATATTTTAAATCTATTTCCCAAGCAGTTATATTATACACAGCCTGAAAAATGAAACAACGGTGGGCCCTTATTGCAGATATTGTCACAGTATTTTAACCACAGCCATATTGTTACATAATTTTACTTCAGAATGCACAATGAGCTGCAAATATTCCATTTAATTCTCCTAAATATAAGATCATTTTTCAAAAGAAGCCCCTTTTGCTAGTTAATTAAATTCTAAGGAAATGCACTTAGGAAATGCAGCAAGAAGAATTTTAAATAAGGGAGACAAGAAAACAGAGGCTTTGTAGTACAAAATCTATGCTATGAAATCTTTTCAATGGACCCACAGAGTCCAAAAAAAACAACTATGGCCACTTAATGATGTTAAAGGAAAAAGAATTAGAACAAAAGTGTCTTTCACTTGAAAGGACTGGAGCTGCAATTAAAAGAGTTTAGCACCAGTACTACTACCCAGCATGATGAAGACAGGTTATTAGACAGACATAGGAGAGTAAATGCAGATAGAGAAAATGTATTACTTTTTATTTTGGCAGCGCAAAGTTTGACAGTGCTGGTTTGGCTGATATACAATGACTAAGAGAGTCTTGGTTCAAATTACTTGACCTTTAAATATTGCCACATTGGTTTACTCACTGTCTTCTCCTCATACTACTAAAACAAAAAATTAGAAAATTAGGGTATAGAAAAAAATGCAAAATGACTTCCTAGTGTCAATTCAAATATAAAAAATATCCCCTCAAGTCCATATATTATGAGTTTCTTCCTAACTGTACTTAGCCACCCAATACTGAGGGCACTGCAGTCACTTAAGCAATTTAAAGGACTTTTCCCTTTTTAAGCTGCAAATATAACTTTTTGTGCTATAATAATTCCTTTAAATATCTTCATCAGTAAACCACAACTTGTTTATACTTTCTTCCCTTGTGCTTTTCTGCCAACAATACACAAAGAAGAGAATAATGGATGTAAATTCTGATAGCAACACTTCATCCACAGCTGCCTTAGCCTGCAACTTCTCTTTGTGTCCTTGTGAACAGCTCAAACTTCCACTAAAACTGACAAAAGCAGCAATGAAGAAAACAGGGGTAGATACAAGACTAGAACTGATGGCCCAGGAGTACTAAGGAGGTCACAGAAATAGCCCTGGCAGGTGCCATCCTGGGCTGAGATTAATGTTAACGGAAGGAAAAGAAGTTTTCAAATGCGAAACAAGAATTCTGCAGGTCAAAATGAGAATCATGGTGGAGAAGAGTAAAAAAAGTAGTTCTATCGAGAAAAAAAAAAAGTATGAATCAGCAATGAAGAAGACAAAGGGAGGCGGCAAGCAAAAGGAACAAAAAAAAGGATAGCATCTGCTATGATAAAGAATGATCTGGTGAGAAACATTATTAAGTAATAGATAGGAAAGATTATGGTCTCAAAAGGAACAGGAAAAAAAAAAACCCTAGCACAAATCTAACAACACCAAAAAGAGAACATTCCCTCAGGGGGTCTGAAATATCCTCCAGACACAGGCACAAAAAGCCTGACGTCTGGAGCCCACTCACTGCTGCAGGCAGAAAGCTCTCCAATTACAGTCCCCACCATCAGAAAAAAAGCGTCTTGAAACAAAACCATACCACGGTCCTTTAATTACATAAAACTAAAACACACAGTACAAGCCATACCATAAATTTCACTGCTAATGTTCAAATAAAGTTTATATTGTTTTGGAATGCATTTTTAAAGTTTCTTTTTTCTTTTTTATATCAAATTATAATAGTCCTTTGTTAAGATTAGAGCCAGAGTAATGAGTATTTGCCTTCCAGACATCATCTCGATGCTTTATCGAATTAATTCTATATCTGAGAAAAATATTTAAAACATCAGCTCAGACTTGTTCTGAATAGTCCTTCCACATAAACAAAAGTGTAATTCAGTAATTTTAAAAAAGAACACAAAAAAAAAAAGCCCACATAAATTCAGAAAGTCAACCATGTGAGTTTTCAAACAAATCAGTATTAAATTCAGTGTTTGGAAATCCAGACAGCTAAAGATTTTAAGCTATAATTTAAAGTATAATTGACTCTAACCCATGGTTTGCCTCTCCAGATTATCATGTGTTGGCCACACTCACCTACTCCTTGTTTACATAGCTGTAAAAATAGCAATAAACATGTACCCTGCAAACACATTTGCATCCTGGAGGCTCTGCAGTACATTGGGATGCTCAAGGGGTTTGAAATTACCTGTCTGTATGCTTCAGCAGATGCCTTCCAGATAGGGATTTGCTCCCTTCCACACACAGTGACTTGAATAGTCTTTCAAGAAACTATATGGAACCCCCTACTTGACCTCACTTGCCATGGAATAAAAAGTTCAGTCAATCCTATTATATTGCCATAAAAACAGTTTTCAGTTTGGTTGGCAAGTTGAACCACAGCAAATGAGACCACTCACAGCAGTAAGAGAAGGCAGCACACATGCAGTCAGGCAAAGTGGCTGACAGAACTGCTCAACCCAGAAACATGCAGACTCTTGGAATTATCTTGGACTCTCGTGTTCAAACAGCCTTCACTTCCAGACTCCTTCAGGGAGAACAGAGAGCTGGAGACACTACAAGATTTCTGAGTGTCTCCCATCAGATTGCATCTTCTCCTGAAGGCTGGACCAACAGCGGCTAGACTGGACTAAAGTTTGAACAAGAAATAAACTGCTCAGTCTTCAGGCTCCAGTGCTTTTAGATGTTCCACACCACATAGGCCGTAAGAATTGTGAAAACATTTCTGGGCAATATATAATTAGTACTAATGTTTTAAACTTCACTTTCAGAAAGAGATGAGATTATTCACTGGAAGGACTCCACTCAGCTGCTCCTCCATTCTACTCCAAATAGAACTTACCTATTTGAAAAATGGCATGACCCCATCTCACAGACATGACTGATGGAATAAGGTGAGGATATTACTTGGAATTATCTCCAGCTTTTGCCATGAAAATATCCAGTAGGAGGTTCTTTATTTCTGGAATTGAGTATTAGCATGCAGTCATAATGCCAAGATTACACTTTCTACCTTTAGAAGACGCAGATTATTCTACATCATGCTAAACAATTGCATTAAATGATACCTCATGCCCCCATCACCCTGATTACCCATACAAAGAAACCACAGAAAAGAAGGAGTGGAAATTCTGTGGATTTAGGCATTACATGGCACCAGGACGAAGGAAGAGTCAAAGATTGGGCGAGCCAAATGAGAATGCCTGAGACAGATTAAATTTTGTTAACATTGTGTGGTTTGCACACTACTCATTAGCTGTAAAACCTGGAGAGAAGGTAAAGATGGATGCAACCCACCCAGGCCTTCAATTTTATCCCAGCACACAGATGCAGGACTAATCTCTGTGCATGACAGTCCAACATGCAGGAGATCACAGAAAGGAGCAATACACAAATACAAATATCTTCTCTATCAAGAGGAACAATGCTGCTCCTCCTAAGAAATGATGGGAGCCTGTGTAATAAGGGTAGTAATCTATTCCAGATGCAAAACATCCTCAAAGGGATTGATTATGCTTAAGATTTGCACAAATTTTAGGACCCAGACCAGAATGAGCCATATTACTGGCACAGAGCAGTCGGCTAGGTTTGGTCATATGTTTCAGTTACATAAAGTACAGTACATTAAACTCCCCTAAAAAATAAAATTAAAAAAAAACAACCAAACAACAAAACGAACCACCAAACTTCCGAGACAGATTATTCACAACTACAATTTATGAGCAACTTCAGAACTGTAAACTAATAACCCCAATAGAAGTCTAATGATTTTCCCCAGTGAGTCATACGTTAATAAAAAGGGTCATATCTTGGCTCACTTTAATTTCAGTGCTTTCATCCCATAAGAATCACACAGTACAACCTCAATTAGTCCAATGCCATAGGGAGCACCAAAAAAATTAATAATACAGGTTTGGATAATCAAGGATTCAAACAACAGAGAGAATTTTCATTGTAATTAAGTTACTTAAGAACACAGTCATCTTTCACGTAATAGCATTTGGACCAAAAAGATCAAGGGCAAACTTCACTTCACTTGTTCTAAGACAGCCTCCTCCTTTGTAAACGGTTAGTGAGATATTCAGAAGACCATGAGGTCCATCAGCTTTGCACAATACACTTTATACAAAAAAGGTACAAACTTTAGTACTTTAACAACATTCACTAAACACCTTTCTCTCTATTACCCACAAACATCAAGAAATGATGGAGTTCATGGGATTCTGTCTAGATAAAATTATTCAGAGTGACTGGTGCTATAGCTAAATAACAATAATAATGAGAAATGAAAGGGTGAGTGATTGTTATCATATGCCCTAAACTCCACTGGCATAGGAGAGCTAACAAGAGGAGTTTTCAATGTATTTGCAACTCCTGTACAATTGTGGGAATATTATCAAGTAAGTATTTTCATAAGTGATATCCAAGTTTGATTTTATATTGAATTGATGGTTAAAAGTAACTATATATTGTGTTTTGCATAGTTTATACAAAATGCAGTACTGTTGAGTTCTTTACCTCATTTGATACTCCATACTCCTGCCTGCTTCTTACAGTATCAACTGTTGCAACAGTAAGAACAAAATACACCAAAGTCAAGTTAGCTTTGTGCAAAACAATTATGACCATGCTCACATTTCCTGTTGTTTACATCTCTGCAATTTGTTCCGAAGGAGAGACTTAGGGTATTTTAACAATTCAGCTCTCCCCATCAATCCCCTACACAAACTTTGACTTAGATTGCACCTATTTATGACCTTGCTTGCTCTGTGATCAAATTTAAGCATTTTTAAATCTTTCTATGACACAGAGAAACCCACAGTAATTCTGACAACAGATCTGCTCTGTTGTCATAAACCTTTGCTCTTTTCTTGTGCAACAAGCTACAAACTGCTTGTTGCTAATAGTCAGCAATTTCAATTTGCAGCTTATCCTGATCATTGTAACCTCCTGTTTCTTATCCTGTCTGACAACTGAGCAGAAGAATAGAAATCTAAAAATATAAATTAATTACTTGAGGGTTATCATGTCAGCTGAGCATAATTCAGACATATTTCAGATAGTATTTGATGTTTTTCATTACTAATACTCAAGCTTTGCTGCTGGCCTTTCTTGTGGAATTTATTGGAGACAGCCATTTTGCAAGACAGAGCAGTCATATCATACCTGGGTATTGAAACACCCTGTTCTGGAAAGCAAGTACACCATGCAAAACATCAGGCTATACTTCTGCCACTGTACTAGTGCTCCTTTTCAAAAGAAATACCTCACAAGGTTATTTACGTGTTTCCTCAGGGTCTTTCCAATAATTTTTGTTCCCAGTCCATAATTGCTTATAACTTTAATTGATTTTCAGTTATCATATATGGATAAGTAGAGACGCCCTTTTCTAATGACTCCACTTACATAGAGCTACTGGCAAGAGCAAATACACAATTTAAAAAGAGAAGTCAGAATGGTCAGACTTCCAGTCTTTTAATACTACAGGTAAAAAAAAAAAACAAAACAAAACAATACATCCTTGAGAAGATGAGCAAGTTACAAGAAAATAGATGGCAAGGCTCATACCTGTTAAAAAGATCCTTGTGTCTTTGGGCTGAAAACACTTCACAGGTACTTAGCGCTCTGGTCAGTCATTCAGCTATGCACTAAAATACCTGCCTCAGTTATACCACACCATCTATTTTATTAGGAGTGGAACATACAAGTCAGCATCACTCTAATACAAATGCAAACTTACATAGGAAACCCGTACTCGCCGTCGGTGCACCAGCCCACAGCACTGCATGAAGAGGACAGCAGACAACAATCAGCGCGTGCTTTCACCGAGCTTCAGTCATTCCTGTCTCCTCTGAGACACTGTCCATTTCTCTTCACTCTCCAGTCCCAGGTGCAAGGGAACAGGTAGCAAAACGGTCACCCTTCAGCTCTGAAACTATTCCTTTAAATTATCATTAAGACAGATGAAACTTACTTTCTTTGAGTAAATCAATCTCTTCTGTTTCCGATGATTTAAGAAGAAAGGCAGGGAAAAAACCCAACAACAAAAATCCAGGGGCACGTCTTTATTTCCTCAGCATCCAGTTATTACAAAGCAAATTCCATATTCCTGTACATCCGTCACTACATGCGGCGTAAGGTTTGCACGAACCATTCTGAACTTAGGAGAGACAGAGACGTAACAGGATCTTTGTACCTTGGACTACTGCAACCCCAGCTTTCTGAAGGTCTCTCGCTGCTGCTGCCGCTGCTGCTGTTGTTACTGCTGCTGCTGCTGCTGCTATTACAGCTTTCTTCCCAATGCACAAGCCAGCAACAGCATCCTTGCTTCAGCATCACCTCTGCTCTGTCTTAGGCATATCTGATTTGTTATTTAACCCTTCCCAACAGCCTGGAAAAATGACAGAGTCTAGACTTCAATTCACTCTGGATTCGCAGGAGCACAGAGCCACCCTCCAAATAGGCAGATGCTTTGTCTGGCGAGACGTGTTTCACATGAATTGTAGGCAGGATTGAGTGGCCTTGCTACCTGACTTGCATCAGAGGCAGAGTCGCCTCTGCTAATACTGTTTACAAAAAGAACTTGAGAGAACATCAAAACTCTGAATCTGCACTTAGAGAACTAATTAAATACTTGGATAATTGAGACTTACAGATAATGATTTTGAAAAGACAAATATTATGAAAAATTATTATCCTTAAAGCAATAAGGGGACATTTCTGAAATCAGGTCAGATTAAATTAACCTGTTTATGATCACAGTTCATCACTTTTCTTATGGGAGAGACTGAGTATTCCAATATTGAAAAGGCTTAATAGATACATTATATCTTAAAACTCCATCCTTCACTACTTTATTGCAGTGGTCTAAGAGTCTTAAACATATCCAGTACTGTATATCTCCTGTCAGTGAATACATAAGGCACTTTTTTTAACACTGAGATATACTTAACCCTTTCAACACTGGCATTGTGCTAAAAACTAGGATAAGCAATGGGATTAAAATAGTTATGAATAAAATAGCAATTGTCATTACTAAAATAATAGTTAATGAAATAATACATGTAATATTAACTATGAGTATTATTATACTATAATATTATTAAAACTTGAAATGAGAAAATTAGAGATTATACCGGCTATCTCTATCCTGTCCTTATGTAGGCTCTGACATGATGACTAAATGAACGGGTTAAATCTTCCCAAAAAGGTAAAGAAAAAGAAGTCAGTACTCCTCAGAGATTGGTTTGGGTTTAAGCTTGAAAGAGGGGAATCTATAGAAGGCAAGCTCTGTGTGTGTGTGGGCAAACTATTATCATAGTCAAGGCAGTTGAGTGGTCAGAGTTTTATTCCAGTGTAAGGTAAGGGATCTGCGCACTGGAGTAGGAAGCCCCTCTGACTGTGTGATGAAATCACATAACAAAGGAAGAAAACATTTACAAGCCCAAAGTCTGGCAACTAAAATTCACCTCCAGCCAATTTCAAGTACGCTTCTTTTTCATGTGTAACATCCCTCTTAAAACAATAAAAAAATTCAGTGGTGCTGAGCATCTCTGTGTCTTTAGGGACAAAAATGATTGTTTAGCCACTCAAATATCACCTGCTTGACTTGTTTGGGCAGGGAGGGCGTTTGTAAGTTTTTCTTTTCCAATCCAACTAACAACCATCTGTTCCTGTGGACACCAATGGGCCAACTGGTCATATATACTTTGGGTGTAAAGCCACAATTGTTAGTGAAGATATATTGCTGATAACTCATCTCAGCTGGACCTGCAGATGCTCTCCACATCTTAAAAAAAATATAATAAGACTAATAAAATTAAAAACAGGAAATTGTGGATGTAAGGACCTAATATAAACACCTAAATCTAAGTTATCTTTATTTTGCCTCCTACCACACAGTCTGATATATATTGATTTATCTTTAGCAGAAGAACAGAAGTTGGTGCTTCCCAGTGACCCATAAGGAAGCATCCTTGTAGCAATTTCACAGTTCGGAAGCAGAATACCAGATCAATAAGCAATGCAGACCATTAATCTCTTCAGGTCTCTCTCTAGATCAGGACTGCTCAGAGTTATTCTAATAAGACCATTAATAATAGCAGTAATGATAACTAGCAGGAAAAACAAAGCATTTTGAAGTAGCTCATACTGAACATTTCCATAAAAAAGTATCACTTTTCAAAATATCTAATGAAATAAAGCTAGACAGAATAATGCAGTGGTAACTTACATATGTATGTAAAAATCAGCTCTCTAAATTCACTCCTTATAATGATTACTTAATAATTCTTGAGGAAGATCCAGACATAAAAGGACACAAACATAAAAGCCATGCATGAACTATATGTTATACATTCAACTTGTTTCAAAGATTTGCAAAACTTATTTGGAAATTATCAATAATAGTGGCTTCATATAAGTGTTTCTTGCATGTGTAAGGAAACAATATAAAAGGCAGCAATTAATTTTAGAAGTTTCAATTGCTTCTGAGGAACACAAATCCATCTTTGTTTTTAACTCTTCCTGAAATTCATCAACAAGATTCCCAGCAATCACGAGCATCTCTTACAAAACCTGTGTCAGAACTCTTACTCAAATTAGTCTGCAACTATTTTCACAACCAAAGACTTCATAATTTAACCATTAACTCTCTCCTTTCAACACTGGCAGAAAAATTGTTTGGTTGTTTCTGTCCCTTCCTACTCTCAATTACTAAAATACTTTGTCATGACTACGTCAAACAATTACCAAAGAAAATTTTTTAAATGTGAGTCTGTGTTGCTTTTTATGGCGATGCAAGGAAAGGATGACTATATGGAGATAGAAGGGACACAAGTCAAACTCATCTAATTGAAAGTAAAATTTGGTGTTCAGCAAATATGACTTTGCCACAGTCCCTGTAGGACAATGCAGTGAATAGAGAAACAGACCACTTACATTTTCTGTTAAATAAAAAACCCCTCCATGTTACCTTAAACTGAAAGTGTAACAAGGCATCTAACACTAAAATAATTTTTGAACCCTGAAAATCTCACTAAAAGACAGAAAACAAAAGGTATTTTTTTCTGCTCTAACATGGAAAAAAATATCTATGAATCTTGTTTTTCTTGTGATGTGTTTTTGAAATGACCTTTTAGTTAGCCATTATCATTAAGACAATACCAAGGTTAATGTACTCAGAGATTGATTTTATTTTTGCATACAGGGCAAAATGATAGCACCTTCAAAAAAGGAGCTTATCAGACACATACAAAACATTTAGAAGACGTGTACAGGCACTTGGGGAGCAGGAAAAAGACAGTGAAATATATACCAACAGGTATAATAAATAAGGAGAAAATTTAGAAATGTTTTGAAGCAATCAGTGAGGCTAATTTTTCAATTTTTAGATGCAGCTTCTCCAATGCTGAAAGAGCATGGAAGAAAGGACAAAAGTTCTTATCTGAAATTAAATTAACAGGCTGGCATGAAAAGTGAAATAGGAATGAACCTTTAGAAGGTAAATGAGTGATACAGCTATTTGCATTTTCAAGTGCTTAATTTCACAGGTTATATAAACTGAAGGGTGAGGAAAGAAAACGAGGCTGTCACAGAAGTGTTATAATTTACTTTGACTGGTTTCTTCAGCTAACCAGCACTGTCTGGGTGAAGCCTCTGCCAGCTCACAGTCAACTGAAGCTCATGGCCAGATTTCCCATAATGTGATCAAGTGACTGTCCAGAGATAATGAGATGGATCTGAAGTGATCAGTGCCAGCAAGCTCAAGGCACTGCTTCCCTAGCTACCTCAAATGGCATTGCATCCACTCCAGAGGAGAGCAATGACAAAACCATGCTGAATCCTTCTGGAAAACCCCCAAAACAAAGGACACAACCTCTCCCTCCAAACCCCCTATAAAACGTCACAGAAAAAATGACTGTCCACCCTAAGGTGGATCCTTCAGGATCCTTTACAGGTAAGTTCCATTACATTATTATTTCAATTTACCCATTAAAGGGTTGAGGTAGGAAACTGCTGGAGATCATTGAGTCCAACTCCCTGGTCAGAGCAGACTCAGCTGCAACAGGCTGCTCAGGGCCATATCTGAGTTTCAAGTTAACTCCAAGAATGAAGGCTCCATAAGTTCTCAGGGTACCTGAGAACCTGTTAATTGTTTGACCATCCCCACAGGAAAAAAAAGGCTTTTTCTTACATTTAACTGCAACTGCCTGTATTTTCTGGCTCTTGGATTGACTCACTCTAGAATGTCCATGTCCCTCTTGTCCTGGGGAACCCAGAACTGTATGAAGAACTCCAGTTGTGTCTCACTAGTCTCTCTCTGAGCAGCGAGAGACCATCTCCTATCTGCTGGGAGCACTTTTGCTAACACAGCCTAGAAGGCTGATGACCTTTGCTGCAAGAACACACTGCTGGCTCATGCTCCCTTGGACTCCACCAGGATTCCAGGACTTTCCTAAAGAAGTTGCTTTATAGATGATCAGCCTCAGTATATACTGGTGCATGGGTCTTTTATTCTGGGTGGACAATATTACCTTTTCCTTTGTTGAACTTCATGAAGCTTTTGTCAGACCATTTCTCCAGCCTGCTGAGGTCCATGTGGATGACAGCACAACCCCTCACTCACTTCTCTCAGTTTTGTAGCATCAGCAAACTTGCTGAGGGTCTGCTTTGCATAAATCACCCAGACTATTAATGAAGAGGTTAAACTGCAGTGGCTCCAGGACCACCCCAGGGGCACAAAACTAGTGTATGGATTCCAGACTGGGCTGGACTTCCTGCTGCTAAACACAGCTTAGTCTGGCAGTTCTGACAAGTTTCAGTCCACTTCACCCTTCACTTACTCATTCTATCATTTTGCCTATAAGGATGTGCTGGGAAACAACTTGTAAAACTTCACCAGAGGCAGGATAACCAGCATCCACTCTTCTACCCTTGTCTTCTAAGCCGTTCATCTCATTGTAAAGGCCCTCAAGGCGGTCAAGCCCAGTTTGCCCTGCGTAAATATATGCTCACTACTCCCAGTCACTTACTCATCCTCCACATGTTTAATCATGGTTTCCAAGAGGACTTGCTCCAGCACTTCCACAGGGATCAAGGCAAAGGGGACCAGCCTGTAGCTCCTTCTTCTTCTCACCCTGGTTATAAGTGCTTTCTTCCTGTCCCTACAAACTTTCCCTAATCAGCATGACTCTTAAAAGATTATTCAGATCCAATTTGCTGGGATGGCAGCTTTGTGATATGGATATTTAGTGTAAATCACTGTTCCTCAGAAAAGCCTCTCCCCCTAAAACTACACACACATCTATGTCTGATTTTACCAGTTGCATCATGACTTCATTCTAAGCGTGTGAATAAATTCTTAAATTTATGCCAAAATGTTTAATTTTCTTCTGATTTTAATACTTTTAAAGCTTTTCAGGCTCACTTCTTACAGTTTATCTGAGTCAGTGTTTGTGAAATAATGTATTATTTTTAGCTAAATGTTTCTGGCATATTGGTCAGTCTTTAAATAGATTTACTTATTTCCATTTAACATTAAGAACTTCAGAGAAACTGATTTGAGATATTTTAGGCTACTCAGTTACCTACAAATAAAACATTTTAAGTATTTAAGCATCCATGATAAATTGGAAGGGTCTATGGTGACAGAGAAATCATAACAACATCTCAGACTTTTTGGCAGAATAAGCTGTTTCTGAATCCCTCAGTTTTCTGAACTGTAGAGAAAATGGTGTTGTCCTTACCCCTTAAAAATCAAAACCAAACAAAAAAACTTACTTTGCTTACAAAGTTACAGGTAAAAAAAACTGTATGAAATTCTCAAAAACAGTCTAAATGCTTTTACAAATTATGCAATGAATCATTCACAGGAAGAAGAAAAAAAAATTGGCTCTCAGAAACTGCTGGAAATAAGAATATGATTTCTCTCAAGCAGGGTCACCTTTCTCCACATGACATTTTACTGATCACATGCTATACTCAACTCCTCCCAAGGCCTTCCAAGAACCTGCTTTTGCTGATGTCTAACTCTTCCACTGCTTGAAAGACCACAACAGTGTTCCTCAGTCAGATGCTTTTTAATGGTATCCCAAATTGATAACTCTACAGCATCATCCATATAAGATCTCTATTACCCAGGAAAAAACTAAGTAACTAAATTTAATATTAAAAAAAAAAATACTCAATACTAGCTCAAGAATTCTACATTCAGATAATATTTTTAAATAATAGTTTGCTGATTTAATCACTGACAATGAGCTTTTGCAAAGTATGGCTCCTGCCTTCCTGTCTTCCATCAGAAAAGGATGTTGTTGACCTTCTATTAATGTTATTAATGTCTTCTTCTCTTCCAGCCTTTTTCTGGAAAAGAATATCAGTGCTAAGGAGTCTCTATGTTCATTAAGAGAGCTTCATGCTGATTGCCTCTACTTCAGAGTAGTATTACTCAATTTTTAATTTTATTTTCTTATAAAGCTGCTGAAGTTGGACGCAAGACTTTCTAAACAGATTGGAAAGAAAAACTTTTTTAAAATGAAATATTTTTATTTCACTATCACTATGCTATTTTTGCTGATTTACATATATTAATTAGCAATATTTAGATCTTGCTTACAAGATCTATGCACACATAATTACAGAGAAAAAAACCTCAAATAATTCAAAAATTATCCTTTAATAAAACAGTCCCTCAGAGCTGATCCTGAAAAGAAGGAATGTATGCAAACCCTACTCTGCCTGTTGATCTAGAGAGGTAGTGCAAATACAATATTTTCAAGCTCATTTTTCAATGTTAAAAGCTCTCCAAAGACAGATAATAAACAATTTCCTCCAGATGATCACTAACCTACGTTTATATAAATCTGTCAAGTTATCATTCAAGCTGTAGCTCTTTTCATACAGACTTACGTCAGAGAATTGCAACCTGCAAATCATAGTTTAAACTTTATTTGACTTGTTTGAAACTGATTTCCTACGAAGTCAAACAAATAAAATAAAATACTTCTTTACAATATCAGGCATAAAATTTTGGAATTTGCTGACACTGGCAGTACTACAGATGTTACTGGAGAAGAGGGGGCAAATTCAAAATCAGCAGTCACGTAAACTGACACAAATCCAAGTAGTCAAGGATACAGCCTCCAAAAAAACAAGGAAAACAAGGACCTTCAAAAAGCCAGCAGGCTCTCGCAGACACTCTTTTATTAGCATAAATTTAACTAGAGTTAGACACAGACTACTGTGCTAGAAGGACCATTGCTTTGATGCTGGAGATTTTATGTGACCTGGTATCCAGATCCACATATCTGCTATCTAGCCTTTTTGAAAGGGATTTCTGCTTATAGACACATGCTGTCTGCATGTCAGCTGATGTTCTTTATGCCTTATTGTTCCCTATGCCTGCAGTTCATTCTATCTCTTTTTATCCAGAATCATCAACTGTATTTCAATTTCTTTTCTTATGATTCTGCACTTGGATCCATCACCCTTTGTAGTGACAGCCTGCTTTCCAGGTTTTCCTGTCAGACAGGTGTTTGAACCCACCAGGTTTCTTTGTGGTATCCTCTCTTCTTTGCTCCAATTTGTCACCAATCCCATTGTTTCCACCTGAGAGCTCTAATGCTCACAGGTCACATCATGCATATACAGATGTTATCAGAAATCTCATTAGCAAAGCACACTTGGCAGCTTCTCCACCCAGTCCTCTTTGTTTTCTCCTTCATGTGAAGGTCATTTCTCATGCCATCTCAGACACTATCAGCACCTCTCCCTTGTCCCCAGCTCAAAAGTCAAGGACTTGTTTCTTTCCCATTAAACACAATCTGCACCACTCCCTCCCTTTTTTTCTGGTCTTGTGTCTACTTGTTCCTGTACTTTAGGGATTTATTGAACAAATTCCCAAAGTTAAATAATTTGCTGCACTGAATCTGACAATATGAATGCTATGAAATATTAAGATGTCCACACTATACCTTCTTAGTTTGAGTTCCTTATTGTAGTTTCTTATTTTATGCAGAATGCTCTTTTGGCTGTATTTTGATCAAGATGCATGACAGCCTTTCCCACAGCTCTTTAGATAAGGTTTCTTAGAGTACAAAGCTTTATGTAATCCTGTGGTTTTTCCTTTTATGCAGCAGATACTCCTCCCTTTCACCATCTCAACAGGCTCTCCACCTGTAAGTCTATATAATTCAAACGCTGAAAATTTCAAGGATATTTTATTTCTACAGGCTTGACAACTACTCGAAGATGGATAATAGATTCACACACCCTTGATAACTATAAAATTGTATTAAATTATAAACAAACATCTCATGCTCTACCACAATACTGTATCATGCTTATATGTGGAAAGTCACCACACATACAAATTTTTAACAGTCACAGCATAAGCTGCCACTTGCATAGAAAGAATTACTGGGATATATGATATAAAAAGGACATAGAGCAAAAGGAAATCACGATTCTGTAGCTCTGCTGCTCAGACAATAGCTACTTTTTTTCTTTTGGACCTTTCAAGCGAGATTGAAAGACAATATTTCATGTCTTAAAAACCATTTGATGCAATCATATTTTCCAAAATTAAATATCACTGTTAATTTCAAATGTCCATGCTATGGATAAAGATTTTTTTTTCTGTTGAAAGAATTAATTTTCCTTCAACACCTCTCTTTAAGCCAATTTCTACTAAGTGTAAGCAAGGTTGACTCAAATTGTACCAGGAAGAAAAAAACAAAAGGTAACATTTCTGATTTAAAAAANCTTTGTGCAATCCAGAGAGAAGATGCCAGATGGATCACTGTCCAGAGGTTTTAGGGTTCATTACTGCACCCACCACACATTTCTTGCCTACTGCAACTGTTCACAGCGCCTGTGCCACCATAGGGTATGTGTTACAGAGTTTCTATTTCAACAGTATTTCACAGAAGTATGGGCACTACAACATACAAAATTACAATTTACAGCCAGATTAAATTCCATTTCTTTTGGACTTTGCTCTGTATCACAACTAGGAGCAAGTGGAAAAGGAGAAAATAATATTTACACAGTCTTTACTACTCCTACTTTGCACTCAGCCTGCCTATAAGGCATAACAGAAGCACAAGCACTGGAGGTGCAACTTTCTCCTCTCTGCATTGTAGGGATGATACCCAAAGAAGGATAATTTATTTTATATAGGCCACAGGGATATTAAAAGAAAAACAATTCATAGTAGATACAAACAGAGATCTGAAATGACATCTATTCATAAGAGATTATTATAGGGATGATGTTTTTTCTTTTGATTCTATTGCAAGCAAACTACTTTAAAAAAAAAAGGAAAAAGAAGCATCAAAAGTACTTGCGTACTAAGCTTTTAAACACTAGAAGATAAAGTGTTTATTTTTATAACATATTATAAGTGGCTTCAGTTGCATCTGAATATAATGCTAATTCAAAAATCCTCGAATAATTCAATGCAAAGAAAAAAAAAAGATAACAGTACTGTGCTACATTACCTTTTTTGAAAATACAGAAAACAAGCTGTTCTATTTAATTACAGCCGCTAGGTGGCAAAGTTGGCCAAAGAACCAAATGTTTGAAACCTGATTGTATCTTTGTATTTGCCTATAAAAGTCATATTTTAAAAAATAACATAGGAATTTTTAAAAGTGCAAAGGAAAAATTAAATTCTGTAATCATTAATCTATTTTATGGCATTATCTGTAAGGAATTTAAACTGCTTCATCCGTCTGTTAAAATCCTTAAAAGATGGTAAAATAATTTTAAGGAACGTTCTTGAAATCACTTGAAGTAATTACTGCACTGGGCAACAATAAAAATACTGAATACAGATTTTAAGTTTAGAAGAGAACACCTACTAACACATAGGATATCTTCTGACTTGACAGCAGGCACAGTAATGCTATCTTTTGACTACAGAAGACACAGCACTCCTTATGTTTCTTGATATAAAAGCTGCTTTTCTGCCTTTCAAACCAGCACAGCTACTTTCCATCTGGTTGAGTTTCAGCAAATGCTTTACAAAGAGAGAACAGTCTTTTAACCTTTTCTTTTAGTACTTTCTTCTCCTTAACCTCTTCTGGCTAGATCTTGCTTTTTCTCTCTATTTCAGCACATCTGGTGGTTGGTTCATGCTTAAAGTTAAATTCCATGCTGTCTACACTTACACATCCCACTGCACTGGATTCAGTGGTACCTCCAGTACAGCTAAAAGTGACATGAAATGAAATGAACATTAGTTAATCCACAAACTCTGCAAATATACTGCAAAACAAGCCCCATCTGACTCTGGAACTCGTTAAAAAAAAGAGTCTGGAAGAAGAGCTCTCCTGTCCCATGGTTCCCAAAGAACTACCAAGTGGCCACCTAGTGAAAACCGACTCACAATATTACTATCTCCCTCTACAAAGAAAACAATCATGAACAGGAGCATGAAGTGTCCGAAGATGGGACAATCCTGGCTTGTTTTTTCCTGTTTCATGGAACAGAACTGCTTAGCTCCAAGACAGAAGCCTTGTGAGCTCCACAGTTAAGGATTTTTGACTTAGCAAAACTATTTATCCAGACAGAAAATGATAAAGGTACTGTATTGAGTGTGTACTCTAATGATAAGCTCTTGTCATATCAAGCTCTTTACAAGCCACGGAGGCTGGAGCATTGCAAGGGAGGGAGACTGGAGAGAAGAAGGAATGAGAGACAACCACTGCAGACAGTAAATGTTCAACAGTTTTGATCACATTCTTTAAAGTAAAGGGGGAAGATCTAATGCTGAGTATCATCACTATTTAGTTTGCATTTTCTTTTTAAGTGACAGTCATTAAGAAACATTCCTCTCAGAATAAGGAGGAAACAAAGCAGAACAAACCAGACCGAGGACGAGTCATTCCAAAGCAGTGAGCACTGCCCCCATGGAATGTTACCAGCTACACGCAGTGGATGTGGAATGTATTATTGCTCAATAGCATCTCCTTCCATTCCTAGATATGTGTCATCTAACATGTCAATGAACCACTGATCAATGACACAGCAGCTGTAAAATCTATGAGCCTCTGTGACACAGGAGAGGCCAAAAGAAGAAGCCAGAAGTGCACCAAATTTTTAACCTAAACTGCTGCATGTGTCTTATCCAAAGTGCAGTGTAAGGAAGGAGGAGGGGATGATAAAGGAGCGCAAATAGAACAAGGCACCTGCTAAACACATTTGAGCAATCCAGATTCTGGAGCACAAGAGAGGTACTCCCGCAGCTGGCTACCTCTGTTTTTCAGCCCTCCAAAAAGCAGGAGTCTCCTGACAGGTCACTTAGAAGCAACTTACAATAATGTCCACAGTGAGGGCCCATCGTGAGTCCCTGTATCTCAGGAGGGCTTGAAATCACTCACTCACAGCACCTTTATGAGGTGCAGAGTTCATTACAAACTTTAAACAGGGCATGATCTTGCAAACTTTCCTTCATTCATAAAATTTCCTTGTCCAGAGAAACACAGCTTCATCAAGACATGCAAGGACATCTAGAGTGAGCCCAGCCAAGGGCCATGAAGATGATGAAAGGCTTGGAGTAACTTGCATGAAAGAGACAGAAA
The DNA here is from genome assembly GCA_013397245.1 of Thryothorus ludovicianus. Lineage (NCBI taxonomy): Eukaryota > Metazoa > Chordata > Aves > Passeriformes > Certhiidae > Thryothorus > Thryothorus ludovicianus. Next base: position 645,247 of record VZTB01000696.1, read on the forward strand.
GCTGGTAAAGCTCAGCCTAGAGAAGAGACTTTATCCCTATGTTTACATACCCAAAGGGACATCATAAAGAGCACCAGCAACTCAGTGATGCCCTATGGCAATGGGCACAAACTGAAACACAGACAATTCCAATTATTTATTAGAAAGCTATTTTACAGTGAGGGTGGTCAGGCACTTTTAACAGGTTGCCCAGGGGCAGTATGCAGTCTTCATCCTTGGATATTCTCAAAGCCCTCCTAGACATGGCCCTGAGCAAACAGCTCTAGCCGAGTCTGCTCTGAGCAAGGGCTGGACCCAATGACATCCAGCTATGCCTTCCTACTTTAGTCATTATCTGACTCTATAAACACTAAACACACAAAATGACACAGAATTTTGCTTAAACTTAACTCACAGCAGTCTTTTTGCTAAAGAAAGAACTTATAATCTGCATTTCTTATATCAGTTAATTTTCAGCTTCTAGAAAACAATGGTAATGCAATGCTCTGCTACTTCCGTATTGTGAGCAGGATGCAACCAATTTATTGAAGCGTAATTTTTATTGAAAAGAAGTCTGTTTTTTTCTAAATATGTCCTTATTACTAACCAAAGAATAATTATATTTAAAAGACAATTACATGATGCTTTACAATTGTTTCATGGAGCTTTAATAGACATTATAATGCAGGAAAGTTTTAAGAATGCGCTGCTATGAAAATGTAAACATAAACTACAGCATTAAAAAAAAAGCATAACAAAACTTTCCTTTTACAGTAGTCTCACCAAAGCCTTCTTCAAATATTCCCTTCATAATTACCAAACTTGTTGGACTCTTGGAAAACAGCTGTCTAACACATTTCTACTGAACTCTGTTGTCACTGATCAGCAAAACATAGCATAAGGAATGGAGAAGTTCAAATGCAACACAAATCCCATTTTTTAAGAAGATCAGAGTACCCAGTGATAATTCTTCCTTACAAAAAAAAGCAAACAAAAACACCAACTTCTTTTTAAAAATACATATCACAACTCATTTAAAAGAAATTTTTTCTAGGAAAATAAATCTACTACAATAAAAGCATCTGGTGCAATATGAGTGGATTTTCTGCAAATTATGTGCAATATTTCACTACTTCAAACCAAACAGAATGAACAAACAATTGCCTTCCAGACTAGTTGCCTAATAAAACTTAGGTCTCCCTTTTTATACTGGGTTCATTTGCCAGTTCTGATAGTAAGCTCACTCAGCATTAATTTCCTACAGATTTGCTTAAATGAGTAGCCAAGTAAAAAGAAACTGGAGGTTCTATAGCAAACACTGAGGGAATAACATGGCAACCATTACACAAAGGGCCTCTAATTTTGGACAAAATGCCTTAGAAACTAAAGCTAAATATATTTGAATAGATTTTGAAACAGCAAAATAAATCCTACTTTATTATTAAAATATCAGCACACTTCACTAAAGTAATTCAAAACATTCTTTCTTCTCCAAACTGACCCAATACCCAAAAAGAATGTCTACATTACACAACAGCAAGCGAAAAAAAACACACATTACTACCAGTTTTGTGGCACTTTCTGAGATTTGCCAGTCTCTATGGGGATGTGGCTTCCCCAGCCCCTGGCTCTATGGACAGCTTCCACACCCCAGACAGTGAAAGCCCAGAAATCCTTAAACTCCAAGGATTATTCCAAAGCCATGGAGTTGGAGGCAGAGAGAGACAACAAACCACTAAGAGCACCTCTGCCACCCTTTGGGCTCTGCCAAATCAGAGACCCTTCCCAAATTAGCATTTTGCAAGCAAAGCACAACTGAACCAGGAGACCACAAGTTTCATCCTAGCAAACACAGCCCATGACAAACAAGACAACTGCAAGGATGACAGCATCACAGTGGCTGTGCTGAGTACTCTTGTTTGGAGCTGGCTATGTTCCCAAAGTTCCCATGGACCACACTGTACACTCTGGTGGGTAAAGGCAGAGGGGCATTAAAAAAAGAGAGGGAGAGAGAAGGAGATGCTTCTGAATGTGACTTCTTGGGAATTTTAAAGGATAAATGGATGAAAAGTAGAAGAAAAAAAGGTAGGGCTTAGAGCATAGCAGTAAGCAGCAGCAAAGCTTGGACTGGTTTCATAGCAAAGAAGGGTAACCTGGGCAACTCAGATGGAAAGAGATTTTTTTATTATTTATTTGTTTTTAATAGAGACTTTCAAATATTTCTCCCTATTTTATTTTAGGCATTTCCAAAGCAGCTCAAATAAAGCACCTTGGATCTCTTTAGTGTCCAAAAAAGGATGCAAGATGAGAATGAAGAATTTCCAGATGGCACATCTTGTGAACTCAAATAAGGCACCCTTGGGGTATTAACTAATGATATCTCTACTTCCTCCAGCTACTTGTTGCTTGGAAGAATTCAGATGGCACCAGAGCATTTCCCTGGAAATGAAAACACTTTAAACCTTGCAGTCCTACTTTGCTTGAAACCTGATGCTGTGTCAGGAAGCCCCTGTCTCCTGAGACAGACTCCACACATGATAACTTAAGCCTGACTAATCTTGGCTTCTCTGTTCGGATGGCATATTGTTGTGATAACAGAGTGATCAGAAGTTCAAACAGACTGGAATGAGGAAAGAGTAGCAAAAGAGAGAGTGCAGGCTTTGTAGCCATGCAACATATAAATCATAAAGAATACAGCCCACCATTGTGAAATGCAGCATGCCACTAATTTTTTTTCTTCTAGAGGCATAATCAAGTCAAAAGTATAATACAGAGAACAAAATGTAGTGCTCTGTGCTGCTAATACCTTTACATTCCCTTGTAGATGCCACTTTGAATCCTAAAATGAGTATATTGATTGACATGAAATGGTGTCTAAAATCATAAAAAAGTAGAGGCTCCAGTCTAAAAAACAATGTGAGCAAACAACTAAAAAGGTGTCAGGATTCAAACATGTCCTTTATAAAATAATTTTTGAATTGTTACAGATTAAGAAAGTAAATTGGGTTCCAATAAAAGGAAAAATCAAACTTTTTTACACAGACATAATAAACAGTTCATGAAATAATGCATTAAAAACTCCAAACCTTATGTTTGATCTATAACGAAACAGTTTAGTTTCTGTATTCTTAAACTACTTAAATAAAATAAAATAAAATAAAATAAAATAAAATAAAATAAAAATATTGTGTGCCTTGAAAGTAAAAACTTTGAAACAAAGCCGGAACTTAAACTTCTGTGCTAACTTTACTAATTTACAATGTATCTTAAAATCCTTCTGTCAGCCAGGCAAATGCTTTCCAACTGCCCACCACACCCTCCCTAGGGAAAGACTGGGAATTGGCATTGGTGTCCTTCCCAGATGAACCACAGGCCCCTTCCCACACCTGCCAGCAGTCTGGCCTGCGTGGAAAGTGAGTGCTGGGGTGACAGGAGAGCTGGGGACAGGACACGTCTCCCCCTCACCAAGCACTGCCCAGCACAGTCCCTGGCACTGCTACACCCCTGCTAAAATCCAGTTCCAGAACTGGGACCTGCTTCTGGAGCAGATGAACCACTTTACCCCACTTTAAATTATCCCTGGAAGAATGCTTGGGGTGGCCCAGGAATATCTAATTTCAATCTGTTCAACATCACCACTGAGACTGGTCAGGAATGGTTAAAAAGAGGCAAAGAGAGGCCAGCATGCCCTTTCACTCTTCTGTGCTATCTATCAGTGCTGGTAATTCAATCTCTGCTTCATGAAAGTCAAAACAGAACAAATCTTTATGCAAAAAGATGTTCCACTATCCTCTTCAGTCTCTCACCTACTCTTCGCAGTGCATAAAAATCTTAACTTCTGCTAATTCAGGAGTGTCTATCCTTACTTGAGGACAATCTCTTCCATAAACGTATGCTACAGCTCTTTTAAAAAGCAATACAGTACTTCTGCTCTTCTCATCACAGCTTTACCAGGTCACTACAAGCAGTTACATAAATCTTTTTCTGCCATCTCTTGACATCATTCACTCTTTTTAGAACTTTTTCTCTTTCAAAAAAGATGATTGTCATGGGCTTGACAGAATTTTCTTCACATATTGAAGAGGCCAAACATCAGGTGTCACCTAACTGCATGCAATAATTAATACATTTTGGAAACAGAACTAAAAGACAAAAATAACCTTCCACGACCAATCTTACATTCTCACTGTTTTTCCACAGAGGATTCGTAGTGCAGTTTACTTCATTTACAAAATGGCTGATTTAGACTATGACAGCATATTGCTTTGGTTACAATAGAACACATAAATTATATTAGCAAAGAGTGCAGCTGGATTCAGATCAATTGTAGATGTGCTCCTGCGTAGCATCAGGTGAGTTGTGACACTTGGTAACAGTCTAAACATCACTATCATGTGGCACACATCAAATGCCTGCTCCTGGATGATTGCCAGCTTGTTTCATTCACAGATGAAATGAGTCAGAAAGATGTGTCCCAAACTCTATTTGTCCAGGACCACAGGCACTGTTAAGTTTGTATCTCTTATGCTTAGCCACGCTCTCCAGCTTGCCTGTAATGTGACACCAATAATCAACATAGTACCTTTGCAAGCTGATTTTTGAAATAAACCTAGACACTAACAAACCCACAATATTAATAAGGGGAAATAAAATATTTTAGAGTTTTCTTTTTTTTATACCAGGGATTGAAACTATTTCTAAATTTATAGTTCTTTCTTCTTTGAAACACAACTCAACTGTAGTTCCTAAAGGAAGCACTAATAATCAATTTGAAAAATGATGTTTTACATATCTAGCCATTCTTATAACTATTTAATAGATAGAAAATACAAAAAAGATTAAAGAAAAACCAAGACAGAGGGTAAAATCTATACATTAGCCTATTCCCTGATTTTCATCTTCAGGAAAGTAAAGAGGGTTAACAGGAGCTAGGAAGAAAGAGTCCAACACCCCTTTCACATTCTGAGCAGCTTGAGCCTTTGCAGGGTAAGTGAAAGAGGATGTGCCTCAAACACATTAAGCTGTCACTTCCCTCAGCAAATTAAATACAGAAGTGACAGTGCTAACGAAGTGGCAAACAGGTCCACACTGTGGAGAAAGAGCCACCCCATGAAAATTTTTCTCAACACTCTCCTATGTCTGAGAATAGCCAAGAGTACTCGCCACCAATGACTCATGGAGATGAGAATCTGTCACAGATATCACATTGTTGGCATTGCATTCATCACAAGGACAGCAACTTTCCCCTCACTGGCAGGCTTACCTTCTCAGAGCACAACTACCTTGACAAAGACTGGAAAAAACAAACCCACAATTACAATTCCAGTCCTGAAGGACTTTTTTCCCCTTTCTCCTTTTCCCTTTAGATGGCATGAGGGTTTTCTTCCACCCAGGAAAACTGTAGCGGCAGCAATTCACAGTATTCACAGTATAGGAAATCGTTTTATACAGCTGCTGCCACACACACAATAGGCACAGAATGGTTCTGGCATCAAACAAAGGAGGAGGCAGTTTTCTCTTGAATGAAGTAATTAGTTGTCAAGCACGTTTATGGACTGGCTGTTTGAATTTATATTATGCTCCAGCAAATTGTGTAGATTTAATTGCCACTAGGAATCTCTGCAGAATACTCACCATTTTTGTTAAAATGCAGCAAAACAAGTTCTGTTTCTTGCAAGTTTGATTTAGAATTTAGTTCTGTTTGCTATATCTTACACAAAAACTGTAACAGTTGAGCAATGGTGAATGCTAAAATTAACCCAAAAGCAGAACTCTGTAAGAAAACAAGTAAGGATAATTTTTCTTTCCATTTTTTTAAGTTATATTTTCTGTTTCTTTTCCTTAAACAAAACAAAACAAACAAAAATACCCAAGCTACCAAAACAAACAAAAAGTACTCAAAAACCTCCCAACAAAACATACAAAAAAACCCAACACACTACCTCAGTTTAATTTTGTCTGCTTTTCACCATCTAGAACATTACTTGAGATATTATTTGTAATGCTTAATAATTTTCATTTCTCCCAATTGTGCACACTACTTCAAGGAACTCAAACAAAGAAAAGCATGTGTTCCAAAGAGATTGCAAAGTAATTTTTAGAAGTAGTACAAAGGGGGGAAAAAAGAGTACAAGGACAGAAGAAAGCCATTGGTAAAATCAACCAGAACTCTATCACTAATAATGAATAAAACATATTAATTAACAAATTAATAGAAAGGCTGTTCAGTTACTATTCACAGCAAGCTGAGCAGCTTAAGTCAATTCCACACTCAGAAGCAAATGATTTAGACCTACAACCATTTTCAGTAAAGATGCAATAAACGTAATTTCACGAGCAGCTTCATTCCACTTTGACTCAACTCCTCAACAGAGAAACTTTCACTTCTAGAAATAAATGTATACCAAGAAAACATCTTGTACTCTGCTGAGACAAATGCAAAAGAAATCTACCTTTACAGTTAATTATAAAGCACTGCTACATCAAGCATCTCTTTACAATAAAAATAAAATCCCTGCACTACTGGTAATACTTTGCCTACAGTAAACATTGACCTAAACCCCACAAAACACACCAGCATGATTTTGTGATTTTTCCTTAGGATGCTATTTTAAGTCTAACCTTTCTTTAAGAAAAAAAAAAAATCATATAGAGGCTATTTCCATGCTAATTTGCAACCAGACACGAGATGTCTCTCTCTGAATTGGCACCAATAAGCTCTTCCTCCTCTTCTGACCCTGTAAAGATATCCTGCAGTCCTACTCCAACTTTACGGCAATATTTACTGAGGTTTTAAAAGCCAATACAGCTCATCACAACCCAAGAAGCAAGACGTGTCTTGCTTTTGCTGAAGAGGGATAAAGACAACCAGAAATACAGAAATACAACAGCCTTCCTTGAGGCAAAAAGGAAATCTCTGTAGGATGCAGTCTAGTACATAAACTATAAAGACTTTTAAAAGGGTCTTGGAGTCTTTTAAGGGTCTTTAAAAAAACATTTTTTTTGTTGGCTTTCAGGTGTTTTAAAAAGTCACTTAAGAACTAAAATATCACAAACAGGCTCATTAAATAAATGAAAAGTACTTCATCTGTAAAGGCTATGTTAATTTCTACATTAGTTGCTACATAATTACAAAAAGTAAAACTATACTCAAAATTATCAAGACATGTCTGAAATAATATAGTTACATGCAGTCCAGTCAATCAGGGAAAATTATTTCTGCCAGCATGGTGCAAGTAACATTTCCTGCTCAAGAACACATTTTGTGTGACTCAGTAATGAACTGTGACTTCTGTGGTTACTATGACTTTTCTGTTTTCCCTAGATAACATTGAAACAAAGAAGCAACTCAATCAAGACTTATTCAGAGAAAAAAAACAAAACCTTAATTTTTTAAGAACAATCTCTGGATTACATGTTACATGATACCCAATGAGTATCCATCTGCATACCTACATTGAATACAATCTACATGAACATACATTTTAAGACAAAGAATGATTTTGAAAACAGTCCAAACCATAAACACAGCACAGCAGTCTTAATAGTGTCCTTTAAACCATAACCACTTAAAATAACAAAATTAATACAGCCTGATGTTTCCAGATGTCAGATCCTCAATACATCTTGGATGACTAGGCTCAATTATCTAGATTAGAGGTCTTTCATTTTCATTAGCTCACTTACAACAATAACAAAAAAACAGTGAATGAGGTAGAACAAAACATATGTTGCCCTCCATTTCAATTTAACTCTTAAAGAAACAGCTTCAGACAGTTTTTCTCAATGCTATAGTGCCTTGGGTGATTTAATTTTTAATTAGGCAGACTAGTTAAACAAGAGTTTAACTTTTAATATGACAAATTACACTGAAATGTGCATTTACTTCACTGTTAGAGAGTCTGAAATATAGTATTGGCTTCTTAATGGAATTTATCCTCTCCTTTGTGAATATTAATAAAGGATTACAATTGTGAAAATTCATATGTGTAGAATACTACAGGGCCCACACCCATGGCTCCTTATAGACTCTGACAGAGTGTTCCCATTCTTTCAGCAGTGCACCCAGGAGAAATACAAACCCTGCCAGTGCCATTTGCAATGTGTGCTGCAAAAGGTGCAATTTAGAAGCCAGTTCAACATGACAGGTATTGCCCTTTTTCATAGTAGAATCAAGAAGTGTGCTTTGAACTAATTTCTCTGCAATCTAATGTTTCTCCAAGATGCAAAAATTCATATTTTTTTTTCTAAACAAAGACATGAGACCTAAACCACAAGTTTCAATTGTTAAGGTTTTGGCTCAATTACAAGAACAAAGTAGGCTCATTTACAAAAACAGAAAAATAAGTAATTACAAACACCCCAAGAACAGTGGAAGGAGTAAGTGCTATGACTACTTCCTGATTCAGCTGCCCCCATGGCAGGTAATGGGCATCTGTGCTACTCAACTTCGGCACTCTAAGTCACATTAAGAAAAAATTAATTTACTACATTTAACTTCATATATTTATTGCCTTGAAAAAAAACCAAAAACAAGACAAAGTTTTTTTTTGGAGACTTTAACTTTCTGGAAGTCTTCTGGAAACTCAGCATAGTGAAGAGGAGAAAGTATATGAAGTTTCTGGAGTGTATGGAACATAAATTCCTGACACATCTGGCAGGTAAGACTGCCAGGAACGGTGCCCCACTAGACCAGCTGTTTACAGACAGAGAGGGGCTGGTGGGAGATGTGGTGCTTGGAGCTCATCTTGGGTACAGCAGCCACAAAAAGATAAAGAGGTTTTGATTCTGGGTGAAATGAAAAAGGGAGTAAAAAAAAATCTCTGCCTTGGGCTTCTGGAGGGTGGACTTTGGTCTGTCCAGTTCACTGAGGATGATAATGTTTATCTTGTTGCACTTCCAGAGACAACCCACCACTTCTCCAGAATTCCTCTCAATAGAACAAAAGAGTTTTCTTTATTGTTTTTTACTGGAGGTTAAAAATCTTAAAGAACATTTTACATCTGAAAAGGAGATCCCAATGTTTACAAAAGTATATCCCATTGCACTTCAGAGAGCACATATTGTTTCCCAAGAACTCCTCTTAGCACAACAAGATTTTTTCATTCTTCTTTACTGGAAGATAAATAATAGTAAAGAAGATTTCTCATTTGAAAAGGGACTGTCATTAAGATTTTCTGTTTCAAAATGAGTTCTGTTTCATGACTCAAAGTCTCTCCCTTGAAATAACTTTTCCAAAGCCATATACAGACGCACCCTGATGGTACAATTTTTCCACCTGAAGAGAGAGACAGGTTACAGAGCAGGGGGTTAATAAAGCTCCAGGATGTAGCTAGCATCATCTAAACCCTCCTTGCTGTTTTGTACTGAAACTGTGCAGAGAAAGTGGGAGGGGAATTTTGGAATCTCTCTAGGATGACAGTACTTGGGAACAAATAAAATCCCCACAAAACTCTCTTCATTTGTGCAGTGTGTTCCAGGGGAACGCGGCAGTGCTGAGGCTGAGGTGCTGTGCCAGCCCACCCCAGTGGCTGCAAACTGACTGCTGATCCCCCCAGGACAGCCCTTCCAGGGACTGGTCACCCCAGAGGGGAGGTAAAGAGCCACCCTGCTCTAACATGGGGACTCTTCCTGACACTTCAGATTCAGGGCACGCTCGGTTCCTTTTATGCTTCATTGGCAATTGGGGTTCGAGCAAAATAAATTAAGCAGGAGGTATTACTAACCGAGTCTGGCAACAGGCAACTGATCACTGAACATTTTGCCATAGTATGTATTAGATATCCTCACTTCTGGATACAACTATTCTGCATGAAAAATAATCTCATCTTCACCTTGGGATAACAATAGGATCATCATCTTTACTGAGGACTCATTAATGCCACTCTTGTAGCATTTCCTGAAAATTTAATCTTTGAAGTCCTATAGAAGTTGATGTAATTTTAATTTTTAGTTGCCAAAGCCAAAGTTATGAAGACTGTAACATGGAAGTGTTGCAAGTCTTACACCCTACCCCACACTGGTTTTATTTCAGGCTGGCAGAAGGATGAAGGTTGGAGGCCGGGACAGCTGTGCTCCAGCTCATTCACACCCAGCAGTCCCTATTGCTGCCGCCTTTGGGAGCTGCCAAAAGGCTACAGCTGTCACTGGCAACTGCAGGTTGCAAACCCAGCTTCTGTGGCTGCTGCAGCCTCCCTGCAGACCCAAGGTTTCTGCCTTCAGAGGTTCGGGGTGTCCCCTGTACACTTGTCCTCAGTCAGGGAGCGTGCTACAGCAGGAAGAACAATTCCGCCTAACAGTGACTTAACAGAGTTATTTTCTTCTAATATTAGAGCATTTAAAGAAAGCTTTATCTGCCATTAAACTAACTTTGCAACTAATTTCTGCCAAACTGTTGAATCCAACAGTTGGCGGCAGAAAGCATTAATTAGCATGTCACATTACTCTATCTGCTGTTAGAGAGTATTGACTGCAAGTTAACTATTACATGGGGTATCACAAAAAAATCTAAATGACACTTTACACATAGCAGCTCTCTGCACACCATAGCAACAGAGAGAGATTGAAGTAAAATGGTCTGGTTTCTATAGCAACTATCACACAGACCATCTGTAATCAAAAGAAAACCTAGCAAAGGAAACAAAATGGGGTATTTTGAACAGTGGAAGACTATTCATGTACTTAAAATACATCACTCCTTAATGTTCATTCTGTTCTAGTCCCAAAATTAATTACTTAAGTGCAAGAAATCTACAAAAGGTTCTGAAAAAAAAAACTTTTACCTAATGAAATACTAATTGAAGCTCACCAACACTATCTTCATCACCACAAGACACTCTTACTAAATAGCCAATGTTTTTCAGACATATGACCCTCAATATCCAGAATCCATGAGCTCATCAAGTATTTGGTTACTATTTTATTCTGAAACTCAAATACTGTGGGGGGATACAAGTACTTTACTTCTATCTACTATACAGAACTGCTTTTAAAAAGATAGCATTTCAGACAGAAACATTTAACCACATTTATTCTAAAATATAAATAAATAAAGACTTATCTAACTTTTAGGGGAAAAAAAAAAGGTAAAGAAACCTAGATGTAAGAAAACAACAAAGAGAAAAGAAATTAAACCCCCTTTAACCAGAGAGGCATTTTTGTCATGCAGTACATGTCCTGAACAGAACAATATCATATTAATGTACACCACACGTGAGTGGAAGGTAAATTCAGCATTAATTATGCAAGGCACTCTCTTCTTTACCTTTCAGTATCTTAAATCCAGAGAATATAAAAGAGATTCTTATTTCTAGAAAGGGAACTATTTTATTTTAAATGCAATTTTTGGTAGAAATTAACTGGATATACATAGGCTTTTAATAAATTACAGAACTAACAATCAGTGAATAAAACTTATTCTCGACATTGGTTCATTTCTTTTGCTTGGGAAAATGCTAATTTGCAGAACATCTATCATCCACATGCTGAAGGTGGGTATTTCAGCCTCCTGGGCTCATGCAGAGTAAAGAGGGGCAATCTGGAATAACAAAATTCAGTTCTCTCTTCAGTTTGAGTAAGGGGCACTAGAGGATCACCATGGTGATCTGATCCTGCCAGGTTTAATCTTCACTAGAGTTTCCATGACAGCTGCCTAAGCCCCAGCATCAGGATGGACTAAACCAGATACTCAGCCTATTTATTACCTGCATGGTCTGCATGTCCCCCTGCCACTCCCCAGGGACAAGGCAGAAGGATGACTAGATGGCAGCACAGGTGACTGCTCCACCACCACTGTCCTTCCCTGCCCTGCTCTCCTCTGCCTGAGGCACCAAGACTAGAAGAAATAGAAATCTCTAGTCAAGGTGGTGGCTGAGAGAAAATAATGATGGCCAAATATTTATCAAGGTTGCAAACCTACTACCTGCCTGCATCCAAAGAGTGCTGGAGAAAGCACACAGGCTAATGAATTACTGTGGCAATGGCTGCACTTTTCCTGCCACCATCCTTTCCACCCTTCAGACATGGAAGGAAACAGCTTATCCAGGGCTGTTCCTCTGGGTGACATAAAAGCTGCCACACAAAAGACCAGTGTCTGGTCTTTTCACACCGTATGTGAAAAAGAAACACAGCCTAACCCAGACAGCAAAATACAACAGGAGAAAAACAACCCAGCAATCAGATTTTCATTGCTAGGTGCTTTTATTTCTATAAGAAACATAGGCTTGCATTGGCACTCAAAGCTGTAAGTCACTTGACTGAGTGCAGTACTCCAAGAGAGTTCAGAAAGAGTCTTGTGAGAAGAGTTCAGTCCAGTGCTAAAGATCATCTTTCATGTTACAGACCTTCTTCATCCCTTTTGCAAAGACATCTGTATTTATTTAGATGTGAAAGTAATTTTAGCACCCAAGCATTCTTAGCTTGGACCTATAATTATCCTGAAAAATAACAACCAACTGTAGTCAGAATAGATTCTTTCACAGATAAAGGCAAAATTTAATAGATCTAAGGCATTGTTTTCATAATTTTTCTTCACAAACACATTTGGTGATTTTCTCACATTCCTAACATCGATGAACATAGAAGCAAATATTAGGATGCTGTACATCCCTCCTGATCACACATACATGTGGGGAGCAGCTTCCAGAAAAATATCCTCTGGCTGCATAAGTACCTTGTACTACTAACAATCCTTATTTTTTTTCACTCAAAGGCCAAGAAAAAAATCCATATCTTCTAATAATTTTGGACAATGTACAAAAAATGGAAGACTAACTCAAGAAAAACTATATCTTTATCTCTGACAGTAACAGTAAATATATTTTTTATATAATTTTATAAAATTTACTAGCAGTTATGGAAGGAGGAAGTGGGGAATTTGTGGAATGCTAAAGAGGAAGCCTTTAAGTAGGTTATCTGAGGAAGTCACTAACACTCAAGGGAGTTTATAGCCTTGGTTATTTCTCCATTAGCAGTCATGTAGCACCACAGGAACCATTCAGCAGATCAACAAAAATCAGTGCCAATGCCCCCGTAGGCCTCCACTTTACACAGAATGGTTTTTACTTCAGACAAGGACAAAATGTTTACAAGAACAGGGATGACTCAACCATTGGTTTGGTCCCTGCTAGAACCATAAAGGATTGCAGAACATTTGGGGCACACCTCAAGCTTCTGCTTTTACACAGCTGCCGCTTTAGTTTCCTATTATGCTTATCAAAACCATTCTAAAATTAGAAGATTTACTTCCTTTTAAAATTTTAGAGTATTCTCAATATATAAAGAAAGAAGACCCTGAAATCTTGCAGTAAATCAGAGTTGATTTGTGTCCCTTCAGCAATATCATGTATATTTTCAGCACAAAGAAAATCTATTACTTTTGTTCAGTTTTGATCTTTCAAACCTCAAAAGTGGAAACATGAGAGCAAATGGACCATCTAGGGAGAAAATGACAATTTAGAAGAAACACACCAAACATCCTTAAAATTAATAAAAATGTTTCATAAATGTTTACTAAAAACTGTTTATCTAATTTGCTTTGTATTTTCAAAATATATGTCTTAACAAGTTAATGAGCTTTAATAATTATTATACTCTCAGATGTTCACAGTATCACAGAACTTCTTCCCTGCAATTATACAACTGCTATGTGATTTATGATATCTGGGAACTCTATGCTGATTCATTCATTATGTCCTAATATCTTCAATGCTATGTATATGATGAATGTATGTGCACTACTAGATAAATTAAAATTTATGGAAAATTTTTAAATATCATGCATGACTCAAACACAAAATAATCTGGTTGGAACAGAGATCTATTTTCAGCATAAGATAGTGATGTCTAAGATGTAATCAAAACTACTCTTATCAGAAAGTTTATCTTCATGTCTGATATCTGTAACACTGCAGCATGAAATATATTAAATTTTAAATGACACCGCAAAAGGTCAGAACTATTCCCCTAACCTTGTCAAGGCTGGCAAGATTGATAATTGTTTTAGGTAAACTTTGTATCCATGTCATGTGTATTGGACTAAATATAAAATTCAGAGAGCAGAGGGAACAAATACATATTTAGAAATTAAAAATGGAATTTCATTTTCCAGACCAACAGTTCTGTATTCAAAAATACAATTCTGTAAACATTAACCAGTTCACTGTCATCTGATTTTTTCTTACAATTTATATGTAACTTGCACACAATTGCATGGAAACTGAAAGCATCATTAAACTTCTTGCTGGTCTACACTTAATAGTAGAATTTCTTTAGACTGTGCATTTTTTTCTGTAACTCTTTGAAATCCAAAGCCATTTCAGCAAGTATGCAGAAAAAAATTAGTAATTGTGTGTCATCTTCTTCCTAAATATGCTAAATAACCATTTAACAATGGCCTTGGCTTATCAAATCATCCTTTTAATTCAATGACATTGATCACATAAATTCAATATCCATTAAAAGTTTCTTTTGTGTCATAACTTTAACTGCAGTATTTAGAAGATAAAGAACAGATTTGCACTATAGTTAAAGCCAGTTTTCTTCTCATCAGAGCCAAAATCAACACAACTGACAAATGATTATAAGCATCCTTGAATAAGTGATTTAGTACTCCATATGTACTTGCAGCAGCTGAATTCAGATGCAACCAACTAAAAGCCATGCTTTTGTTTATTTACTGTATTGAGAAACTTCATGAAATATTAAAGAGTGAAGAACAAAATGAGAATTCTGGAAGCACCCATTTTTCATCTATTTGTGTCCTTAAGCTTAGATATCCCCTGGCTGACCCAAGAATAAAAAAATCTGTAACATTTAGGGTCTCTGAGAGAATATGTTGTGGATGTTATAATTACATGCAGCAAAGATCTATCCTCAGAGAATATTTGAAAACACAAAAAGAGGAATCCATTATGCACACACATACACATGTGCTGCTGGCCAGTTAACACAGCAGAATACATATTAGGAAAAAATACACACAATACTGGCAAGGCATGGTAACTTCAGTAAAACCACATCTATCTCTGTGCTATTCCAATGCCAAAATGGCAAGAGATAAACTCCCATATTCAAAGGGACCTAAGTCTTACTGCTGAGCAGAAAAAAAAGACAAACTTATTTTACAAAGTATCTATGCAATTTAAAGTTTTTAAATGCTTTGGTTTAATTTAAATAAATAAAAAACATTCTTCTGTAGTAATTATGGACACATTACCTTAGCCCTTAAAAGATACATACATATTATGCTTCTCTAACAAAAATTGGTATTTTAGAAACTAGAGTAGACATATTTTGTGTTTCCCTGAATACATGTTGATAGATATCACAAAAACCGATTACCCGAGTAGGGCACACTTGTCATCAGAACAACATTATAATTTACTCTTCGGAAAAGCTATTGCACTTCCACCTTGAATATTATTACATTTTGAACTTTTTTTTTTTAAAAGCCTTATACTATATTGTAGGAAATTCTAATGCTACTTTACTCTGTAAATTACTGACAATGCCAGGGCAATAACAATTCTGAAGAACTATCCCTTTTGCAATAAACACACGGACAGAGTTGTGTTTCAGTAGTGATCATGAAGATAGAAAGAATCACAGAAACCAGCTACAGCAGTTTCTCTAAAGTATGTCCCAAATGGACAAGCATTTGTGTTTTGCATTTACAGTATGCTTTGCTCAATGGTTACTGAAGCAGTGATGATTTCTTATCCTCCCTTGTCTGTTTCTTCTACCATCATCATTGGTTAATATAACCAACCTAGCTCAAGATTTCTGCAGTTGCAAGAATAAAAATAATTCAAATAAACCAAAGAGAACAGAAAGCATTTTAAAAAACTCAAACAATAATATTAATGCTGACTGTCTTCTTCTTTTTTTTTGCCTATGGTAATTTATCCTGTGTATATTCTTTAATGTGCTGTTCAAAAAGAAAAAATGAACCCAAACAAAAACCTAATTTTATATTCAACAGATGAATCCCTCATGTTCACATATCTGGAATAGTACTTTCTTGTAATGTCTTTTGAGTTTCTTGCCAACTTTCAATAACACCTTTGAGTACTTCTTATCACTTTCAGCAGGATTTCCAGAAGATGCCAATTGCAGCATATAGCTCAGTTGCATGGAGTTTACAGTTGAATACACAGTAATTGTCAAAAAATTAAATGTAAGTTCTGGTGAACTCATTTTCATGAATAGTGTGTATTAAATATTTTTGTCCATTTTTAAATGTGTCTTTTTTTAGTGTTTGCTTTATATGTGACTAGATCATCTCCCCAAGTAGGCCAGGAGTAGATCAGTGGACTCTGATGTTCACAATCTGATTATCTGAACCGACAGCCACCTCGTAGGCAACTAAAGTGGTATGCTTGACTGATCAGTGAGGCAATTTATTAATAACACAATATTTATTAATTCCTGCAATCTAGCTTTAGTGCCATCAAATCCCAGTTATGAAAACTATGGAAGGTCTGACAGCTTTTAATTTCATTTCCTTGCATGGTAAAGACATACTCCTCTGAACGACAAGAAGAAGAAATATTTTATTAAATTTTCCAGGCAAAACAGGATTCTTGTGTTTGTATTTTGAAGGATCAGTAAAAAAAAAATGTTTTCTGTTTAAATAATTTATAAAAATATAAGCAGAATCACCAAGAAATTATTGCTAATAGCAGACATAATAAAAATGCACAAAATTTCATGTAATACTGTAACAAATATCACATTTTGACTTGCTAGACACTATACAGACAGAAATTATACAATTCTGGCCCTAAAGTTAAAATTCTTCTTGGCATTCCTTCAGAGAAATACATTAAATCAAAGGTTATGTAAAAATTAAAATCATTTGGACATTAGTGAACAGAATGTTGGGGGATACAAGTAACCCAGTTTCCATGCCATTAAGAAAAGCAGTCTTCAAAACAATAAAATATTCCAATTATCTGCTTTTATAGCAGTTTCCTACATGTTCATGGTAAGGCAAACCAACACCACCGTTTTTGTACACACTCATACTGAGCTTCACAGTCCAATGCTCCATGGCCCACTGTCTTAATCTTGTTAAGTCCCATCTTTATATAATCATAACAAATTTCCTGTTATGTCAGACTTCAGAGACAATATTAGAAAGTTTACTTGAACACTGCTTGGACACCAGCAAAATATTTATAACAAATAGCTTTGGGAGAGCAAATTCAATGAGCAAATCATTTAAAGAGCATTTACAACATGAGTTAATGTCTGTCTCATAATGAATTATTATTTAGAAGATTTTTTTTTTTTTAATAAACAGAAAGTAACACAGAAAAAGCCAAGCCTGGTAACTTTTTAAAAATTGCCCCTAAAACATGCAGCTGAAGGCCATCTAGTATTTTTATCAGTTTCCTCTTCATATACATGTTTAGAAACACTTCCGCTGGAGTGTTTTTAAGAAATAAAGAGTTTGACAAAAATATCAAATACAGGAACACACAACCATTCAATGGCATTATTCAAAACTGAACCACTGTCACCAAAAAATTCCATAAAAGTTATCTTCTCCTTGCCATTGCCATTTTACATTTTACAGTCTGGTGGCTTTCTGCACAGCCGAGGATGGGGTCTGACTGAACTGGTTAGTAACTGCACAATGCCATCCTAATCACGTTTCCCCATGGCAAGAAACAGTAATGAGTATCTGGCCAGCCATATGGAACTATCTGCAGAAATCTATAGCTCTCCCTAGTGTCACATGAATAATGCACTAGCTGCCTAACTGTGTAGGATTCATCTTCAAAAATACAGGCTTAGCTCTCAAACAGCGCTCTAACCAGTTTTGTCATATGGTACCCAAAGTAACACAACACTAGGTTTCTTCTGATGTTCTAAAATATTTGCTTGCTGCTTCTAGATATGACTACCACATCTTAGAAATTTTCATTGGGAGAAAACAGAATTTTACAATGACTTTCTCAACTTAAACAAAAATATTTTTTCAGGTAGATTTGGGTGTTTAGTACACTGACAAACAAAAAAGGAAAATTACAAAAAAGCAAAGCGCTAACAACTACATTTTAGTTTAAATATGTAGCCCAGACCCATGACACATTTAATATGTAAACATAAGGGTACTCAAATGGGCTGAGATCAGTTCAGTGGAGCTAATGGCAGCCTAAATCAGGAAATCCTACACTGGTCTATCTTAAGCCTTCAGGCATTTCTACATCTCAAATCCCAGCATTAGCAAGTGTCCCAGACTCCCTAATCTTCAACTCCTACTCTGGGCAGCACCATGGTGCTCCCTCCTTACACCACTATCCTCTCCTACCTCTACAAGGGCCAGCTTCAGGTGACAGTGGGTGTCTTGCACCTACACGTGTGATTGTTGCCCCATGACAAGCCTGACATCCACTGGCCATCCCACCACAGCCATAAAGAAAGGGCAAAGGTCAGATTTCACCCATCTGCACTGCGAAACCATCCCTCTTCTGTCTACTTCACAGTCCTTCCCCTGTTTTTCACATATTCACCATAAAATTAACTTCTTTAGGATCTCCACTGCACTGCCAAATTTGATAGAACTAGGCAACGATTTTACAGAAAATGGGTACCTGACAAAGTGATCACTTCACTGGTAGGTTAATCTGAAAAATCTAGGATGCAATAAACAGAGGTGGAGATGACGCAATTAGGTGGAAACTCGGCCTGACTAAATTAATTTAAGCCAAGTACACAGATCTATTTAAAGGGGCAACTAGGAATAGTTGAATACTTTGGAAAGGAGCAAACTAGAAAGAATCATGAACAATACTGGTTTCAGAGAAAGCCTTTTTTCTAAGCAGGTCTGTAGCTTAGAAGGTCAACATGCTTTTGAACCTACAAAGAAATGTAAAGAGAGAGCAAGTAGGTGGTGTTATAGTTATTAGCAAGATTAAGTGATAATATGTACAGGACAAACATCCACGCATCTTTTAGGCTGCTGATTAAAATTGTAAAATTTTAGTGGAGCTCCAGAAAAATTACTTCAGGCATATTAAGGCAGTTGAGTCTGTTTACTGCAGCAAGAAAGTTAAGAGGTGACTTGAACAAGGATTACATGTAAGCTGGAGCAGGAAGGTTTTATCACAGTAAACAGATATTTAATCTAGTAGAAAATGTCAAAACAAAAGCAAAGGATTAGAATCTAGACAAATTAGGTGAGACTAACTGCCTTCTGGACAGTCATTAAGAACAAATTTAGATGGCACAGCTTTAAAAAAATGAGGGAGGGCACCAATGTGGGTGAAAGGGTTTTTTTAGCACTATAATTAAGAGAAGAAATTTGTGATGATTGCCATTAACCACATAAATACTGAACTGTAGCAAAACACTTTTGATGTGCTTAAGTAATTCAGATAATGTAAGACCTAAAAAATGCAACTGGAGACATGAACAATAAACCTGATTCACAATGCTCTGACTTCAAAAAAAGCCTTTTGCAAACTAATCTCAACCCCATCGTTTCTTCTCCTCCTAAAATGTTGGTATTGATTTATGAAACCTAATTTTATCTAGCATCTGAAATCCTGCATATAACTTGAGTTTGTGTTTTGGATCATTTGGCATTTAATATGCCATTTTCCACTCCTTGGTTTGCTGAAGGAAGGTTGCTGGGCCCCCTGGGTTGGAATCTGCTGTTCCCTGTTTCACAACTCAGTGTCCCCTGAGTCATCACTTACATTTGCCTGAATTATGGCTCCTCATTATGAGCAATGATTCATAGTTCTCCAGCTGCTCACACAGGTTTCACACAGGCCTTGGTAGACTGTGACTGTGGAGGGCTTTAGCACTGAGGTAAGTTATGTAGCACACTTGCTTCACCTCTTTGAAAACCACCTTTACTGGCCATGGCCAGGGACAGCTCCCAAGAAGCAGCTGTTTCCTGATGGAACATTTACCTTCAAAACTAATGGCTCATCTCAAGTTCAGACTTACAAAGTAATAAACTGCAGGCCACCTTGAGAAGCCAAATAATTTCCAGTTACTGGCTTGAGATTAAGGATGATACATTTATAAAACAAGAGTCACCCAAGCACCAATCACAATGAAATCAGAGAATGGCCTGGGTTGGAAGGGACCTGAGAGACCATCTAGCTCCCACTCCCCTGATATAACCAGGGACACTTTCCACCAGACAAGGTAGCTCAGAACCCCATCCAACCTGGCCTTGGACACTTAGAGGGATGGGGCATCCACAGCTTCTCTGGGCAACTTGTGCCAGGGCCTCATGACCCTCACTAAAGAATTATAGAGCAGAGGGGCAGAATCACCTCCCTCAAACTACTGCTCACATTTCTTTTGGTGCAGCCCAGGACACATTTGGTTTTTTGGGCTCTGAGTGCACACGACTGGATTATGTCCCACCTTTCAAATCACCAACACCCCAAGTCCTTCTCAGCAGGGCTACTCTTGATCACATCATACCCAGCCTGTGTTGATACTGGAGGTTGCCCCAGTCCAGGTAAAGCACTTTGTACTTGATCTTGCTGAATCTCAAAAGGTTCCCATGGGCCGCTTCTCAAACTTGTCCAGGTCCCCTCTAAATGACATCCAGTCTTTCAGGCATTGTCAGCTGCACCACTCAGTTGGGTGTCACTGACCAACTTACTGAGGGTGCACTCAATCCCTTCATCTTTATTTGACGAAGATAGTAAATAACACTGGTCCAGTCATACAGGATATTACCCCATGTCCAAGTGAACCCTGTTTAAATCACTTGGAGAAATAATCATTAATCCAGATTAGAAGAAAACTGTAATGATTGAGCGAACACAAATCAGACCAATTAAAACAATTCATGGAAATCTCACAAAGTGTTAGGCAGTCTGACCTGTAAATAAATTTGCACATGATGTGAAGTTTGTGCACAAATCCCCCTAAGGAAGAAAACCATTATCGTGGTCATTGCAAATTCTGATAAGCAAGATGCTACTGAGAAGAGCGAACACAAATCAGACTGCTTCAGGTGCAGGATATCCACCATTACTAATTCCTCCATATTTATTACCAATCTAAATTGCTCCTGATCACAAACAGAAACAAGAGCTGCATATTCTTTGGGAAAGAGCAACATCCATTCATAATGTATTCTGAACATATGTGAAGATGACACACAGCTGCACTCCCCGAAGAAGGCATGATATAACAAATGTTGGGAATGAGCCAATGTTGCAGATTCCAGGTCCTTTTAAGGATGCTTTCATCCAAAGAAAACACCAACAGCAGAAACTGTGGTATAAATGCATAGATTATACCTAGGAGCCCATCCGAATCAAACTTAGTTTCTTTAGGTGAGATCTGTTAGACTGACCTGGAGCAATCAATGAAGTTATTCTCATGGAGAAAAAGAGCAGTGCAAACAGTGCAGAATGGGAAACCACAAGAGGTTGTGCAGAATACCTTGACAGTAACAAACCCCAAACACTTGGCTGAGCATTTCACTTGTTCTTAATTCAGCACATGCACATGTTTTACAGGAAACCATATCGGAAACAATCTTCTCCTGTTCCCCATTCAGGCTGGGCGTCCCTAACCAAACATAATTCTGCTATTATTAGGGGCAGGCATTTGCAACTGTTTCTCATTCCTAGGCTAAGACTGGTAAGAAGCGGCTTTTTCATCTGTATGATGATGCTGGGCTGGCCACTGCCTATTCTGGATTGTTTCTAGGGAAAAGAAACCAGAATTTCCTAGACCATTACACTGGCATTCCTTGCAAGCACTACTGGCACTTTAAAGAGAGAATAGTGGAATATCTGAGTCATACGAAATGATGTCAGAAATTAAAAGGAGAGAGGGAGACAAAGAAACAGAAAGAAAAAGATATTCAAGATCCATAAATCTACCAGAAGTCCATGAATATAAAGGTTTGGGAAAGAATAGCATTCATACTGCTTTGTTAGAAAACAAACTGTATTTAGTCTAGGCATCTAATGAAGCTGCAGGTTCTAACTTCTATTTACTTTCTCTCACCAGGCAGAATCTGCTGTATCTCAAGTTGAAAAGTTCATAAACTAAACATTATTTTAAAAGTTCAAGAACTACACACACATCATTATATAATGCAAGTGCTTAGTGTCCAGAATACACTGAAAGTTTGCCTCTTGACAGTCCTAAAAAGGCAGAAATATTTTTAAAAGCATTGATTGAGCATTTTGTACCATTGCTAACAATAGCATTCTTTAGTTCTTATATGGTTCTTTGCTTTGATTTACCTCACATCAAAACACTAATGGAAATAATTCTAAACTTATTTATATCTAGTACAAAGCATTAAGATGAAGAAATTTCCAAATAGAGAACATATTTTCTAATGAATTCCATCTTTTTTTTTAGCCAAATTATATGTTCAGAGAGCTTAAAGAATATTGGGATGCACTTCAGATCAGTTTTAAAAACAATAAAAAGAGCTTCTGAATATAAGCAAAGAACTCCTGTAAATGTGCCAAGACTTTTTCAACTTTTTCAACATGATTAATTGTTTCATTTTGAAAGGGGCCATGTACACATACAACCCTGAACACATGAGGT
Source organism: Thryothorus ludovicianus (assembly GCA_013397245.1). Classification (NCBI taxonomy): domain Eukaryota; kingdom Metazoa; phylum Chordata; class Aves; order Passeriformes; family Certhiidae; genus Thryothorus; species Thryothorus ludovicianus. The sequence continues at coordinate 667,783 of VZTB01000696.1, forward strand.
TCTCAACATGAAGTCAGCAATAGCAAAAAGAGCTCAGGAAACATTACAGAACTAAACAGCAAGAACTATTCCCAGCTATTAAACAAAGAAAAGGGGAGGGCTGTGCCAAAGTGGTGCTTTCACAGAGCTGTATGTCTATGTTCTGAAAATGTATGTTCAGCAGCATCAGAGAAAATTAATAAACTATGCCAAGATTAAATCTGAAACTTTTGAAAATAATCCTTGTCTTTTCTGGACTCCATATTTGAAGATGCACAGTGGGGCTTATTTCCTCTCAATTTGGCATTCAAACCTGCCTCAAGAACATAGAACATATCACTACTGCTCATAAATCAGTCATATCTTATATTCAGCAACACTGAATGTTACCTGGGTAAAGAGCTATAAAAGATGCACTGTTAAAATGTAACTTCAGAATTCCCTCACAATTAATTGTTTCATTTAGTAAATAAGGAAGCTATTTAACAAACAGGAAAATCGACTATTAAAGGCTAAGATTTAGAGTCTGTTCATACCAAGAAATCATTTTTAGAAGTAGAAAGAAAGCCTTTTTCAGAAGCATTTGTTCTTCAAAATTTTAGTACCTGAGTTTTTGCATGTCTGCTGGTTTCAGCTGGGGTAGAGTTAATTTTCTGTATAGTGGCTGTCATGGAGCTGTGTTTTGAATCCATGCTGAACGTGAGGCTGATATTATAGAGATGTTTTTGTTGTTGAGCAGAGCTTACACAGAGCCAAGGCCTTTTCTGCTTTTCATACTGCCACACTGGCAAGGGGATGAGGGTGCTTGGGAGGTTCAAGGAAAGACAGCTGGGACAGGTGACCCAAAGTGACCAAAGGGGTATTCCAGAGGCCATGAAATCATTCTCAGTGTATAAAGTTTGGGGAAGAAGGAAGAAGTGGAGGTGGGGACATTTGGAGTGACGGTGTTTGTCTTCCCAAGTCACCATCACACATGCTGCCCTGGAGATGGCTGAACATCTGCCTGCCCATGGGAAGCACTGAATTCATTCCTTGTTTTGCTTTGCCTGTGCATGTGGCTTTTGCTTTTCCTATTAAACTGTTTTTATCTCAACTCACAAGTTTTCTACCTTTTATCCTTCTGATTCCTTTCCCAGAGCGAGCGAGGAGCTGCATGGAGCTCCATTGCTCACAACTGTGACAGCATGCCACACTGGTTAAGATGACAATCATCCCACTCAGACACTTTTCCCTAAGACTCTAACCTTCAACAAGAAAGAAGAAAAGCCCTCAACATCAGAAGCTCATATTTTCCAACAGAGTTGAAGCACTCTGTAAAAAACGTTTTCAGATTTGTGAACTGTCGTAATGTGAGACATTTGATAATTTTCTTGTTGTATTATTAACTATTCTTTCATCCAGAAACAAGAGACATCTTTTCATTCTGACAAGAAATTCTTCCCAACATTTTTTGATTTAAGAGTTTTTCAAAAGAACAATACTGGAGATAAAAGCAGTCAATCTGTTAGCTAGACTTTTTGTAACAACATGAAATTTTTAATATAAGTTTCTTTGGGACAGATTTCTCAAGTTCAAAATAGAACTGCTGGTTAAAATTTCAGATTAAGAAAACTCAAAGCACTTATCACAAAACAAATATTTAAGGAACAGCAAGACACCCATTCAGGATGTAGATAGCAGGCTGAGATACAACTTCTGGTAGATCTGGACTACTGATTTGGAGGAAAATTCTTGCTTAGTAGGACATCCACCCGGTGCTTAGAAGATGTTTCCAATGCCTTCTGCACTGAGAGCTGAACAGTTCAAACAAATGGAGAAATTTTATAGAGAAACGTGAAGATGAGAAAATTTCTGGGTAGGAACCCAGTCCAGCACTTCAGACATCTGCTCCTTGCAGCACAGAAGAGCAAGGACTCGTGCTGCAATGAAAGGTCAGATCACCAGGACCAGTCATCAAAGCATGCCTCCCATTCCTGAGATCTTTTCTTCAATTTTTTGGAACAATATTGGAAAAGATTTTAAGTTTGTTCCAGTGAAGAAAACCTATTTTACACCTGCTCTACCTAAAGCCCTCAATATTCATGTTTCTCTGTGAACTGTGATATCAAAGTAGAATGCAATTTTCTACAGAGGAACCAATACCACAAATACCACAGATAGAAACAATTATATTTTTAGCCTCACTCTCAACTGAGGTCAGTAATTTCAAACTGCACACAAAAGTTATTCTCATATTAGGATAGCTTCAATTTATCCATTATGGATAGTGCTCAGCATTACACCTGTAAGTCAGCTATGTAGGTCAGCTTGCAACAGATACTCTCATTCCACTCAACCCCCCTGAAGATGACAGTGGCACACATAAACTTCTGCCTAGTTAAAGCAAAAAGGGTTCCCATGATACACATTACCTCTCTGGGGCTTGACTGTTACAACTTCTAGAAAAACAAGGCTGAATCCATAAAATAGAAGCAAGTCTTCTCAAGTGTAACTGAAAAACAGTATGCTTGTATTTGCTAGGATATAGATTACTGCAATTGTAAAAATGCCCCAGACCTTTAATCTACAGTTATCCCTTTATTGTACCTGTCCAGTCCCAGGTTTCGTGTCCTGCGCTGTTTCAGGAGGAGCAGATTCCTGCAAATCCTCAGGTTTAAGGTCTTGAATTTCTTCCACAGGAATTGTTTCCAGCTCATCCTTGGGTCTAAGATTTGGAGTGTCCTCTACAATGTCTGAAACATTTGATTCCTGCAGCCTGTCCAGTGTTGGGGCCGCTGTCTCATCTCCGAGAGCAGATTCCATGGCCCACCCTGGTGTGGGGAAGGGCAGAGTGCTCCTTGCAGAGGGAATCTGGTAGTGATAACATCGGCTTCCTCAGGGAATGGTTACAGACACCTGAACCCTGCTCCCAGCCAGTGAATAAAACAAGAAGCACATCTGCTCAAAAACAGTCCTATTTTAAAATCGCCACTCCGAGCAATCTTTCACTCTGTTCATGAGTTGTATCTATTAAAGAATAGATTTCATTTTACTTGAAAGAATTATCTTAGTATTAGTGACTTATGAGCAAAAGACAGCACAGTTGGTCACAGACAGCTCCAGGAATTGCAGGAGTGAGACAGTGCCAAAACTGATACAAATTACCAAGATTACTGAGCTTTAGTTCATTGATACTACTGTGGTCCAAGGAGTCTTCTTGAGGCTTCCAGTAATCATTCCTAGAGTTCAAAGTTATTACTTTGAACTTTCCTGTTCAAAATGGGGACAGGAACAGACACGGAAAAAAATTTCTACCACTGTGCAAGCATCCTCAAGAACAAAGAGAGGAGATGGGAAGGAAACTACATCTCAGACTAGAGTATATCTAGACTAGGTGCAAGGAAGACACTTTTATGAGGAAGGCAGTAGGGCACTAGAAGAAGTTTCCCATACCAGGAAACATTCAAGGCCAGGCTAGACACAGCTCTCAGCAGCCTGATCCAGTTGAAGATGTCCCTGCTTATTGGGGTAGCACCAGGTAATGTTCAGAGGTCCCTTCCAACCCAAACTACCTCGTGATTCCATGAAGCACTTCAAACTCTGTCCAGTGTGGTGGAACTCACAACACTGCCGGAGCTCTCAGACTCAAAGCTCAAGTAACATGGAGTAAAATAAGTAACAAGCTGAAATTCCATTTTGTGGTACATCAAACACAACATACTATGGTAGGAATTTACTGACTAGAGTCATCCAGTGTAAGTAGAAGATGAAGCTTCTGATAAGATGATTATCTAACAAATGTACGTAACCAAATAGGTAGTATTTGAAAAGTTGAATGGAAAGGATAAATGGAAAAGCAAAGAGAAAACCTGCCTACATCTTCAATCAATTTAATGTGTTTAATTAGCATTTTTCTGAACTAATAGAATTGTAATAAAAATGTATTTCCTTACTTCCTTTTTAGGAAAAAGAAAATTCCTTTTTTTGCTGCATCTCTTAAAGTAAAAGCATACATGTAAAAAGTTTAAGTTACACAAATGAGGTTTCATTATGAAAGCATTATGGCAACTTGATAATTGTGCAATCAATTATTAGTAATATTGTTAATACTGCTCAACTATTTTCCTGCAGGATTATTCAGAAGAGGTAGTACCTGGCAGCTTATTAGACAATGCAAGCAGACTAACAGTAAAACATTTTTTTTTTAATTGCTTAGCATGTAAATAAAACAACAAGCTAACAGGGGTTAAATTTTAGTCAGTCCATGATTATTTTTTCAGGACAACATATACGTGCCTCATTGTCATTCAGAAATTGTCCAAACAGTTATATATATCAGAAGCTGTATCCAAAATATTAAGGACTGTAATATAATTAATTTAGATTACTAAGAGGGAAATATGTGGAAAATGAAAACAAAAAAATGCCACTTGGTCTCATAATAACAGGGGTATCAAAGCATACTTTTGGTGATACCTCCAATGTCTAAAGACAGACAACTAGCATGTTAACTTTTGACATTACTGAGAAAACTTAAAACTCCTCATCCTTTATTATTTCATTCCATTACAATCCATATTCAATTTTGCTTACTTGTGGAAATAAACAAATATAATTTAGAAAACAATGCACAGATTTCTGCATAATATATTCTATATAATGCATTTTGACTCCAGAAAAGAGAATTCTTTATTTTCTTATAGAACTTGGCTTCCTTTCTGGTCAAGCAAAAACAAAGCCATAAATTTAAAAGCAACACGACCAGAACCACTCTGTGTATCTAAAACTCCCACAAAAGTAAGAATAAAAAAATATGTTTAACATTCACAGCCCTTTAGTAGTCTAGTATGGCAGCCAGCATATTTACATAAGGGTGGAAAGTCCAGGTTATTCCACAAGTAGAATAAATAAAGAACTAGCATAAGCTTTGTACAAGGAACAGAAAAATGCATGCCTCCAGAATCAAAGATATACTAAGTACACTACTCAGTGTCATCAATTTGATCAATGTTTCATGAATAGCTGCATGTTATCAGCTAAAGAAACAGATGGATGACACAATGTGGTGTGGAGGCAGCAAGGGAAAGATTTGGAGCACAGCAATTTGGAGCAATGTATGAAGCTTGGATGTAGAACTGCAGGAGAGCACCAGCAGGGCAAACAATTTTTTGCCCCAATGTTTGGAATAAATATATGTGTAAAAAATTACTATATAAAACTTCAACGCATACAATTTTAGATTTTCTTCAGTAAATGATGGACACTTCTTTTACTAATGTTCTTAACATAGTAGCTATATTTTAAGCCACAGGATAAAAAAATCAAACGCCAATGGAATAAAGTAGTATGAAACAAAGTAGGGCTCCAAAATAAAGATTAAGATTAGGATGCACTAGTTTACAAACAGTGCCTCTACATTCCCTCCATGTATCAGGACAGCTGCTGGCAGCCCATGCAGAGCTGCAACACTGTCACTGCAAGGCATCAGCTGCCTCTGCTTCAAGAGGGCAAGAGCCTGTCCTCCAAGATACAGCCACTCTCACTTGTGTCTATTTAGAGTCTGCATTTCATCAGGATGAGGGAAAGTCACACTCACAAATACAAAAGCTATGCAATATTCTCCCACAATTGCAGTAATTATGTTGATACAATTTACCTGTTCCTCACTTACTCATTTATATTTATCTTGAACCAAGATATGTTAGAACACCACCCACAAGACTGAATTGCATGTAGGTATAGTCTCCAACCTAAAATGAAGGTCAAAATCTCAAATTATAGGAATTAAAAGAAATATTTCTTAAATTGGAGTTTTAGTGCCTAGTTTGTACTTGCAATAAACAGAAAGTCCCTGGAATGCATACAACGTTGAACAGAGCAGATGTCGCTTATATGAGCCAAAAACAAAGTAATCCCTGCAACTCATGGACCATTGCCCTTCAGAAAATGTGGGTTAAATTCACACATCAGGTGCCCACCAGTCTGCCCACTTCAGTGCAAGAGAACTATTTTTATGTCCTCCAGACAAAAAGGAAATAAAGCAAGTATACACACACACACATCCTATGGATATCTTAAAAAACAAAGCTCAGCTTCACTTGCGTGTGCAATTCATCATGCTGTCTTCTTAAAGCATTAAAAAAATTACAGCCAGGGAGTCTGGCTAAGTTAAAAACTGTCTATACATTTTCCACATTCAGAATTTTCCTCCTTAGCATATAAGCATGACAACTTTACTACAACAAAGTACTACTCCCAGAAGACATAAACTGCAAACTCTGGCACTTATCCTGAGGGATGTTACAGCAAACACCAAGCTTTTGCTCCAGATAGGAGGTCTTCAATTTCACGTGGAGTTGGGCTGCCCAGATCCCAAAAAGCAGGCCTAGAACTGATCTAGTGTTACTGTCTTTGAAATGAGATGTTGAAGATTGACTGTGATCAAGTGTTTCCCAGTGCTCCCTCCATTGTTTTTATTTCCTGCTTTTTTGCTTGTCATTCCTACAATATGCAGATTCCATTACAATAAATATTGGGAATTATTGTTTGCCACATCAAACATTATCTTCAGTTTCTCCTCACTTTAAAAACTTTTCATATGCAAAAAATGGATTGTAGGGATCCTTCATTATCTCTTTTGGGTTGAGCTTTTTGGGAGGGGGAGGGAAGAAGGAAAGACATGGGACACTGTATTCCAAGACAAAGTAAAAACAAAAAGTGAAACAAGAATAAAATCAATTTAGTTCTAAAAACTTTAAAAGTAGCTAACTTAGCTATGTTCTGCATTAAAAATTTTGTCTAAAGGGGAATCACAAAACTAAAGGGGAGAAAAGATGCATAAGGTTCCTTTTATAATTATTATTCTGTCACTTTATGGATTACCATTACATAAAACAAGAGCTTTCAAATTGTTTTAAAACCAATCTCTTGGTCAATCAGATGGTTGTCATCAATCTACTAGGTTTATATTGAAAAAGAAAGAAAAATGTCACTGTTCATAAAAGCTTCAAGGCTGATATTAATGACAATGAACTGTATGACTAACAGAATGAAATTGAAGCCTCTTAAAACTCTTGATTCAATTCTCCCTGAGGTCTGAGTTCCAAGGCATCATTTTTTGGTTTCCTTGTGTTCTATTTTTATTTGCTAGAAAATTACACCTAGGATTGTTTCATGCAGACCATAATACTATTCCATAGAGTAAAAGTTACCATGCACCACCTGAACAATGGGCTTTTTCAGTGTAATGTTTCTCAGGAATTACAGTATTAGATTAATGAGATGTACAAATTTTTTATCAACTTGGTCTCCAAAGCAATGAGTCACTCCAAAATGAAGAACAGCAATAAAATTAAAAACAGCTTATGTGCTGCTGTAATCTACACCCCACAGGTATTAGAACATATGATTAGAACAGATGCAAAGGTTTCCATTGAAATAAGTCGTACAGACACAGAAAACACCACAGCAATGTGTGCTGAATCTGTGCTCAATAGCTAAACAGGTGCTATTGACGCTAAACAGCTCCAGAAACATCAGCCAAGAAGAAAGCCTTGCATCAGACACAGGTATGAGCAAAACAGACTATTCACAGCAACTTAGGCAATAGAAAATTACTTCTGGAAGAGATGGTCTGTCTCCATAACCATCAAGCACACATAAAAATGCTGCTAGCTCGGGTGAGAGCTCAGAAAGTACTTTCCTCCCTGCCTAACGCCAACAGCATCCGCTGGAGGCAACCAAAATGAGCTAAGCAGCAGGGACTCTGTACTAGGTTCTCCTTTTCTCCTAAGAAAATCAGGATAAAAGCAAAGAAAAAAGGATTCTAAAATAGAATAGTCCAAATTGTACCCTATCTTCTCATGTAAAAAAAACAGACAAGTTTTGCAAAGTGGATAGTAATTAATAGATACTCTCTTAAATGGCAATGATATACCATATAAGGAGCAAACAACATTTAGCCAAATGCCTCAGTCACCCTCATTTATGATGCCTAGAGACCTAACAAACAACAGACTGCTAGCAATCTGATAAATTGGTTCTATTCTGAAATCCCTAGAATACCCTATACAGCAAATGGGTCCTGGAAAATGTTTGTAGACACAGTGGGAAAATTTCCCCTTGTTTACCCTGGTATTCTGTGTTTTCTGCTTAAAAAGGCTGAGAATTCTTCTCTGTGCTGACACGTTACCTTCATTTCCATTTCTATCTGCTTCCTGACCTATCTCATACTTAACACCTGCTGACATCACGATTTCCAATACATTTTTTGTCAAAACATTCTTTCAAAACAGGGTTTGAAGTCTCCTGTTAGCAGCTGGGGACATCCATGCCAACAAGACAGGCATCAGCACGTGGGAGAAACGTCCAGCAATCACAGGGAGAAAACGGTCCAGCCATTGCCCAAACTCAGAAACTTCTGGAACACACAGCAGGTTGGGCTTCCTTGCAAACTGCTTCTCTTCCAAGCAAACTCCAGTGTAGGGGTGAGGAGAAAGGCAGTGGTGTTCACACACATCTCTGCTTGCCATGCTGCACATAGGGTGTGCTCCCAACCCAGGGGCTTCCCACTGTGTGGGCAAAACCAGAGGGACTAAGGCATCCACACTTGATGGCTCTCGCCATGATAAGGACTTCAGCCAGGGGCTGTCCTGTGTATAATAAATATCCTTTCCTGTAGTTCTCTGAAGCAGGATGCAGCACTTGACCCAAAGCACCTCCACCTGGGGCTGGAGAGGACACCTGCTGGGACAAAGCATCCAAAGCCCTCCCCTCACCACCAGCTGAGCAGCCTGTGCAGCCTCACCAGCCCAACAAACCAGCACAAGCACAGTCTGGGAGCTAAACCATTGGCAAAGGACTCTCCAGCAGCTCCCCTTCTTGTCTCAGGGTGTCAACATTCCTGCCTAACAAGCGCAAAACAATGAAAAGCACTTTCTCAAGTTGGTAGAGATGGGGTTTATACACATTTCAAATTTTCATAGTGTTCTGGTTTGGGGATAACTCATGTAATAAAACTGATGATGCATTTTCAGTCAGATCCTATCTTCCTGGAAATGTAAGGGAAATTGTACTTCCAACTCTTGAATGACCACTAAAATACCACTTTCACAGAAAAATTTAGTTATGTATACATGGTTAAACAGACTTGAAAGGGAAGTCCATTAGTACAAATAAGACCAAGGTCCTCTTCCATAGCTGGCAGTACCACCTTGGTAAGACCTTTCAAAAAGCCTTAGAAAGAGCTAGCAGAGAAAAATCCCTGAGTGGTACTCACGGTAAGCAGAGGTAAATGTTTGCCAGATTAAGTTGCAGTTGCTTGAGTTCAAGCATGTGTTCTGAAAAACCATAAATAATGCCAGTCTTATAAATACAGTGAGCTTTGCTAACATGAAAAAATAAAACCTTACATATGCTGCCAAGAAAGTCTGCCTAGAAACTTTCTGTTTAAATTTTTTACACCTAAGAACAGGATTTCCCCCAAATCCATCTACAAAATATTCAGGCAATAAGAGGAGGTCATTCAATGTCAAAATCAAGGACTCTTGTTTTTGGATGCATAAATTGATCCAGAATTTTAAGCCAATTGACTACAAATTTTCCAATGGGGGAAAATTAAAACTGTCATGGAAACAGCAGCGATAATAATTTCATCTGGGCAAGGTCTGTCTTTACTTGCAAACAGCCTGCAGAACCAACAGCACTGGCAAGTCTAAACAGGTTAGTACTTTACAGCACAAAAAAATAGAAAAACACAAAAGATCAATGCCACCCTCTGAACAATGTGCTGCAGTCTTTAGTCAGAAGCACAGTACAAGGAGATTCATTTCAGAGCAACCCCAAGGGAGCCATCAGAGAAGACAGATTCCCTTCAGGACTGGGGCTGGGGCCTTTGTTTAGCAGTGTTGATAAAAGGACAAACGATGCACACATCTCCCGAAATCGTAACATCATATTCTTGTTCCCATGGATGAACTTTCTCTCTTTTATTTACTGAAGCAAACAGTGCAACAGTGGGTTTCATTATTATTTCATCTCTTCATTTCCCCTGGCTATTAGTAACTTCTAGCTAAATGTAAGCCACCCACAAGTGATTTGCCATATCAACAATCAAACAACCATAGCTACAGTTACAAGCAGGAGATATAGCATCAAAAAATACACATTTTCCATCCATTTTGGGCTCCATCTACCCTCCCAAAAATTTAAGAACTAACAGGACATTCTCCAAATGATATACATTTGATGCATGCTGGAAATAAGTTTAGCTGACCCTGCTTTGAGAGAAAATACAGGGTGTAGGATAACAAAGAGTGTGTGACATCACATGTCACAGGAGACCAAAGGATTTTCTGAGTACCATGTAAGGACTGAACTCTGGGCTGATGTAATGAACTTTGCCACAGTAGGAAGCAGATTTCTGACAGAAAGGAAAACCAGATTAAATCCCAAATCCTGTGTCAAACACAATTTTACCACGTAGACTTTTAGGCATATTACAGGAATAAATTGAGTTATGGGCTGAACTCTAAGTAAAAAAAAAAATCGAAAGAAATATAAAATGTGATGCTCCTGTGTACTTCAAAAAACTAGGAATCTTTCTAAAATAAATAAATATCCTACGGAGACTGAGAACTGTGCAAAAATTCAAGTACTGTTCTATGTAGCTCTTGTTTATGAGCAGTTAATCAGTAAGACTAGAAAAAAATCTTTAACCTTCCAGAGTTAAGTTATTTCCATAAAAAATGCACACGGCACACTGCCAATTCTCCCAGACTATCTCCAATGAATCACTGCTTCTTGGGCCTCAAAATGATGCTGTCTCCCTTTCACTTGGCTGTGTCGTCTCATTCCAAGGCTTTATCTCAACACCATACTTAATCATCACACTTATTTATTGTGTAAAGTGTTGACTAATTTTCTACATTCAGATTTCAAAGTATAGAAACAGAATAATTGTTCGAATCTATTGATGTGCTTTCATGTCTTTGCCACGTCCGTAATAGCATTTTAAATATTGTTCACTTTTCTCAGATAATAACAGGAATATGAAGATTTTACATATTTTAACCTTCAGTATTTTCAAACTGCTTCTGGAGTTTGAGCAAACATTATTTCTTCTAAGCATGGGGGATTTTATTTTAACATATTATTTCAGCATTTTATTTAACAATACAATCAGCTTAGGAAAGTATCTTATTTCCATTTCAGTTTAAATGGCAGATGATGGATAAATTGTAGCTAATCTTGGAAAAAGATATGTAAAACCAACCAACTCCTGATTAAACTGTAATACTAACTCTGGCAATTTTCTCAGCAATTTTTTCAAGGACAAAGCTGAAATAGTCTTTAATCTTTCCCTTTTATAAACAAACATTTCCTTGACACATTACTGTTTTCAAAAGGATTCCTAAAAAATAAATAAGGTCAAAGAAGTTGGTCAAAGAGTGATTGATTTTTCAGAGAACTACACTTGCAATAACACGTTTTTAGAAAAGTAGCAAGGGGAGATTACTGAACATATGCTATACTTTGCACCATTTGTAGGAAGAATAAACCCAACTAGCTATGCTTTACTGTTTCTACAGGAACAATGATGTCTGCCTTCAGCTGTCCCCTCAAGAGCAGGATCTGATAAGGACACTCTTGAGAGCCATCTGATCAGCCATGGCTTAAAGCTATATTTCTAACATAAAAGACAGCAATTAGAGGTAATTTGGCATAAAAGAGAAGGCTATTTTTCATCCTGCAACAGACTCCCCGGGTTCAATCTGCAAAACAACTGAAAACTTGAAAACACCGGTGGAGACAACAGGAGGAAGAATATCAAAGGCATATATAAATATATTTCTCCTTTTTCATTTCATCTTTCTCATGCCTCTTTCATTTCATCCATCCTCCCCTCTTTCAGCTTCCCACCGTTTGCAGGAGCCACTTCTCTTCCCTATCTAAGATCTCATTATCCTATTAGTAAATCATCTGATTAAAACCATTTAACACATAGGGGACTACAGGTTTATATGGTGCTTAGAATTAATACTGCACATCTCAAGAGTGTTATTAACTACTTCCTTTGGCAGAAGAAAAATAATTCACATATCCTACAATATCAGATTTTAAATAAGTGTTTTTATATATCTACATTTTCTTAAGATCCTAGTCTTTTTCAGGCCAGACATATTTGAGAACTAAAATATTATGGGACCATCAGTGGAAACAGTACTCATTAAATTGTGCTCACATGGATGTCACTCTACAATTTGATAACCAAAAAAAAAATAAATTATTGCAAATTCCTGAAAAGATTTAAAAATAATTTTAAAGTATTAGAGGATAAATCTTTTCAATGAACCTAGTATTTCAGCAAAGTCTGAGATCACACAGAAAAAGCAACGTTCAAGTCTATAGGAACATATAATCAGCACTGGAAGTACTGTCTAAACACATAGCCCAAGAGAAGACAACTCTCTCCTGTCACTGCCCAAAAAACTGGCAATTTTGTGACTAACTGAACAGAAATGGCACATATATTTTGTAGTTAGCACTAAATAGCACTCCTGTGTTGAGGGAGGAATGTACTGGTGGAGTATTGTGAAAGACAAAAGATTCAGTAAATCCCCCTGGCTAATTGCAAAGGATTTTTATTCACTGAACCCTGCCAGCCACTGGGAGCAGCTCATCTTCATGATGGAGAGAAACTGAAGCAGCTTGCTGCACATTGGCCATCCAGCAGTTATTTTCCTATGAATCCACTTGCATTTTGCAGCAGCAGATGACATTTGCTTTACAGAGGATCAAACTGTTCCCTTGTGTAATGTGTTTGTCCCCAATCAAAACCACACAGCATTAATGCAAACGCTAAAAATCAATGCAATATTGAAAATTATAAAAACACTTCAGGAATGGTGCAATTGTTTATGATGCACTTAAATGTAAAAATAAACTGAATTTTGCAAGTGACTTAAAACATGTTATTTCTAAAAAGAACTCCCATATTTTAAGGCCTTGTTAAAAAAAATCCAACTAGACCCATAGGTTGTAGAAATACTGCATTTATGTTCATAAAACATTTTTACAGTGTCTGCATTCTCTATTATCGAATATATGCATCAGAAACCTTCTTCCATTGCAGATACTTGGTATGTCTGTACTTTTACAAGACATCTATGATAGCTTATAATAAACCTTGCAACTCACCACAAATTCATAGACAATGCTGCACACAAGAACTAGAAACCACACTGAATTTTCTGGGAGAAGCAGGGGACAAAAATAAAACAAAATACTTGATTCTCATTCAATCCTATTCCTAATTTTGATCTTAACTGTTTACAACTGTGTAGTTTTTCCTTAGAGCTCCTGCTACACCCCACAGAAGAGAGCAGCAAATACAGGCAAGGAGGTTCCCAGCACAGCTGTAAGGCTTTTGAGAGGTTCAGCTCTTGCAAGCCCACTCTGATTAGAACAAAACTGAGAGATGGAGACAGTCACAGAGCAGTCACCAGCCATAAAGAGGCTGGCCTAAGAGAAAGGCTTAAGCCTAACTCAGTTTAGGCTTTCTGCACATCTCACATGCCATCTACTATGATGGAAGAGTCTCCAGCTGTATCTTTACCAAAAACCATTCTTTACCTTCACCAGTTTCACTTAATGCTGAAAATCCCTCACACCTCTGCCTGCCCAAACAACTAAGCCCTTGCCTCCTCCTCCCCCTCCTCTGCATGGAGGCAGCTCTGTCACCTGCAGAAATCCCCCTGGCTCAGCCATGCACAAGTCCTGTCACCCCTTTTGAAGGCCCTGCTACAAAATGATGGATGTGATGCTGCCAAACTTCATTGAGTGATGGATGTGGCAGACACTGAGCAACTGGAAAGCCTCGTTCCTCCCCTCCCTTAGAGAACCAGAGAAGCAGACAGCCAGCAGCAATGGGAATGCCAAAGAAGGAGGTTCAACAGCTTTCCCCCCAGGGATGCCACCCACCCCCCTTCAGAGCTTGCATCTCCTTTGTTCTCTCACAGCAGGCCACGTATGACCTCTCAGACACCTCTCAACATCCACCCATCATCTTAGCAAGCTCCAAAGCAATCCTGGCAATAATCTCAGCAATCATTCTCAGGAATGAGCCCCACCTTCAAAATTTCCACTGCTGCTTGGAAAAGGATGCATGCAGAGTAACATCAAACATGTACACCCATCCAAAGCTATAAAGAGAGCTCCTACCCTTCTGTTTTTATAAAGCATTACATTTAGTTGTTGCCCTGGGGCGATTTACTCTTACCCTGTTACAAGAAGCATAAATGGATGTGTAAGAGTATTAAGATGTTTCGCCTGGTTTTCTTGTTAGAGAGTGTGTGGGGTTTTTTTAATCACGTGGCAGCATTTTGATTTCTATTCTTAGAAACCATTTGAGGCAAAAAAGGGCCCATGAAAGAACTGAAGTCCACAAATGAACTTCCTTTCTGCTGGCTTTTTCTCAGCCATCTCCCCTCCAGCCATGCCTGCCAAAATCCCATGCTTTATAGGAGCATCTGTTCTATTCTCTTCAGGCCAAAAAAGGAGACTTTTCAAACTCTTACTACGGCCAAGGAAATCTATAGCTCAATGAGCCTAATGTGATTTTCTTCCCCCATGTGTGCAGCTCCACAAGTGCCATCAGAAGGGAAAATCCCTTCTTCCCTCCTCCCTTCCTCCAGCCCCATGCTCCCAATCCAGGCCTCTTCTAAAAGCTGTCCCCCTCTCACTCCCCATCCAACTGTTTTTTACCACATGATGGAGGAATTGAGAACTATTTACTTATTCATTTATGAGCCATAAATGAAACTCTACATTAACAACTGAACTGACATATTCTTATGATTTCCTGCACTGCTCTAAGTTCTTCACCCTGCTTAGTATATTTCATACAACAAGAAGTACATAAAAAACAGTTGCTTTCCCATGCTAGTACTACTCCTAGAGTAGTATCACAACAAAGGCAGTCTCAGTGGATTTGACTAAAAACTGATTCACATTGCTCAATACAAACAGCAGGTCCCTCTGAAACGACGCTGCCTGCCCAGGATTTAAAGTCACACACTGGCCTTCAGAGGAAATCTTGGTTGCTCCTACTGACACCAGAAGTCAGAAGAACAGAGCAGTGCAGACATCACACTGCCTATGCCAGCCTCACTGTAAACTGGCTTTATCCAAGTGCAATACATTCCTTTCAAAATCTCACAGTTTATGGTGAAAAACATAAGGCACCACAATTCTATCAATTCCCCACAAAATAACAGTTTAAATGTGTTTGAAATAAGCAGACTTTCTAGAATTTATCACTTATGTAAGGCTTCAATGGAACCACAATAACAAGCACAGGCCACAAGCATCACTTCTGTGGCTTTCAGTGAAATCTGCAGAAAGAGAACAGAAAAAATCTAACAAAACAACCCCAGACATTTGCATCAGAAATAGGAGATGAGAAAATTAACCTGAACAGTATATATTTTTATGTATTACAATCAGTATTTGCACAATACCTCCAAAAGTGCCTCACAAACCTCATTTTTTATAGGTAAAAGCTAATGGCAAGTCTGCAAAGCTCATTTTTTCTCTACAAGCAAACCATGTCTCATAATTTGAGGCACACAAAGGATGTAAGAATATATTTATTGGCAAATGAGCCCTATTTCTAATTATTTATTTCGATTTTCTGGCTAGCTACAATCTTGTTCACATATAGTCTTCAAAAAGCAGGAATAGTTCTAGCAGGTTAAATACAGGCAGGTTTTCAGCCTAAGATTGTTTGTACTGGGCATGAAGACCAAAGCTCATATCTGTGCCCACTCTACACCAACTTTTTGTGGCTCAGCCTGTAAATACACAGCCTCACTGGCAGGCTGCATCTATGAGCTGAATACATAAGCTCTTCCCCTCATGAAAATAAAAAAAAATAAAAAAATTAAAGCTAAGCTCTACATCTAGAAGAAAGAAGGCAATTAAAACAAGAGGAATACATTTCTGATATGGCCCAGTTCCCTGGTGAAATCAAGATTAAGATGCATGTTTATGATTAAAACTAAGTCAATATTTTCAAATTGGTTTTTAGAGCAAATCTTAGTTTTACCATTCATAAAATTCAATAGGTAATTACACAGCTAGGCAAACGTCCTCAGAGGAAAGCAGAAGAATAATGAATTCTCTACATAATTACGTATAGCTGTGTTTTTAAGTGAACACAGTATAACAGGCATCAAGCCAATATTTAAAGGAATAAAAGCAGATTTGTAAAACCTTAAATAGTTCTGTAAGCCAGTCCATAGACAACAGCCTATTTCACAATCTAATCTGCCTTTGCAATACATAAAAATCCCAACAACTTAGACTGCCTCTCTGATTAATCATTATGATTTCAAATAAAACCTTGACAAAGATGGGTCCAGAAGCACAACTACAAAATATGTAATGCTATCAGAACATGCAATTTGCTTAAAATAATGTTCCTGAGAAGTGCCATAGTGTTGTGTGCAAAACATGCTGTCTGATCTGTGTTTTGAAGAAACCCTTGGGAACAAAATCATTACCAAGCATCAGTCAAAATGGCAACAACTAGAGAACAAATCCAATTCAGTCTTTCATAACTAACCCTAAGAACAAGCTGCTTATCACTCCAAAGCTCAAAAAAGATGATGAAAACCATATAACACAATGTCCTTTAGTTCCCTAAAGACAACTGATTACATTCAGTTAGGAGCTGATTGGTGTGCAGTGCTTCTGCTTCCCAAACACACAGCTTAATTGCCAATACAACTTCACAAGAAAACAGAGAGGAAAAATTTTCCTCTCCTGCTACTGAAAAGACAAGCAGTAGTTGCTAGCAAATAAAAAGACCAAATTGCTGTTATTTTTTAAGCTCAAATATCATCAATAACATGTTGACAACAAAACTAAATAAACATTTTTTTTGTAACAAACAAATAGAACATGATCCAAACATTCCCTCTAAAATTTCATAGGTTTTATAGTGTCACAAGTGAAAATTATAATAAAAATCTATATCATTACATAAAATTCCCAGCACAAATGAGCTCTAACTGAACTGAGAAGAATGGGGGTTTAATTTGTATATTATATTGTATATTATATACAGATGCTCTTGCTCTAGTGTAAGTCTTCTTTTATACATATCAAAAACAATACTGGATAGGCTGCTCTGCTCTACTTCAGCACTCCACAGACAGATTTAAATAGAAAAGATCATTGCACACAGGGCTGTGGAGAGCACGATTCATTCTTCTTATACAGCAGTAGGAGTTTTCAAGTAATTTGAATGTTACTTAGTTTCATTTGAAAGAGAGGACAAAGCTGGCATTATTTTTATTACTGTAGCATGTGGTATGCATGGCAGGAAAGTTGCCTGGTATATACTGGAACAAAAGGGGCATATGTCCTTAAGGAACTACTAAAACCAGACAATAAAGTTTTATCAATATTAGCAATAAACATGAAGTCCCTCCCTCCTGCAGCAGCTTTAACTTAAATGCCCAGCAGCTCTGTGGATTCAAAAGACTGAATCCTATATCATTGCTCTTGCTAAATACCTCAATTGCCTTCAATATGCATAACATTTCCTTGGGACTAGATGTATTTGTCTTCTTCTATCCAGCCACAATATATTTCTGTGTTAGGAACTACCACTTTCCCTCGATGCTTATGACAAGAGCCTGCACACCTCTCACAGCTCCCCCAGCTAAGGATAGGCCAGCTCAGTATAACACAAAAGCACCTTCCAAACATTCTTTCTTCTCTATGAGGAATGCAGACAGATCCTAGTGATAAATGTTCAGGAGCACCCCAGAATTCCTTCTTCAGTGCAGAGGGGAGTACTTGGAAAGAGGCACATAAAAGGTGCAGGAGAAGTTAAGGAGAAGTAAACAGGAAAAGGAACAGGAACCGAGGGAGGCAAAGGAGGTTGGAGAAACAAAAGGCAGCTGCAGGCATGATAAGCATTGCTGAAACAAGCAGGTTGTGTGCATCCTATGTCTAGATCAAACCCCCCATTAAACAACTCCACAAATTCATTTTTAAGCAAAGACTTATTTCCTGGTTCTAAGACAGCAGTAAAATAAAATAACAGGAAATGAATGGTACATCATTGACTCCATAGGGTTTAAATTCATTTATTTGCCCTGCTTTTCTGCAATTTTCATCCATCTTGGAGAAACACAAAATTAGTGGATTTATCTTTTTTTCCCTGCAAATAAATGGTTATTGCAAAACAATTTTGTTTATTTATACCATGAAAAATATCCTGCAAGATAGCTGGAGATAAACAGTATGTAGACCAAGAGAGTTTCTGGGAAGGTCAGAGCTGAGCCAGCAGAAAACTCTGTCCCCATTCTGTTAAATTCTGGAACCCTGGGCATCCTGGTCATGTTGGTGGCAATTCTACCTTACTGCAAAAGAAACCAAGCTGTCCCAGGAGAAGAATCAGGGCAGGAAAGTCTGCTGAAGATGGAATCCAAGCTCTGACATAAGCATCTCAGCATCAACTCTGAGGAAGCATTTGTCTCATGCATCTGCTACAACTTGAACAGCTCTGCCTGTACACTACCTGCTAGGAATGTTTTGTGGAGATGTATTTAAAATTTACTCTGGACAATTTCATGTAACATAGTTATCATTAATTAATTTATCCATTAACATCTCTCCATTATCTTCAGTGAAAATACCATTTCAAAACTGAGTTTTGCTTCAGCAATTTGTGAAATCTCTGCTTTTTCACGGAAGACTATTCACCTTTCAATCATTTATATTATATCACTTGTGTAACTACAAAATTTTATTTTGGGTAAATATAAAAATATCTTCTGTAAAAATCCACACTAGAAGTTGGACTCCCTTTAAAGCACTCAGAAAGATATAGACACACACAGTCTCACCAAACCTGCTTTCTATGCTAGTTTTGGAGATTTGATAAATCATGCCTCACACTGTAGAGACAACCAGATCTCCATGACTACAGGAGGCCACCTCAACATCACTACTTGGTTTGATGATCCAGCTCCTTGTGGATCCTCTTTGCCCTGCTCCTCACCATGACAAGAGGAGCCAGAGGAGATACTTGAGACCAACATCAGATTTCATTTAGGTAAACAAGAAAGGCAAAGAAGCATGTGCAGCTGGTGTAAAATAAACATTCATAATCTGCTAAAAATGTTCCAGGCTGAATTGAACATCTACAAGGAGCTAAGGAAAACAGCAACACAGAGTTCTTTACAAAGATTCCTTGGAACTGGGAGATCCTGTTGCTACTTTCAAACACTGCTTAGATTCACAGTATTTTAAGACAGGACAAAATGTCCCAAACAAGTAATATACTGGATTCAGGGTATCCACCTTGATATAGTTTGCTGCCACTGAAAACTCACTCCCATGATCAATTAATATTTCATGTCTATGACAGTGGACTGAAATAAGGTCTCACTTTATCAAATCCACAGCCTACCACAAAACTTAACAATACAATTATAGCAGGACAAAGTCGAAGAATTTTGTAAACAGAAGATGTGTACTGATACAATCAATGCAACATCAACAAGTCATTAAATAGTTTGGGATGAAGGAAGATGCAAAATAAGCCAGTAGAGAAGGAGGTTTGATGCCTGCTTATGGTTAAAAATAGCCCCAAAAACTCTGCTATGAAAGTTCCTGAATTCCAGAACCTCTCTGAAAAAGAAGGCAAAGTCTGGATTGAAGATACCACGGCTTGAACCAGCTGGGCACAAAGAACTGTGTTTCAGACTGCACAGGCTCAGTCTCTCTGGTGCTCTGGATACCATTTCTGCTCTCCAAGCTGTCAGCCACATGTCCATTGACACACACCCTCCCACCTCAAAAGCACAGTCTCAGTTGCACCAGAGCCACCCTGGGCTCTGGATACACTTCCAGATACCCTCTGCTGGCCAGAATGAGCTGTCCTGCAAGCACCCACACTGGTCTGGGATCCCCATGGGGTTCCACCAGGATCTCTCCCTTTGAAGGAGACACACAGACACCAGGGCATGGGAGCCTACACCACCGCCCCATCTTCTGCAGGCTCTCTCCAGCATCAGTGCAATGGGGACAAATGCTGCCAGGGATTTCCCCTCCAGCCCATGCCTTAAAATAACACTGGGATGTGGGAGGAAAGCATCTAGGTTAACACTGCCTCATGCAGCACTATTTTAAGCAGGAAAATCCTGAGGATTGGTAGGGTTTTGATTCTTTCTCCCAAATGTTGAAACTTTAGGCACTTCCATCAGACTCTGCCTCCTCCTCCAGCTTTAATCACCTGATAGCATTAGAGTAACAAAAAATAAGGCTAGCTACTATACATGGAAATGAATGAGAAATGAAAAAGTATTTTTATGCCAAGACGAAAACAATAGCAACCAAATATTTTTCATTGTGCCAGAAGAGACTTCTGCTATTTCTCAGACTACAGCATCACTCTGAGTTGACAACTTACAAAAAAAATATTAAAAGTTATATTTTGAACATTTACACCAGGAATCCATCTACTCTTTCAGAAGCTGAAAACACATACCTGGCGTACAAAACTGTTGGAGGTAGTGTCAGAAGATGTACTCCCATCTGATCCTTTAAATCGGTTTTTTCTTCTTGCCCCTTTACCATAAGTCTGTTAAAAAAATAAACAAAAAACATAGATCAGAGGAACAGCATTAAAGCATTAGTTTGTGTTGTACAGAAAGCTTCCAGTGTCTCCTAGGCTAGCAGGAATTCAGATTATCAGCTTTGTGCCAATCAATAAGCACATATTCAGTAAGTAACTGATGGGATGTATGAGCAAGTGCTCATCAGGCTTGGTCAATTGAGCCCTAAATGTTTTGATGTTGTTGTTTTTTTTTCCCATTTGGCTTCAGAAAAGTATTTGCAGGCTCATGCAGATGTAGTATTATTCACCCAAGTCACAGTGATTAAAAAGTACAGTTTGTTGTGCAGCTAGTTTAAATAAACAAGGTAGGAAAGGAGGCACTGCAGCAGCCTCCAGTACATCACAGCTATGAGCCAAGTCAGCTGAGGGAACATTAAACAGCAAGAAGTGACAAACAACTTGTTGATACAGTCTTAAAACTGAGGGAGATTTTACAATAATAATTTTTTACAATAGGTTCAAGAAAGTAAAAGCCGTATAAAAATAAAAAAGGACTATATGTATAACTGAGAAAGGGGTAATATGCTACTAAAAAGCACTTTCACTTTTATCTAGTAGAAATTTAAAGAGACATGAGGAGAAAGCTATGGTTGGCCGAAACAAAACTTCAAAACTATGATTTAGAGACAGAAAATCATGGTTTAGAAACAAAGAAATGCATGCATGTGTCCACAAAAATCTGTTTGTTTTGTGCATTACATTAAATTACAAGAAAAAAAACAAATAAATAGTACAAAACTATGTTATTTGCCATTATCGCTTATGCCATATAAGTGGTTATGTGCCATATAATCACTTATTTCTGTGTAAATGAGTGCAAACTCTGCCATGACACCACCTCTGGGCTGTGCAACCTTCAGAACTTTGGGCCTGAGCTTGATGGTTCTCATGGTAGGGAAGAGTGGGCTCCATTTCAGCCTGAAACACTTAAAATCTCATACTGGCAGTTTTTTAATATTGTGTCTTCAAAATCTGAGTGCTGTTCTGAGCAGTAACACATATGGAAAGTGTGATTAAATATTTTGCAGTCTAAGACTATCTGAAGAGGACAACAGAGAGCCACAACTAATTTCAGATCGTTTGACAAACCCTGTAACTTGTCTCCACCAGATGCAAGAGAACAATCTCAGACTGTAACTGTGTTGATTCTGGGTGAGTTTGGAGCACTGGATGAAATCTAATACACCAATCTTTTAGAAAGGATGACTCAAGGAACAGTAGTTCTGTCAGCCAGACACTCACTCTCAGCAAAAATAGTACCTGTTATCCCAAAAATCAGATTTATGGGAAAGATATTTTGCCAAGCTCATAATTTTTTCAAAACTGCAAAAAAGCCATTTAAGAAATTTTTGAAAGGAGCCCAAATGGATTCTGCCCGTGCTGGTTAGGGCAGAACTATACAAAAAACAGCACATTGAACATTATGGGTGTGAAAATAGGATTTTCTGATGAGTCTAGGATTGTAACCCAGCAGGTCTCAAAATACAAAGTTAAAATTCAATCGGGAATAGTTTTATGTGGTTGCATTTCTAAAAGGATTCTTTTATAACTGAAGAACTTTTTGGTAATGAAAATGTCTTGCTAGATCAATAAGAGTAATAAGTAGATTGGAAACACTGTTAAAAGCAAATTATTAAAAACATTTTCCAATTATAATAGACAGTTCTACCAGAACCATCTTTTTCCACCTAATATATTACCAAAGTACCTAAAACACTAAAAAGGATCTCTAACTGCAGTATTCTCCCAATATTGCAACATCTTTAAACTAAAATTTACCTGTTATGAATGGTTCCCATTAAGCTGTCTGTGGTTATCCACAAATATTCTAAACTCCTTTTCCTACATTTTTTGTGGAAGAATATAGAAATATGCTTATAAAAAATAAAGAATTTCTAGCATTGACAAAGGAGCTCAAGAATACAAAGTATCTACATGAAGACCACACTATCTAGGCAAATTCATTAATGGTGTACAGTACAATATTGTGCAATTCCCAAGGAGATAATTAAAAACACATACACCTATTCTCTCTCACAGTCACATTTGTATTTGTCTCCAGTTTCTACATTATTTATTTTATTTAAGGCATCATAGTGTTCAGTTTGCTAATACAAAAAATTGTGAGAAAGGCAAAAGAGGGACTAAGTCAAAAATGATGGGATAAAACAAATAAGAGCAGAAAAAGAATATGCTACAAGCACAGACAGAGAAGTGTGCATTTTATCTCTGTTGCAATGACTAAAAGCATTTATTTCTGCCAACATCACAGCAAATGCAGCTCAGGCTGAAACTCACCTTGATTTTTCAGTTTGAGGAGATTTTTTTGTGCACAGCAACATGCACATTTGTGTTCTAGAGTTCTATAAGTGAAAACTCTTCAGAAGTATGAGCTGTGTACTAACTTTAAACACAAAAACCTGTTGACATGATGGCAGGTTGTGGCTACAGATTGTAGGCAGAGTCAGTTTTACACCTACTTCTTTGCACAGAGCAGTTTTCAGACAGAAGAATGGGGGACAGCTTTGGTATGTGGGAAAACTGGGATCTGATGACTCTTCTTTAAAGGATGCTACATTTGTTTACCACACCTTTCAAGCTTATTCCCACAGTCAGAAATGCCTGAAACTTTCTTCTAAAGATGAGATTAGACTTCCGTAATTAAAACAATCTTATATATTATTAAAAATTATCAATTATCTCTGCCATGTAGAGAGGCTTGAATACTCATCCTGTCATAGTCATTATGTGCTGCTTCTTCATGTGTATTTTTCACACAAGATCTTAATGCGAGAACAAGGCCTTTGTAAAAAAAAAAAATTAAGAAAAAAAGAAGTAATGATCTACTATCAATTGCTTTTCATTCTCAAAAAAAAAAAATAAAAAGAGAGAACATTTTCCCTCAATATGTTACTGCGATTTTCATGTTAAAATACATTCCCTTATCTGTGTTCTGTGCAGCAGTTGGCTGCAATTAGGCAGCTAAAAATAAAGGGCTGAATCACGACATGAGGACATTGGCCAGGAAAAGCAGCAACACGGGGCAGTGATTCTTAACCTCTGTGGTGGCTGTACCTTACAGAACCACCCCTGGAGACCAAGAGCCTCAGCACCCCAGTGCACAGCACGGCAGCGCTGGCACTGTCACTTGTCCCAGCTGATCTGCCTACAACTGACTCTGAAAAAGCCTGTTTACATAGAAAGTTTGCTGACAGTAATGTTCTTACTGGATTTTAGCAGAACGTCTTACTGAAACATGAAGTTATGTACACATGTAAGTGTTTACAAGATCAAAAGTGTAGCTTTGTTTATTAGTCAGATGTGTGAAATGCTTTTAAAATTGGCTGAGTTGCCAGAGATGAGAAGTAAAACACACACATTTATGTTCTAAAGCTTCATAAAATACCTGGCAAACAATGTGAAAACTTACCAAAAAAACCCAAACCAAAACCAAAACCAAACCAAACCATAGCAGTTTTGTAAAAAGCATTTCATCAACCAAGACTTAGCAAAGCAAGGAAAGACTCTGCTTTCCAACTCTGATTAGAAAGTACATTGTGCAACCATTATTCAACCCATGCAACCTAGTGAAATATGGGAATCATATGAAGCATTAAAGGCATACATTGCAGTTTCCTGATAATTACCAGTTTTATATGCAATTACTCGTTATTGTAAACAGATGAGATCAATGTCTCTTAGTGAAACCCTTTAATTTTAACGAGGTTCTGTCTCAACACATAAAACACATACATCCAGAACATTTAATCCTGTAACACACATGACAAGCAGAAGGCATCGTTTATGCCTGTAGGCAAAATACTATCCTCTGCAAGAGGAAATATAAAACATTTAAAATTACCAGCTATCTACAACCAGGGAACTGGTCTTTAGTGAGAATCTTAAAATTCCCTTCACCATTAACCACTCTAATGGTATTTTATAGCAAAGCAGTTGTGAGGACTATACAAAGGATGAGTCAGAACCTTAGATATTTATCATAGGTAAAATAGCACCAGTCACTGAGACTGATGGCAGCTGGCAGAGGTAAACCCTTAAAAACTGGTCTCATGAAGGAAGGTTACAGATTATTTAGGCAGTAGAGTCACTGACACCAAGTGACATCTTAAAAAAAGATGGAAAAAATAAATTGGAGAAAACAAAACCCAGAAATAAAATTTCAGAGCTACACTGAATCTTACACATCTCAGATGAACACGGGACCAACTACAAAAATCAAAAGAACACCTAAAGGTAAAAAGTGACACCCTGAAGGATTAAGAAATTCCTAGAAAGTCAGAAATGAAAATATGCACCAAGTATTTTTCCTTCCCATACAAAAGCTTCAAAAATATTTAAAGATACCCATGTTCCATACACAGCATATAGGGATAGTGCAGAATAGATGCATCCAGCTCCATTCTCTCCTTAAAACAACAGCCACTTCCATTTAAGCAATTCCTTACAACAAGGAAACAAATGTTCCTGTAGGTCAGACCCCTTGGGCCCTTTCTGGCCACTGGCCAGGCTTGCCACCACTCAGAAATTAAAATGTCCAGCATCAACTGCATAGCTGCAACCCCTCACACCCTCACTCAACAGAGAAAGACATGAATATTTCTGATTTTTGCACCACAAATCATACTACTCTCATAATGGAGTAAAGATCAGCTTCCTGACCACACAGCCAAGGGCTGGAAGATGTCCATAGACCTTGGTGATGTGTCCCCCACTGCTGCACAGCTCCCTTCCATGACGGGAATGAGGGCAAGAGGGCAAGGTAGGGTACAGCAATATATCCTGGCTTGTCTCCACCTCAGGAGCAGGGCTTTGAATCACCCTGTGTGGCCAACATCAGTGCAGCCCTGTGACAGGCACTCTGCTCTGTGACACACCTTCAGCAAAGGAGTTGCCTGAGGACAGACTCATGGCCCCATAGCAGAAAAGAATCCCCAGCTTAGGTCTCAAAACCTGGATTCCTCCAAACAACTTTTGCTATTGGGACAAAACTCAGGAAATACAAGACTTCCCCTCAGGAATTCTTTCAAATTGAGGATCTCCAATACAGTCATTAAGTTCACTCAAGCTACAGGGATAGTCTGCAAAGTCCATTTCACAGTCATTTTATAAAATCCTACACCTACACAAAAAAAAATCCATCCAAACAAACAAAACCCTGCAAACCTCCACAAATTATTCACTTCTCAAAACTTGCAGGTGTAATACATAAATATTTCACAGATGCTTCTTTTTCACCATTAAAAGAAAAGAAAATTAATTTCAGCTGAGCAATCTGTAATGGTTAAATCTTAGATGCTCTTTTCTGCTGGTCTGTGATAAAGCCTTGCCAACCCTGCATCTAGAAACAGCCCTATTCTAGCCAGTTCCTACACTTGTAAGCCATCTCCCAGTGCCCACCCTGGCTTCAGACCAGGTCACCTGGCAGATTCCACCTGCCAGACAAGAAGCTGGGAGCTCGGCTGCCTCTCCTCCTCCCCAGTGCCTTGGACACCCACCTCAGTTCAAACCTGCTGCACATCTATTTGCAGTGCCAGTGATGAAGGTGTCGGCTCCCACCTCAGCAAACAGGAGCACACAACAGCAGAACGTGCTGAAGCTCATGCCCAAACCCCACTGTGCCTCCTGCAGCCTTTAAAAACTGGCAACTACAGCTGCAGGCCACGTGCCTGTACCTCCCTGCCTGCTCTCCATGCATTTCTGTATTTCACTTACACAAGCAAACAGAAAGAGATCTGACTCTGTGACAGAAGGACGCCCACAGGGACCAACAGCTAACTATCAGACAGTTTCCCTCTGCTAAGGGTTTAATACCCTGAGGACAGAGACCAAGGCAGCCCCTTGGAGGGCAGGGAAGGAAATTTTGGCTCTTTCATTTTTAAACTCCTCTATCCCAGAGTATAAAAGATCTGAGTAAAAGAAGGAGAAGAAAAGTAACTGAGACTTTACAGAAGCCAGCTTTGAAAGAGCACAGGCACTTTTCATCCACAGAGACAAAACAAGACAAAACCAGAGACTGCCTCTAGAAGACAGTTACCCATTAAATAAGTTAGGACTGAAATCACTGAACTGTTTCAGAGGGATTTTACACTCCAGGATAATGTAAAGAACAACTATTATATCCCATTTATGCTGATAATGTGTAATACTCGAGTGGAAAATATCTCTGGAAGAGATGAGCATGCAAAATCATCTTTTACTGCTTGAGTACAGGATAATGCAAAAAAAATCCCAAAGAGCAGAGACTTATCAGAAAAGTAATAGTTGAAAGCTGAAGGGTTTTCTTCAGTGAAGGACTATTAACATTTATTTTTGTCCGTAAGGCATACAACACTGAAAGGACATGACCACATTGGGAGAGAAAACACTACCTCTTGCTGAGGGCCTTGAGGAAGTCCAATGAATGGAATTGGATTTTATCTCTTCTTCGTTTGTATATCCTCCACTGAATTGCTGCCACATTGGATCTGGCTCCAAGGGATGCTGCCAGAAGAGAGTAAAACCTTCTATGCCTCTATAACGAATGGGCATTGTCATTATGTAAGTAAGCAAAGGGATATAAATTTTGCTTGTTTATGGCTTACAAAGTATTCCCGCAAGTCAGTACTGGGGAATACATGGTTGCAAAATGTTTGTTTGAAGAACAGGTAAACACGGTATGAATTGTGATAAATCAACTCAGCTGAAAGCAGCAGAGGGCAGTGTGATTAATCTGCTGAGAATAAATCTCTGGATATTTTTCCATTCCTCATTACCACAAGACAGGCAGTTAAGGGATGGTGCTATACAAATGAGAAGGTAGCTGGAGACTCAAGAAGGACGACAGCCAGTGTAAGGGCCTGTAACTAAGCTGATTTCCTGGAGTCACAAGGAAAACTGAACAAGCCTGTCCCCCAGACTCATGCATTCAGTCTACTTTCTGCAATGCAACCTGAAAAACAAGCCAAGCACTCCAGGGATGATGAAACCTTCAGACTTGGAAGGCAGAAGCATTTAGCATTACCATGTAACAGAGGGAATTTAAATGCAGGTGAAAGAGCTGAAGAAAACAATCAAGAAGAGAATTGTTTTCACTTAAAATGTGTCAGGTTGTTAGGCCGTGCACTGACAGATGATGCAAAAGCAGGCAAAAAAAAGAACAGGAGGAAAATAATAATGAGGAATAGGGAAGAATTATTCATCCAGTGTAAGATACTTTCTCCCTCCACAAGGTTGTCTACAGTTGCTTGATAGAAGGTTTCATTATATTTTCTTTGAAATATCTTTGTGTAATTTACTCATCTGATTTGCTATGGCTGTCCCTAATGCACAGCACAGGAAGCTTTGTGATGGGAAAACAGCAACAGAAATTGAATCTAATGATTTTTGAGGACTGAGAGACTTTGAAGTAGAATCATAAGAAAATTACATGGGGGTGAGGAGAAAAAAGAAGAGAGGCTAAGAGTTACCATGAAAGGCATTAATGTGCTATGTTATATTACAAACAAATCAAAAGACTATCTGGGTTAATTAAAATTATTAAACTAAATATTCTACTAATTCAGGTTCCTTAAAGAAAAAAAAGGTACTTTAAATAAAGAAGTAAAAAGAAAATTGAGGTTGATTTAAAAAAAAAACAAAAACAAACAAACTGATCATCGAACACTGATACATTTGAAGAGTTTGCTGCTTTTCTTTCAGAAAACCTAAAGCTGATTTTATTACAAAAGGGCCACCACTTTGCACTGACATATACCTGGACATTGCGAATAAGTCCACAGTGTGACTGTGAGCATGAATATTTGCCTGGATAAAACTGGACATCTGAAATTATATTAAAAATCCATCTAAGACCAAGATCCATCTAAGACTAAGATCACACTGAACTATAACTAGCATTAGGTTTTTACAGTCATATGGGCCTAAAACCCACAGAATTCTAGGTAATACAGAAAATTACACCAATATCTTGTCCCAGCTGCAAAGAACATCCCTGGAAAATATACAGTATAACTGTCATGATCAACACCCAAAGAGGTTTTATTTTGTTTGCAGATCTTGTTAGGAAAATGCATTATAAAAATAAGAAATAGATTTTACACAGATGCTATCTAGGAATATTTCACATATTTAACTGCCTTTTAAGTGAACTACTTCTAGAGTGTTAACCACATTTCACTCCTCTGCTCCATGGTGACAAGTTTGGCCGAAATGGATGGATGGGTGCAATCCAAAATATTGACCACGATGTTAAGATAGGTTAAAAGAAATCTGAGCTTTGCAAAAGTAAAATTCTTGGATAAGAGAATTGTTGTGACTTGGTACAACTCTCCAAATTCTCTTCAGTAATATTTCCTTAAATCATAATTCCCAGAAGAAGCACTTCAGAGTGAACGTTTTTGGAAGTGACATCCCACCATAAGCTTGCATGTTGGTTTGGGTTTTCTTTCCCCGATAGATTACTTGGAAAGAAATGTTTCTAGGATTGATATTCAATTACCTTACTGAAAAAGACAGCGGTACACATAACTGAGGTACCTGTAGGCAATCTACTTGATGATTCACGTCCTCATTAAGCCTTTCCTTCTCATTGTGTGTTCTAAAGAAGCCAGATTTTACAATATTGAGGTTTTTTAACTGTTCGTGGAACAAAAATTCAAATCAAAATAATTGTCTGTAAATGCAGTGCTTGCTAAGGAATTAACTTGCATTATTATTCAGACAAAGGGCTCTTTTGTTTCCATCATTTTATTTCCTCTATACCAAAGGTTTATGTATGACTAAAACAAGTACAGATTGAGAAGATGATTCCTGTTCTGCATAATGACTTTGATCCCAAAAGCTGAAAAACATGCCTGAACCAAAAAGGTGCATTATCACTGTCTTAAAAAGGGAATCCTTTTGGCTGTGAATGTTCAGAAACCTATTTTATAAAACATTATATAAATGCATTACCTGAAACATAAATAACGTGGGAGTTAGCAAACTATTCTTCCTCTCTGAACTGAGGTTCTTTAAGTCTAGTTAAAAGGAGGGTTGAGAAATCAATTTTATGATCAGCATTTGACATTTGTCCACAGAAGAGAGGTACCATATGATTTGACAGTTGCTGATTCTGTGCTTAGGGCTGAAAAGATATAAAAAGGGGGGATTTGTAGGTCAGAAATTAACTCCCTTGCCACTGCTTCTGGAGAAGCAGGCGAAGCATATGGCCCTACTGAAATGTCTGTTCTGTGCTTGGAGGCTACTGACAAATTCATATCCAAAGAGACACTTTTTCTTTTTTAGTTTAACCTAATCTCTGCTTCAGTGCCTGGATTTTGTTCTGCTGTCACCGGGCCTGAGTAAGTAAAGATCAATCACCAAGTCTGTTGACAGACTGACAGCATTTTCCTCTGTCAGTCAAGCACTTCTGGGATGAAGCTGGTCCACCTTCTCAAACAAAGCATCAGAGATAGCTTTGGCAGCAACAGTAAAATCTGCACCCCACAATGAAACAGCCTCTGTCCTAAAAAGAACATGCATGTTTATAATCTGAAATGCACACAGATTTTACCGCCCTTTTACTGGGTTCAAAAAAGCACTCTGAAGCCTTTGTAGCCAACTATTGCAAACTTGAAGATATTATGCAACATTAGTACATTAAACAGAAACAACCTTTCAAAATATAAAGTCTTTTCTAAATGTGCCTTACCCTGCCTCCTTCTTATCATTCACCTGAACATTGCACATGAACTGAGCTCTTAAAATTTCTGAGACGACTGTACAACCACCTTCTGCATGCAAATCGAGCAGCTTAAACCTGCAGCATGTTCAACACCTTCAGCCTCCCCAAAATTCCTGCTGAACAACAGGCGTGAATCGCCTTCTGTCACCTACAGACTGTCAGCCCGTGGAACAGACGAGGGAGGTTTCAGCCGTGCGTGGTAAGCATCAGGTACAGATACAACAGGTTACTGGAGCAGGGAAAAATTAGCCGTACCCTGCGAGTAATACATATACGGAAGATCAGCTTAATAGCAACGCATTCTTACATATTCATCCTCCAAATAACCGCACGGTTCTTTTGGCTTAGGATGCTTCTACGGCACAGAGCATCCCATGTATGTTAATCAAACGGCATTTGAGGGTGGGGGCGAAGACAGGGGTTTCGGGCGTCTCAGGGGAGCCGTCAAACTTTTCTGACGGCGGTGCCCAAAGTTGAAGGACGGGGAGCTCCGGCAGCTCCGCCGCCCTGCCCGCGCCCCCGCCCCGCCGCCGCCGCAGCCCC
>VZTB01000696.1:698861-774871 GCA_013397245.1 Thryothorus ludovicianus
GGAAGAGGGAAAGTGACAGCGAGCATCCCCCTCCGGCAACGCCGGGCGGGGGCGGCGCCGGCAGCCGTGCCGGGAGCCGCCTGGGAGCCAGCCTCCTGAAATCCGTGCCGGGATCTGCCTGGGATCCGCACTGGGATCCGCCTGGGATGCGCCTGGAATCCGCGCCGGCTCAACCCGAGTGCGGCCGAGCGGCGAGCAGCAAAGTTGGGGCTGTGGACGGGGTGCAGGGGTACGGTCAGGCCCCGCTTTTCACTTCAGCCCTGCCGGACATCTCGACCCTGCCCGCATGGCATCGCCTGCCTCAGCCTGCATCGTGTCACACCTGTGGTTTTAGTGAGCAACCCGGCACTTCGGCAGAGAAAGTTCCACAGGTCTCTCGTATTCAGAGGGTTTTTGCGTGCTTGGAGGTCCCCGTGCACATATCATCAAGGGATGAGTGAGATTGAGCCCACTGTCTCATTTTGTATGAGCTGTCTCTGCACAATCTCAATTGTGCTATCAGGTACCCCACGGGAGGCCTTTGAAAGACCTGTTCGAAACCTGGTCCAGGAAAATCACCCTCCACCCCTGAGATGATCCGTCATTTCTCATGAATGATGGATCATTTTATGACAGTCGTATTGATGGCTGTCTGATAGAGACCAAACCCTCTGACCCTGTGAAGCCCACAGCAGGCTGATACCTTTCTTTCACTGGATGAGACCCAGCTGTGCCCCATGCAGAATGAGAGGGAAACTTAGGTTTTCAGAGTCACTATGTGATGGTTTGTGAAATCTCTTATCAGCTGATTGTAAGCATTGGAAACTTAAGTCTAGAAACTGACAAGCCTAAATAACTGCCACACACTTAAAATCACAGCCATTACTAAAAGCAATAAAAGTCACTTTCAGGAAAAGAAGCCAGTAAACCAAAGCCAGCACAAAAGCCAGATCAATTTCAAGAAGTGCTTTCAAGCTTTGTCCAGATTGCATGGTTGATTTATTTCATTTTTCATAATAGCTAATAAGCTTCCCTTCTGAATTAGCTTACCCCTATGGATTTTCTTATATGAATAGTGAAAATCTGACAGGAACTGCCCCTTTTTTTTATTTTTTTTTAAAGGAATTAGCTATCTCTGCAAAAGGAAGTGCTCTGAGGTTTGAAGAATAAGGTCGAAAAAAAATTCATATTTATTTTTGAAGACAACAATTCAAAATTATTTTCTAGAATTTTTAAGGTGTTGTCCATGACAAAACAGAACCTTAATTTAAAGTGAAAAGTATGGGATTTATGGCTGAACTTTCATTCAAGTAACTCAATAGAGATGCTCAACATTGAAACTATAATGATGCTGAAGCCTGGACTGCTGCCAGATGTTCTTCAAGTGGTTATAACCAAAAAGATATTTTCTTTTTTAGACATTTTGTGTGAAAAAATGCATACTTCACCCTTCAATAGAAGCCTTGAAGTGGTTATTTCTTTGACACTTACAAATTAGATTGTTTAAATGGAATTACTTTACCATCATCATTATTAAGAAACTTACTGAAAAACCTAAACACAGTATTCGTGTTAATGTATGCTGGGTGGCATATTATTATTGAAAGATGTTGTCTTTGAATTTCTAACACCTTTATAGCTTTGGAACAATTTATTCTTCTGTTTTGTGCCATGCTCTAGGAAAGGGACTTGATGAGCCACCATGATTGAGTACATTTACTTGGTAGATTTTCAGGCATCTGTCAAGGATTGTCTGCTCTCTCTCACACAGAGAAGGGAGAGGAAGTTACTTAATCCTGTAACAGTGGCCCTTCATATTGCCTTCAGGATTTTCACTTTGTAAAAAGTGTATAAATAAGAGCTTTATTTTAGGTATGCCATCCTTCTGTAAGAGTAGTAGTGATCATTTTTGAAACATTACAGTTTCTAAAACCATAAATTGTGAATCTGGATTGAAAGAATATTTCTACTCACTTGTAAATTAGAGCTTGAATATGTCAATTGAAGCTCATTTCTTGTATGCCCTCTCATATCTTTTATGATTAGT
This sequence comes from Thryothorus ludovicianus, assembly GCA_013397245.1. NCBI lineage: Eukaryota > Metazoa > Chordata > Aves > Passeriformes > Certhiidae > Thryothorus > Thryothorus ludovicianus. Next base: position 700,888 of record VZTB01000696.1, read on the forward strand.
TTGTTTTTGTTTTTTCTTTCCATTATAAAAATGTAATGGTAATGATTTTGCTTTTTATGTACACCCATATAGGGTCTGTAAAAGACAAAGACTCAGGAATTAAGTTTCCCCCCACACACAAATAACATCAGAATTTTTAGTAAGTTTGTTTGGTTTTTCTTTCTGAGGAAAAATATTCTACATAACTTTCTTTAGCAGCAATTACCATTCATTGCCTCGATGTACTGAGTGGCTAGAAGATCAGCAGAGAAAAATAATTGTACTTTATTTCACCCCTTTTGTTTAGAAGTTAATCCAAGTTCTCCAGCCTTGAAATGTGCAGTGAAAATCCTTCAGCTGAACACATATGCATGCAGTCACCCCTCATGATGTTTTTGGCCACATCTGCTCCAGGATAAAGGTCAATGTGTAAAAGCAATGGGCAGAGATTCTAAATTGCTTGTTCTTTCTCAAGGGGAAAAGCAACCTGGTATGCCTAACCCCTTCTCAGCAGAAAACCCCACTGCTGAATTTATTTACACTTTTATCTGCAACGGAGAGGTGTTGTGCATGCTTATTTGGATTTTTATAAACATGTAAATGTTAGAAAACCAGAAGAAAACACAAGCTGTTTTGTTCATAGGACTTTTTTTTTCTTTTAAAAAACAATCCCAAAAGCTTAGGCTGACAAACAAGATAACCTGATTTTGGTGCCAAAAAAAGCTGGGTTTTCAGCATGAGAGTTTAGATGTTCATTTAAAGCAAGGAGGGTTGTATTACTTTGCATATTTCATTGTTCTTTACCACCAGTAAAAGAATGTGGTGTCAGCACCATATCCTAACCTTTGTACCCATGTATGGCAGGTACATGTTTGGTTTACCCTAAAACTATCACCTAAATGTGCAAAAAATAGGCCAAGGAGGGTTGGCTGATATTTGTGCAAATGCAGCTAAAAGCTAATAACTTATACCCAGGAGACTTCATTAGAAACCTGCGCAAAAACAGACCAGTGAGCTTACAATTATTCTTATAAAACTAATCAAATCCTTCTTACTGAACATATGTTTAAATCCCTGATATAGAGAATTTCTTTAGGACTTTGAGTTATAAAGAAATGCTGGCCATCTATTTTTCTATGCCACCTCCTGCCTAAAATGAATTGTAGCCAGAAATCCAATATTGTGAAAAAAAGAATTCACTTGATTACCTGTTTTTAATATCACAAAGCAGACATAGTTCATCTTTTTCAGTGATAAACTGGAAGCTGCCTGTCACAAGTGCAAATTTAAGGGATTCCTCTTATTTTAGTACTTTATCTTTCACTCAGGTCTGAACAAAACCACTCCAGATAGGCTCACTTTTGAATCTGTTATCAGTCTGTATCAGAGCACAACAACACCTGTCTGGATTTAATGAACTGATCCATTCTCCCAGCTCGTGTTTATTGTGTTTCATTCTTGGATATAGGTGCCATGCACCTAAGAAAGCCTTGATTGATTCTGTTATAAGAGTGTTCAGGAGGAGACAGGATTGGAAGGAGGAAGGTTTCTGCATGATGGAAGATAGGAGCAATATATAAACACTGGCAAAAATGCTTTTAATCTACAGAAAGGCTCACAATACTTGAAAAAGCCACAACACCTACTAAGCACATATTTTCAGGCCTTTGCAAAACGTGACCAAAAAAGGCACGCTCCCGCTCGCAAGCTGTTCACTTTGCAAGAGGCAAATTTGCTGTTGATGGGCTGTATACAAAGTTCATATTTGATTAAGCACTTCTGCAGAAGTTGCTGGTTTCAGTTGATATTTTCTTTGCTTTTTCTTTGCTCTCCTGTCATAACTGAGACTGCATATCTCCTTTTGTATCCCCAGTCCTTACCAACTATGGTGTTCCTATTTATAGTATCATTTTTCTCTTGTTAAATACTTGAATCACAAGAGCACAAAAAGGCTTTATAGCATTCTCACCCACAAATATGTTCAGCCCATGTGAGTTACTGACATGAGAGACAGATTTTAATAGATCGTGTGTGGCCTGTGTCCAAGGACAGCATCCGAGCTCTCCACAGCTACTTGAGGACGGCCTTTCCTCCACCCTTCATTGAGCCCTGAGCTCAATTTTGTCTTCTCTGCTTTTGGGTAGATTGTTTATTTTTTCAACCCAACAATCATTTATTTGTGGCACAGAGGCAAAACTTCATTCATAATAAATGGTGTAAGAGAAGGCAGTGACAACCTCTAGTCAGTGTGAGGGTTGCAAAGCCATCAATGTGGTTGACAGTTAACTCATCGTTACCAAGGCTGCTGGCAGAGTTAGTACGTCTGAGAGTACTGAAATTCTTTGCCAATTTATACATGCACAGATCTGAAGCACAGATCGATGATGGCACCACTCCATGTTGCCATCTAGTCAGTTTTAACAGTGAGCATTTGCCAGATGTCATTTCCCTCCCTCCTTGCCTTGGCTGTGCTAATCTGATCCTCCATGGCACACCGCTTGGCTCTTGGAGCACGAGGGACTCCACTCAAGAACCAAAGGTAAAATATAGCAGAAAATGAATTACCTTTCCATGGGGTGAATCTGCTGCTTTATCTCCATGAACCATTCTACCATGAGGACTAAGTAGTGCAACTGCCAGGGTGAAAGGGGAAGGAGAGACAGCAGGGATACACAGCTCGGAGCAGGACTGAAAAATTCCTTCCTGGCAGCACACCAACACTTAAGGCAGCCTAGCTATAAACATCAAACTGCAAAGGCTTGGTTTTGAGAACATTACTGCAGAATAATGCTGATTTGATTTCAAAAAAGTAATTTTTGCTAATTACTTTGAGTTTATGCAGCAACAGGAGGCAAGGGAAGACAAGATCAAGCTTTTGTTTGTTCCTCCTTTTTCTCACATATTGCTAAGCCTCCTTTACTCAACTTTCACCCAATCTTTACCAAAACTAAAGTTCTCATTCTGTAAAAAAATGATTCTCAATAAAGCACCCTTCAAGTTTTATAAGAAAAATTATTCTGAGAAGTAAATTATCAGCAGTCACATTAATACTGTGATGTAAGTGGCTATAATAGCCACAGTCAATTAATTGCCATCAAAACCAATTTGTCTACTTCCAGAGAAAACTTTTCAAGGGAAACCTTTGTGCCCCTAAAACATTAAATGGTGCATAAGGTTCCACCATCTTCTCTGACTCCATGCTGCCCTGAATTTTATTAAGATAAGTGTCCTTCAAAAACCTTATAACCAAGTTAGTACCGACATCATAATTTTCTATTGTAACATTGCAACAGCATCCCATCTGACTTCTCTAGAAAAAGAATGCTGAAAGTCTAATAGCAGCATTTTGATCCCAGTCATATGCAAGGAAGAAAACAGTGGCAAGTATCAATCAAATACACTATACATTTTGAAAGTAAGTATATACTTTTATATTATTTTTAAAGAATTTCTATTTAAATACATCCTCATGTACCTCCTATGACAAGTTTCTCAAATCTGTATGGTTTCCTTATAGCATTATATGCTAAGCAAATAAATTTCCTTTCAAATTTATTCTGGTTTATTTTGTGGGAGGAATAGTTTGAAATAGACTTATCTATTTTGTTTTTTTTTTACATTTTTCTCCATGATGGAATTACACTTATTAAAATAATAGGAAAGGATCAATGTCTAAAATCACATATCTATTAAAAGCAACAGCTAATGCATTGGTGTCCAAGCTTGTGCCACTCAAGACTTTAAAAATCAAACCATTCTGTACTACTCCAGTGGGCAGTGCAGGAGCTGCTGCTCTGGGTGAAAGCCATGGTGAAACACATCCATGTTCACTCTTGGGTTAGTTGCCTGAATGCATATTTCTGAAAAAGGCAGCAAAGAATGAAAGTGAGGAAGCATTGTTCTTTCAAGGAGGGCATTTCAGGCCATCAGTGATCTCACAAAAACCCAAATATTCAGCATTAATTGAAAAAATCTGTTAATAGGAAATCTGCTCAGAACTGCTTTTCCTTGTGGCACCTTTGAAACTCTGTGGTTGCTGAAGACAGGTGTTAGTGGCAGACTGCATCAGCTCTGGTGTGCCATCTAAGGTCTGCCCAGGTGAATTCAATAGGCAGAAGGCAGCTCCATGGCAACAAATACTAAAGAAAAATCCTGTTAGCCAGAGACCTAATTCTGCAAAGATACATGGAGCATATTCTAGCACAACAGGAAGAAAAATACATTTCAAAGAGTGATAATGAGCAAAGCTTTAAAAAATTTCCTCCTCAAGAAAAGAAGAAGATCATGGTCTTTGATAATTAGCCATAAAGGATTTTTCCTGAGGAAAAAATATATTCCGGATGAGATTTTTTTTTTTGACAATATTCAAATAAATTTCATTCTGTTGCTTTGTTTCCTTTTTTTTCTGGCATAATCAGTGCACATCTGTTTATTCACTCAAAGCTCAGGAAGTCCTGCAATTTTTGCCATCCACCTGGAGACAGAAACATCAAAAAAAGAGAACCATTCCTGTTCAGCTACAAGTAAAGCCCTAGTTTTCCAAGATTTGTAAATAACCTGCATGTCAGGGTACCAAAAGGAGTCCTGAAAATTATTCATGGACGTAGCTTCATTAGTTTCATAGAACCCTTAATGAGTTACAAAGTGCTCTACACTAGTTTTTGATTGGCTGCCAGAATCCCAAACATGATTTCTCATCTATTGGACATATTTCAGTATGGCTTATAAACACTAAGACATTTCTTACTTCATGCATGTTTTTTCTAGCACTTTATATACAGTAATTCAATATTTACTGTAGTTAATATGCTTATATCTTCTGAATGCTTATTTGCTATTCAACACATAACAAAATCCCATGATTTTGTTTCTATAGGCTGACACAAAACATTTACAATAGATCAAGCACGTGAAAAAAAGAAAACTCTGTGTATTAAAGTAAGTCTCTCAACAACAGGATGACATAAAAGCGAATGGCTGCTTGCATAGGTAGTGTGGCAAATGTCCTAAATATCACCCACCAGTGTGAACTTCTGGGCTCTTCATGTTGGGTCACTGTGAGGTTTCTTCTTGGAGAAAAATCTCCGCTGCCTGCTTTTACAAGAAACAATACTATTTTATTTAGTTTTGCTCTATATATCACCCAGCATGAACGAAACAATGACAGTAAACATAGTGAGATAGTCAGAACCAAAATTTTAACTGTTGGTAACCAAACTATTGATAAGGAATCAACTCCTGAACTCCTGCTGTTTCAAATCCAGTATACCAGTTTAAAACAAGATTAATTCTTGATTCTCACTCATATGTACAGTGTAATAGTTCTCTAAACAGTAGCCATTGCTGAAGGAGCAATGTCCTAAAGCAGCAAAGTGGCCAGCTGAATGTGATCATCCACTCAGCAATTCCAACTTCATTTGCTGTGTAGTTCCTTCTGGAAAAAGCATCAGTTTGTTTTCAGTGTTTGTTCAACCATTAGTGTAAACTAAAAGGGCTTTTACTTGGAACTTTTGCCAAAGTGTTTTATCCTTTTTGGGTTTTTTTCCCCCTAAATAAACAAGGTTAAAGTTGTAATAAGGTCTTTTACACATCCTTCTATCAATTAGCAGTGAAAACAGAGTGCACACCAAAGTATCTACATGAAGATCAAGTAGAAGAAAGAAACTTGTTATATCCTCCTTGTTCTGAGAGTTCATGAACAGATTAGATGCTGCTCATAAGTGCTCCTTCACACTGCAGATAGATCACTACGGAGCTGGGTGTCTGCTCTGCTTTCCTTGGATTGCACATATGCTGTTGTGCAACAAGCCCATAAACTCTTTTTAATTAGCATTCGTGTTGCTGTTTGCCACTGCAATGAAAGTTCATTTGCCACAATCTACTATGGTATCTATATATAATCTCCATGTGCATAGCTACATTCTTTAGGTTGTAAGAAAATTCACCACTGTTTTGCATTTGCTACCATGCTTCAATTAGAAAGGGAAGAAACAACTCTAAGATAGGTGTCTTTCTTGCACAAATATGTGTTCCAGTACATTTACTGCTTTCATTATTCTGAATGTCTTGCAGAATTAGTAATTTTGCCAAATGGCTTGTACTGTACAATTTAAATGCTATCTTTTTCCTTTTTTTCTTAACATTTTAAAACATAATGTTGATTAGAAAAAATAATATAATTAGCCAGTGAAATTTTAACTTGCAGGTCAGGAAAAAGAAGTGCAGAACAGTTCAATGTTTCCAAAGTGAGACTGTAATGGTTTTTTAACCAAAATAGGCATTGGATAAGTTAAGATATTCTTTAAGAATATGAATCAAATCTCAGGATATTTCAAACTTCTTGGAATATTCAACCACCCGACTAAAAACTAATATTTACCCCTCATTCCTTGGCCTATCAAAATGTGTGTCCACAATAGAGACCATTTGTGATCATAGAATCACAGACCAGTTTGGGTTGGAAGGACATTTAAAACTCATTTTTTTCCACTTCTCTGCAATGAGCAGAGATATCCTCAGCTACATCAGGTTTCTCAGAGCCTTGTCCAATCTGACTTTGACTGTTTTCAGGGATGGCACCTCCTCTGCCTGCGATGGTTACAGGAACCTCCTGACAGATATACATTGTAGATATAAGCATCCTTATAGGAGTTTCCCAGAGAAGTTACCTACTCTTTGGTCCCAGGTGGCACACACAAAGTCCATTGAGATGGGTGCCTTTTGGATCACTTGGCACTTCAGGAGGGTTTTTCGGTTTTGCTTTCTACTATTGCTGAAACTCAATTCAGATCCCATTTTGTGAAAGTAATCCTATTTTTAGCTCAGACCTTACATTTTAGAAGCAGCTAAAATTTCAGAGATACTACATAACATGTTTTAGAGAAAATCCAAACGTATTGAATCAAACAAAACAAAGTCAATTCCAAACAGAAAAACATGACAAAAAGTATTGAAAACACAACTGGTAAACCTGATCTGTCACACCTTAAAATGGCCTTTTCTTGCTTTTGAGTAATTAAACAGATACCAGATTACAAAACAAAATATCCTTGAAAACAGAAACAAACACTCAGTGTAGTTACTGATTGCTCAGTTGGTCTGTGCATACAACTTTTTTTAATGATGGGCGACATAAATATTAAAAAGGTAGACTGGTTGTAAATGTAACATACAAGAACAAAAATTATAAATGCAAAGTGGTTTAAAATTAATTCCTTTAACAGAAAAAAAAATCTTTAAAAAATTGTCCAGACAGTAAAATGTTATATTGCATCCTATCAGTGAAATGGAGCATTCGGCATTCACAAATACTTCCACATCTTCCTTACTAAACACATAATTCAGCAGGGGAAGCACTGAAAATAAACTTAGGTATAATATGAAAATATAGTTTGATTATATTTTCAGAGCTTAAAGAGTTAGAAGTAGCATTGTATTACATTCAAAGTTAATGACCAGACTGGGAGCTGTTTGCAATGAGTGCATAGCATCAGTTTATTACAAAACCAAACATCTTCTCACTCCAAACCAAAATGAAGCCTTTCAAAGCTCAGTATCTTGTAACTGTTTATTGCCTCCACTCTTATCTCTCAGACAAATGGAATCAAACTTTTTTGGAATAATTCAATGCACTTACTTTGTAATTGGGTTTAGTGTCTGTACAAAAAAGGAGGACTAGATTTTACTGGCCAACTTTATTGAAAAAAAGTACATAGTAAACCCCACTTGTAACCCCTAGCACAGGTTCATCTGTGATCCAAGTCCAAGTTGGGGTAAAAGAGGAAAAGAAAGATAAATAAAAATTCCTGGTAAAATAAAAATATTAAAAACCTGAAAACTTTGAAAAGTGAAAATGCAGACAGAAAGGTATTTGAAAAACAATCATTTTCTATAGAATATAAAATATTTTCCAAGCAGTTTTGATCTTTACTTATCCATTCAGACTAGCAATATGAAAATCAAGTTGTTCATATAGACATGCTGTGGACTGTACCATATATTGTCTCCTTTCACTGCTATCAGAGCAGTACTGTAAGGTCTCAGGTATGAAGCCCTCAGGCTGTACAGCACAGAAAAAATATACCTGCTGCAGAAGTAAAGTCAGCACCCTTCACTGTTTGTTAGATGACAAAGGCCATGTGATCCTCGAATAATATCTTTGTCAGTAGGAAATTACAGTTCTCTGTGGGATCTTAGATTAACAAGAGCCTGCCTTGTCAAGAGCCATTTTTATAATCTCTATTTCAACTTCCATTGCTCTCCAGAAAAATACCTCAAGATGTTAATACTGTGAACAAAGACATCTGCAGATAGATTACATCTTTGCATTCCTAGCACAAAACATATATATTGTTAAATATTTGTCAGTCAGCAGCTTTGCTGAAAGCAAATCACCTCAAAATGGAAATCCAAGTTATTTCATTACCTTCTCCACTGCTTCAAAAATTTTTTGGAACACTACTGCTAGTCCACAAAGATTTCTGATGCCAAGGACAGATGAAAGCTTGCTGTGGAACAACAATGGCTCTGTGACTCCATGGTTTAGCAAAGGGTGTAAAGCTGTGTCCCAGCACATCCCTGGCACTCAGAAGTCTGTACTGAGAAAGGCTGAGGGGAGCTGGCAGGGATAACAGGAGAGTGTTGGGATCCAGCCAGGGCTGCACATTCCACCTGAGCAGGCTGGTAGTGCTCAGGTGCTGGCACACACTGCGTGCTGTCCTGCTGCAAGCGTGCTGCCTCTGTGCTGGCCAGCTGTTGTAAAAGTGATTTATGGCTTCAGCCTGTGTGATCCTTGGCTATCGTGAGCTATGTGCTGAAACTCCCAGGCTGGCTAAAGGTACAGCTGCCAGAGTCTCTAACCCTTCTCCTATTCATTTTCCTTATTGTCTTAGAGGGAAGGTAACTGAAGATTTCTCCATGCAGATATGACCTCATACATGGAAACTGTAAGACCAAAATACCCTAAGAGAAACACAGCAGAATGTCATGAATGGGAAGTGATGCTTCTCTGGATACTGTGAGTGAGTCCCACACGTAACACTAATTCCCAGGCATTTGGAGCACAGGCAGGTTGGACTCCTGTGCTGACACTTTTCATATTGAACCATAATCAAGAGAAACAGGCCTAAAAATGTGTGCAGTAAAATCAGCTCACACAAAGAGCATATAACTGCAGCATTTTAAGCCCTACAGGAAATAATATAAAGTATCTGAAAGGCAGGAACCGCATATACCACAAGGCAAGGACATCAGGACTGACTGATTGCACTAATGATAAAGTTTCTTGAACATCTGGTAATTAGTCTTAGTTTGGAAGGATTGTAAAATATTGGCTTGTATAATATATTCCTTTTCACTGAAGTAAGTGTGTATATACCAAGAGACCCTTGTTTCTACAGCTGCTCAGTTGCTTTTCATGAAGTTTAAGAGAAAAACCTGTTTAGAGCTGTACTTCCCACTCAGAAAAAAGTCAAAATGTCAAAAAGTTGAGAGGTACCGCAGTGTTTTTAGCTGTAAGCAGGACAGAATCAAACAATAAGTTCATTGAGAGAGATGAAGTATCATTCTGCATTTCAGAATTTGGAACTTATCTGATGACTGCTTATACATACCTACCAGGCTGGCATATTAAGTGCTAATCAACCAAATATCTGTGGTGTTGAAATACTGTTTGATTTAGCAGCTATTGAAGCCACCATACAGGATGGAAATAATGCGTTGCCTGATAAATCTAGTCACTTTCTTGGGGTTAAAAGTTCAAAATCTGCTCTCTGGTATATCCTTCCCCTTCCATCAAAGCAATAGTTCTTCTATTGCTCAATGTTGTTCCGTATTATTCCATGTAATTCCATTCCAAATACTTTGGTATTTATTCTGATTGTAATGTGAGTTATCAGAGCATTTCTAGCTGGTGATTTTATTATTAGAATTTTACAGCAGCTCTTGTATCATGGTTATTTTAAGCTTATATTGGTTGTAGGACCCATTGAAGCTTCTCAGATTAACAATACTGATGTGAACACACATCTAAGAGCACCAGTCTCATGCACAAGAATGGTGTTGGTAAAAACACTAAATATCACTACACATAAGCACTACATAGCACTACACTTCCAAAAATAGTGTTTCACCAGTCTTAATTCTGAGCAGCAAAACTCCCCTGGGAGACTTGTAAACATCAAAACTTTAGTAGTCATGTCATGTACAATGACATCACAATGTACCAGGTCTAGGCAATTTAAAAAGTCAGTATTTTATTTCAGCTTCATAAATTAAAATCCAGTCCACTAAAGGATATCTTAGTAAGCAGGCTACTATGAAATGAATGATCATTTACCTTTCTATGACATCAACTGTTTTAAAATGACTAAACTGAGTAACAGCCAATTAGGATAACTAAGTTGTTATTTTGATTGATAAACTCTGATAGCAGAGCTCTGAATTGAGGCAGAGACCAAGCAAGCTCTAGTTATTTTAATAATAATTTAAAGCAATTATTCTCAATAAAACTCTTCTTATGTATTTCATAAGGATGAACTATTTTGGAATTATTACGATAAATCTTTCTGTGACAAGAAAAATATTAACAATATCAATAAAGACTCTTATTTATAAACAGTCATCTCATTTACAATCCACAGGGAGTATTCCAAGCTATTATAGAAGCATGCTTTAAATCACAAATGTCTTTAAAATGATGAGTCATTTGAGTTTCAGCTAAGACAGCTCAGTTTGTAGAGCTGCAGGCTGGGGTAATGAGGTAGGATACACACACAACCACCCTTTCCCCCTGAGATTTTTTCAGGAATAGTTTTTCAGTGCTCTTGTCACATTTTACATTAGCACAAGTGCAAGAAGAGTAGCTCAAATTAGGTCAGGTTCTCTGAGAATTGCCAGATAAGTCACTCTAGAGAGGAGATCAGATTTTTCTAGTTTGATTGTTGCAGTGCTCTGGGCCTCTATCAAGTATTAAAACTGCCATAAGATGAAGCTGGTTTATTGCAGTTCACTAAATTTGCTATTATTGTTCTGCAGAGGATTTATAAAACTGACAGCTATAGCCCTTTTTGCATAGTAGCCTGAAAATCAGGTTGGAATACTGAGTGTACATCTCTTCCCTAGATGGAGGCGATGAATTCATGCTGTAATACCAAAGAATCCAAATTTCAATCCTAATCAACAGCCCTGAGTCACACATTTATCTAATGCCTACTCTGATACAGCTCCCCTGTACTGCTGTAGCTGGTGGAAATTTGAAACCTGTGGGAGTGAAGTAGCAGTGCCCTGGGCTGGGCACTGCTCTCATCCTGAGACTGTTGTGCTCTACAGGCTGATGGAAAAAACAGAGAATGCTGTAGCTACATTACTGCCACCTTTCCCATTTCTCAGGAGGATCTTCATGAGTGCAGCTTAGCTTGCTTTCATAATAAATAAATAAATAGATAGATGCAAGTCTCACTTCAAGATGTTGCACCAGCCACTGTTTTAAATACTCAAACCTTTAAAATGAGATCTATTCAGATAGTCAATAATATTTCCTTACATAAGAGACCTGAAATACTCTAAGCTTCTGAATCTCTACTAGATCTTGGGTAGAAAACAAGTTCACAGGTTTGTGACCTTAGTAACCTGTTTTCCACAGCAGCTTCCAAATTTTCTCTTCCATTATGTTTAAATTTGATCTTGCTAGGAATTCCCAAATGAGAAGTAAAAATGCATTTAAAAGACAGTAATTCTAGAAAATGAGAAAAGATAGATATTACTTCAACATATTTTGAAGGTTTAAAGCCTTTTCCTATTTGATCCTGGCACAATGCAAAAGAACAAAACCAAGTGTAAATATTTACTGCAGAGGCTGGTTTTGTATATCCAAAAATTTTAAGAATAACAGCCAAATGTCTTGTCAATTCGCTGTGAGAGCCCAAAAAGGAACAGCCCTTCTTTGTTATAATATCCAGTGCATAATAGAGTAAATTTTCCTGTCAGAAAAATACCTAATAATTTTCATTTCTACTGTCTTGATCTGGCCCACACCATAAATAAGGGATTAGTAGGAAGTACACAGAATTCATAAGAATGCATTTACTACCACTTTAATTACCTCTAGATTTTTTTCAGACCATAAATATATTCTCAGGGTAAACATGCATTATACAGGTAGTGTCACCACAAAAAGTGTTGGTATTTTCAAATGATTCATGATATGAACTGTTATTTTCTGTGACATTATGAGCAATATATACCTGACACAGAAAAAAATTACAACATTTAGAAAATAGATATTAGAGCAGCCATATAATGAACTTCTTTTTTTTTGTTTATAACTGAAAGATGTCAAGAAACAATATCTAAAAAATTCCATGGCTTGCAAACCAATGAGCTTATTTTATTCTAAACTCACTAACTTATGTCATGAGAAGGATAGGAATTACATTTCTTAGTAAAATGCATTTTAAGGATTTTGCATTTAACATTTACATGGGATTAAATATTATTGAAACATAACATTTCTTTCTTGGGTGAATAGAAGCAATTTACAGTTCCATAGCTGTTTACAGCACAGAAGATTGGCTTTAATTGTACCACAGGAAAGTATGAGTTTTAAGGCAAATAAAAGCTTTCCCTGGAGGAACCAAATTTTGAACATTTTGGAAAAAAGTCAATAGGAACAAATGCTGCTGCAATAAGCCTGCTGAATACCCTCTGCTCTATCTTGTAGCACCTTTGTGAAAACGGGCTAGTTATAATTGGCTGAAAAAACCTTTGAGAAAGCATGTGATCAAAGTAGAAAAAGTAAGTGAAACAGCACAGAAGTGTGCATTTTTGAACTTCCAGAGATTTAGTTTTCATTTTCTACAGAGGAAGTATTGTGCAAGTTTCTACATTTTTTTAAAAATTTTGATAGCAACTGAGATTCAGGGTGAACTGCTTCCCAAAGTGATTCTTTAAGGGGCTCTGAAACCAGTTTTAATTAAAGGATTTGTGTTTTATAAACTTTTTATTTAAATAAATGCAATGAGATCACCTTTGAAATATATTCAATATTTTTTTGTTTGTTGTTATTTGCTCACATTGACCTTTAATTTCTTCCTGGTTTCTCCTAAGGCAACCTCTGAAGTGTAAGGGGCTATTGCTTTAACTGAGGACACATTCACTCACATAAAGAGACATCTTACAAACTTGGCATTTTAAAGCCTGTGTTCCAGACTTATGAACAGCTTTGGAAAGACAAGAAGTGCTATCCAAGTAGAAAACTTTATCTGATGGGCACATTTTGGCATTAACAAAAGCATGGAAAGTACAGTCAGATCTGTGCAGTGCAGGAAGCTGAAGGAGTTTATTGATAGCAAGTAAACTGTTAATATATGAAAAACAAAACATCATTCTTTGAATTTCAGGTTTTCAAACAAGCTTATTAATGAGACAATATATGAGTGCTTCACATATTGACATGGCTTTGGCAGAAATGAATCTGTTAGTAGATTTTGCACTTTTTATTTTTCAAAAATGTTTACTTGTTCAAACTCTTAACATATAAATCTGTTGCTGTAGTGTTTTTTGTACTAATTTGCAGGGATGTGGACTGTCTGGGAGTGTTAGAATAAAATAACTGTGTGTTAGAATAAAATAACTATCTGTTTCATCTCATTCTTTTCCCATCTCTAGACTCTGTAGCAGTAGTTTGACAGAGAATATTGTACACTCTTGGAACTCAGTAAGGGTGGATGGAAAGGACAAATTCAGAGTAAAGTTCTTATATATGAATAATTTCTAGAGTTACATAAACTTGTTAAATAACTCCATTTGATTGGAAAGCTCCCTAAATTCAGCTTCTGTTACAGTCTGAGCAGTTCAGAATGTTATCTCTCAAGGATTCAAGATCAAGAAATCAAGAATTCTCTGGGATCCAGCCAAGGTACACTTTAAAATTGCTTAATTTGTGAACTATCCTCTGACCAAAAGTATGATCACTGCCTATTATCACTGATGGTTGAGAGGAAAACACAGATCTCTATTCTAAGGCAAGATATCTGATGTGTGAAGAACGTTGCTGGGGATATTGCCTTGTTACTTTTATCAGGAGGATTTTGAGATCCCTGCCTCCTACTCCCCAAAGGACTATGCTTACATCACACTTGCTGGCAGCTCTGAGGCATGACACTCCTCTGTTCTCTTCAAAACTCCATGGGAGTTAATTTAAGGTAGTAGGTTGGAGGGAAAGAGAAGAAGGAATGCGACCTGCAGGTGATACAGAACTGGGAGTTGTGCTGCCATTGAGAAGGATCTTTATGAGCTGGATAAACTGGCAAACAGGAATCCTACAAAGTTCAAAAAGTCAAAATGCCAAGTCCTGTCCCTGGGAAGGAACAACCCCACACACCAGTGCAGGCTGGGATCAAGCTGGAAATCAGCTTTGCAAAGGAGATTTTTGCCCTTTTGTGCTCTAAGGACAGGTTGCTGGCTAATGTCCAGCTTGTCCTTCAGCATTGCCAGCACTGCCTCTCTACTCAGCCTTGATGAGACATATCTGGAGTGCTGGGCCCAGTGCTGAACTTCCCAGGACAAGAAACACATGAAGATACAAGGCCAGCAAAGTTTTACAAAGATGCTTAAGGGCTTGTAGCATTTGCTGCAGGAGGAGAAGCTGAGAGGGCTGGGACTGTTCAGCCTCAGTAAGAGAAGGCTTGGGGGCATCCTATCCATGAGTATGGGTACTTAAACTGTTGATGTGCAGAAGATGGGGGCACACTGTTCTCAGAGGTGCAGTGCACAAATTGAAACAGGGTGACTGGGCACTGGCACAGGATGCCCAGAGAGGTTGTGCAGTCCCCATCCTTGGAGATTCACTTAGCTGGACATGACTGTGGGAAACCTTGTCTAGATGAGCCTGCTCTGAGCTAGGATGGTTGCACTAGAGAATGTCCAGAGGTGTTTGCTCATCACAGCTCTTCTTTGGCTGTTACTCTTTAGGCTGGTGACCAGTTTATCACTTGGGGATTCTAGGCTCTGCTCCAAGGAACGGGGGGGGCTGGAGAAAATGCACAAACATTTCTCTGGAAATGAGACTAACCAGTTTTGGATTAGTTTTTGAGTACTCTGATCAGCAATTACATTTCATACAACCTGGCAGAATATCCTCCTTCAACCTGTCTCTAAGAGAGAGTGATCAAATGCAGATCTTTGATAGAAAATATGTGCACTATCAGGAGAGAATTGCATCCAATTCTCTATATCCAGACTGGATTATCCCTGCAATCTCAAAGGCTTCTAAACTCTAGGGAAAAAGGTAAGATTCATATATTTCGCTACTTTTTGCATTAGCCATACCTAGAAACAGGTAGTTTCTGTGCAGATATTTGGGGCTTTTTACTGAGAATTCTTTTCTGTCCTACTGCCCTTGTGCTCCCTTATAAGGTCTTGTGCAAAGATAGGAACACAGAGCTAAGGAAGTTTCTTTTGCTGCATCTAACTAATGATAGACAAATTGACAAACTTACCAAGCCCTAGGGGTTACTTGAAGCATGCAAAGATGCTGCTTAAAACTGGCTGGAAATCAGTTTTGAGCTTTCAATTCAGCTGATGAGATACTGTGACAGACAAGATAAAAAAAAGTCTAATTTGTGGAGGAACTCTCTTCTTCATTAGATTTTCCCTGAGAGAGCTTGATTGATTATTCTCTCATTTAAGTAGATAATATGGAACACGGGATAATTAGAGTGAAAATAGTAAATGTACCAACAGGCAGAGTTAAAGACAAGCAAACTAATGCCAAAACTGTTACATTTCTATTGATGATTAGTATCTGGCATCACAGACATTTCAAACACTGCTTCTTCCTTGTCACTGCATGGGAAATTTTTTGTCTTATTTGTCTTACATTCATGGACCTCAAAACCACAAGGACCCATTCATACTGTAACGTGCAGTACCAAGTAATTTAGAAGTTTACTTTCAACCCTTTTTTCTTTTTTTTCCCCTTGGAGCAAATTAATTATGGTAGAAGTATTTGCAGCAGCCTATCTGTCACCAAAAAATA
This sequence comes from Thryothorus ludovicianus, assembly GCA_013397245.1. NCBI lineage: Eukaryota > Metazoa > Chordata > Aves > Passeriformes > Certhiidae > Thryothorus > Thryothorus ludovicianus. The sequence continues at coordinate 716,903 of VZTB01000696.1, forward strand.
ATAACACAATGCAGCTAGAACTGTGGTGGTAGACTTACTGGAAGGGTCTTACATGATCTGGTTAGACTTAACAAATTGAATTTGCTTTTATTTTGTTAAAAATCAGTTCCACAATGGCTTAGCTAATGAAGTGTCCTTGCGGTGACTGAAGGATGTAAACCAGATACAGAGTTTTTGAGTTGGTCTGTAGTAGAGATGTTTATATCTCACATTTTAAATAGACATAGGGGATAAATGAACATGCAATGTGTTTTTCATCAAACATACTGCCTAGGAACTTTCAGTACTTGAGAAACAGTGCTGGTTGCCAGCTGTATTTCAGATGATCTCCTTATCATGTAGATCTCAGTAACAGAGGCACTGTGCAGACTTGGGAGTTTTGTTATAAAGAATCCAAAACTTGTGTTGTCTTTTGTTTAAAATAGCACAAAGCAGAAATTACTGATTTTAGTAAAATTTTGCCAATATAAAACAAAAAACCTGAGAATTCAGAAGTGGTTTATTCTTTACATGCTGCAATGTCTCACTGATTTAGGAGCATTAGAGAGCAAAGTCTTGACTCTGACATCTGATGCTATTTTGTAACCATGAATACAGTGAATGCAAATGTCTCTCCTGCCAAAACTTTGTGTGTCTTACCACGTGAACTACCAATTTCCCTGAGGAACAAGGCTGGCAATTCTTTGTAAAAGGTGGCTATTTCTGAAATAAGTAGAACAAAACTGCAGAAGACAGGAAAGGGCCTTTGTACTATTCAAATAGCCATTTTGAACATACAAAAATGTAATTTGTGAGAAAGCCAGGGACCTGAAGGTTTGTTCTTAATGTCTGAGATACCCTTTTTGTTGTGAACTCTGAAGAGAAAAGCATGGAATATTTATACTTGAAAAAATAAGAGATACTCAATATCTTGTTATTGCTATAGTTTACATTCATATCAGAACTATAAACAGCAAGAGTGTATTGCAAGCACATATCTACTTCAAGTCATCAGCAATTTTCAGTTTATATTGCCTAAATCCAATATTTATCTGTTATTAGAATCTGTAATACTAGTAGGCTGTAGGAATGAAAGTGGTTAGCAATTGTTTAACTGAGAATTTCCAAAACATTAGGCACGTGCCCAGGATCAACTAATACATCTCATCTGGGAAGCAGGAGCTTTAAAGGAGTGATTGTAGATGTGCAGAAGACCTGATCATTTGCAGTCTAATGTAAACTGGGGAATACCAGTGTCTGTATTTTCCTCCTGACATTTAAATATTTTGTTTAGGTTTTAGTTTTTCCTTTTTTTCTTTTTTTTTGTTAAATCTGTAGTATACTTTCTAATAAAAAAAATAAGTTAAAAAAAATTCAAGCAACAAACCAACCATAAAAAAAGGTAGGAACCTCTTGCTTCCTTAGAATTCAAACCATCTTTTCTGAAGTCTCTCTTGCCCATGATCCAACGCACACTATAGTAATGAAATGTCTCTAAAAAACTGAAACTTCGCATATAGCAGGAATTATATATGGGTGGGAGAAATTGAGAGAAAGTGAAGGAAACAGAAAAAGCCTCTTCACTCAAGTGAGGTACATTTTAATTACTTCTAGAAAACAGTTCCGTGAACTGGAATCACAGTCCAGAATGAAGGGTTAATTATGTGCACTCCAACCTAAGAATTTTGATGATGTATTAAAATATTACATGCTGGAAAGGAATTTACAAGTAGTCATGTGCTTTCTTAGTCTACCCTAATAATGCCAGACACAAAAGATATTCAGCTACTCTGTTGTCTAGACAAATGGCACATTCTTGCTAATTGCAAGTACGAAAAGCCAATTTAAAAACTACATTTTATAGTAGTAGGAAATGATAGAAAATGGACTATGCTCTCATAAGCTTTTTTCCCTCTCATTACTTGAGACGGAATTTACATCCTGCACAAAAAATTATACTGATTTCATCAACTTTGAATATGTATTTTCTAAACTACATGCCTAAGAACATAAAGTTCATATTGTCAATGCCTGTCTCAAGTTTAAGAGTTATTAAAAGTCATCTATTTTGTAATAAGTGGACTATTTCCAGTGCTAAGGCTTAAATTCTTAGCCACAATATTTTCCAGCAACCTTTGAGAGAATTGTGTGGGGTTTGTTTTTGTCAATGAGAAGGTACTGCAATGAGGCGAGAATAATTCTTTATGTATTTATTGTTTGCCATTTACACCCATACGCCTTACACATCTGTAAGTTTCTCCTGTTTCTCCTGGACAGTTCCTTGTTCTGGCTTTCCTGTTCTGTATCAGTTTTGCCCTGTTTGTCTCAAAGTGAAGAGGGAGATGCTTTGCATGTGTGCAGGATGAGGAATCATTATACAATTTATAGTGCATTGCCACTTGTGTTCAGTTTTTTACCATATTACAGAAGAGACCTTATTGTCCATTTCATGTTTTTTCTCTGTGCAAAGCAAAAAAAAATTATCATCAGTGATGTTCTGGAGTGTAACGGAATGATTTTAACGTGTGTAGGATTTCTCATGGGGATAGTACCTGGGTAAAGAATTGCATTCATGGCTAAAGTGCAGTGTGGATGTTTTCTGAATGCTGCTGTGCTGTCCTGGGCATACTGAACCATGGGTATATTGTCCATTTACAACTTTTTAACTTGCTGATAATTATAGCTACCTGTTCCTGAGTCACTGTACTGTGCACATGGCTGACATTAGGTTCTATGCTTCAATTGAATACCCATCCTCTTCTGGATTGGGAGGACAGTCAAAAAGTAGGGGTCCTCTTGTTCCAGAGCTCCTACTATGGCTTTGCACTGGGATACATAGACGGCCTTTAAGTCCTGAAACTAGGGCACTCTCCCAGTTGTTAGTGATAAAACCACCCAAGACCACCAAGTTAACACCAATACACTTCAGTGTGGAATCAAAAGATGCCTTACTTGTGTTTGTGCTCAGTATCCATAGCAGTGTCTCTCCAGAAATGAGTTGCATTACTGGTACCACTGTGTGTATAAGAATATCTCTATCTGTGTGATTCTCAATTAATTCTCCAACATTTTGTTTCCATTTATGAAGAAATAAAATGTGGCAACACAAAAACCTGTCCAAATCTATCCATATGGATGGTGGACAAGAACAGGTAACAGCCTATATCATATTGGTTATGGTATTTACATAGCAGGTGGAAGTTTGTATTCTAGAAGGTCCTGGCCAGAAAAGCTAAAAAGAGTTTTGCTGAGGTGGTGTGCTGGTGGATACCAGCAATACAGGGACACCTGGGATACTCCGAAACACTTGCCAGGCCTGAGCTATGGCTGTTGTTCCCCTACCCTGCACCCTGACGAGGACAGCCTGGGCAGCCACCCAACAGAGCAGTGCAGGCATTGTCCTGCTGCCCTCGCTGCAACATGAGACTCCATGGAGGGCAATTTGGTGGGATCTAAAATTAAGACTGGAATATCTCATAATAATTGACCAGTCTATTTCCCTACGTGCATCTCGTGTCAATTTAGGTCCTTCTGGCAAAACGATGTCCCATGCGGACACACCCATCGCACTGCGTTAGCGCTGGTGGCGCTATCTGGGGCCGATATTTGAATGGTTGCTTAGGCAGATTTAGGTTGCCGGGTAATCCTGTGCTTATCGCTCTGTGGCAGTGTCAGAGCTGAGACCCTGGCAGGGACAGACTGCTCCGTTTGGGTGCCCTGCAGCTGCAGCGTGGAGACGGACCCCGCTGGGGCTCCCTGGGATTCCCTGGCTGTGCGGTCCTGTGGAATGCCGCCCTGCGGAGCCCGCGCTCTCGGGGCTATGGGCCAGGCCGCCTTCACAAGAGTTTTCACTTCCAGGGCAGGCATGAGCCAAGGTGCCCTCAGGGAGCTGCTGCAGGGTGTAAACACCCGGATCGTCCCGCTGCCAGTGCCGAGGTGCCACACTGCGGTTCCCCCCGGGGCCGGCTCCGTGCCCGGTCCCTCTCAGCCCCACGGTCCCCGCTCCCTGCCCGGTCCCTCTGAGCCCCACGGTCCCCGCTCCGTGCCCGGTCCCTCTGAGCCCCACGGGCCCCGCTCCGTGCCCGGTCCCTCTCAGCCCCACGATCCCCGCTCCGTGCCCGGTCCCTCTCAGCCCCACGGTCCCCGCTCCGTGCCCGGTCCCTCTCAGCCCCACGATCCCCGCTCCGTGCCCCGGGATGCTGCCCGGGCTGCGGGCGCAGGGAGCTCGGCAGGGACCTCCACGCCGCCAGCAGGCTTGGCCCTGTTATCAGGGACATAAAAGGAAAGAGGCGCTTCTTACATTCCCCTACGTGACCCAGAGCAACAGCTCCATGTGTGGATTTTTTGTTCTTTTGGGGAGAAGGGAATGTAGGTGGGTCTAGTGAAATAAATTGAAGGACTTTTTGTTTTGATTAAAGCCATTGTGCAACTACTGCTTGTATTTTCTGTAGTCACATTCCTACAGCTACACTCACAATAGAAGGCAACTTATTTTTAAAGTGAGAGGAAGGCTTGACAAAAGGTTACAGTAAAGAAAGAGAAACTAAGAACATTGTTAAGATATCAGCCCTAATCCATATATTAGACAGATATAAACATGTTTAAAACTGTTACAATGATAATTTGTTTTCTCAAGTGCAATGTCAGGGTGATAGAAAAACAATTCAAAGGTGAATACCAAAACTAACTATATTTTTGTACATGAAAAAGGCATTTTTCTATCTCTGGAGAAAATTCCACATTCATGTTTAAAGCATAAAATACAGTAAAGGAATAGCTGGCAGTATTTAAAACACGCAGATGAGCTCCAGAAACTTGAGGGCATTACTATAGCTGACTGCAAAGAAGGAACTATTTATCTTAGGAGTCACTGGATAATGTGTAACATATACAGAAAAGAGAGGTACAAGGTCAGCTCTTAGGAGTGCTGGTCGTTTGGAATTGGAAGTATTCTTTATGAGGCCCTCTACCATCTAACTTCCAAGAAAAAATACTGTAGCAAATAAATTCTTTCAACCTTTCCTTTTCTCTCTAGTTTTCTGCGTAGGAAAGCAAGATCATTTCATCTTAAAAGTGCCTGAAAACTAAGAATAGATGAAAGGGAGAAATACTAAATACCTTCTTCCAGAAAAATTCCTTTATCTATAGATTCATGTATTTAAAATTTCAAAGGAACATTATGATTATCTAGTTAGGACTGCCTGACTGGCTGTAAAACTTCACCAAGTAATCTCTCCATCAAGCACATAACATCTGTTTGAGTAATTGCATACCTCTTACAGAGAAACCTAGTCCTGATTTAAGGGCTGCAAGTGATGAAGCTCTGCAGTCCTTAGTCAGGATTTGACTCAATGAAAACATTGGCATATTATACTCTCTGTCTGCTAGGTTTGAAGCAACAGAAAGATGTACCGGGCTTTAAAAACAGGTCTGTTTAAAATCTCTATGAACAAACTCTACAGATTTGAAACAAACTGAAAGAGAACTAAAGTAAAATAACACTTGTGCAGAGTCTTCTCTTTTGTAAGGACACAAAAACATATTCTATTTCTTGGAATTTTTAGAGAACATTGACGAAAACGAATGTGACAGGTTAATCTCTTTGATGTAAAACTTATTTAGTTTTCTGTTTCAGTGATATATAGGAACAATTTCCAACCCTCTGTAAGGCTAGAGGTTGCTTTGCATGTGGCAATATTCCACCTTCAGTATCTTTTTAAAGACACTAATGTAAAGAGATTTACAGCAGAGGCACTAACCTTAAGTAGTGAGTTAAGGTCTCTCTAAGTGCCACAGGAAGTCAAACTTTCATATCCTAAGGAGACTTCAGGTGTTCAGATTTGACACCAGGACAAGATGGTCATAGAACTACTCACTTACTGACAAACACCACAAAAGCCAAAGAGTTTATGGCAGAAATAAAGATTAACTGGCTTTCTGATTGATTAACTTATCCGTGCCTGTGGTGGAAGCTTTATAAATACATTTGGTTGTTAAATGTGATCAAGATACCTGATAAACATATATAGCCAAAAGATGGCATTTTCTTAATAGGTGTGGATACAATACATTGGCAGAACATATCTGGATGGCAAATAAAAGAAACTAGGATTGTACTTTGGGCCTTAAAAAGAGCTCAGCTCACTCCCCTGTCAGATAGAGACTGCCTGTATTACCTTGGATAAATTGTTTGGGACAAGGTTTCTGAAGGTACGTGTCTAAGTTTGTCTAGATTTGCATTGTGGTATTTGCTACAGATTCCCATAACTAACAGGCACTGAAAATGAATGTATATCTACATTTAAAATTATCTCTAAGTATGGTTGTTTGGTTTTTTTCCCCTGGGATTTAGTCAGTGGTTGACTAAGGATTCACAAGCCCATGAGTGTGGGCTATCATAAATAGTGAAATTCAGTATTTTTTTCACTTTATATTTTGATAAGTTAGTGTGGTGCCCATTAAGCTTTTATATTTTGATAAGTTAGTATGGTGCCCATGAAGCTTTTAAGAACTACCAGGTCTGACAGTCTGCTGTAGGAGAGTAGACTCTGTTCCCCTCTGTACCATGAGAATAATTGTACCTTCACTAGGAGTTATCAAATAAACACAGGACACGTTGTAAGATAGTCATGTTGTGTCATAATGTAGAGATACTTCAAGACAGAGTTTACACAAAGAAAAGTTTTAGTTGCCTCATAAAGAATATATGTTTGTTCTGTAACTTGCTCTCCCTATTTCCACAGCTCATCAGAGGAGAAAGAAAACATAATTTAATTCTCATACAAAAGTATAAATAAGGAAGGGGAGAAGTCCTTGCACAGAAATTGAGAGCATGTAAAGAGCTGAAATCACACAGCTGAGTGTTGCTCAATACCACCTGGAAGCTGCTCAGCATGTCAGAATCAGGGCAGAATTTGGATATTTGTTTTAAGGCCCCGGTCTGCAAAACTAAATTAAACTAATCATCTCAACTTATGCAGAATTACCTTGAAATCAAGAGGACTAATTACACCAAAATCACTCAGGATGGGAGGAGTCTGAGTAGAGTGCAGACAGGCTACATGCACTCTAGACAATTGAGAAAGCTCTTTCCACAATGCACATCACATATCTGTGATTAAGCTAATTGCTGACAGGAAGGCAAGTGTTTATTGAATGTGATGTCTCAGAAGCAGCATTTGGCTCAAGAAATCCCTTCATTCGATGAGCCTGGAAGAAATACCAGGGGAAAGCAATTTAAACATGTTTTTTATAAACCTTCATAAGCAGTTGCTATAAGCAACCACCAGAGGTGAGATAATGCAGAAAGTGGTTACTCCAGGGCTTGACTGTCACAGGTTACATCACACATATGAGAAACTGTATTATAGTCAGAAAAGAATATTCCCAAATTTCTGTATTATAAACTTCAACATTTACAATTGCCATTTTTTCCTGCCACAGTGGACCAGTAAGATACAATTGATGAGAACCTTTATGTTGACAAAGAAGAAAGTGCAGACTTTATGAGATTGCTTTATGCCTTTTAGCAGTTTAGCTTTGCTATGCTTTTTAGATTTAAAGAAATAATTCTTTGTTCTAAAAGGCAAAAAAACATTCTGTATTCAAATTATTCAACTATGGTTAGTCCACTTTAATTATTGCACATAAAAGTGTTTTATTCTTTTCTTCAATCAGACTGGCAGAGATCATTTAGAGCATTCAACTAGAACATTCTCAATAAAAACTAATTAAAAGCTCCTGTGAGTTTGAGCATGGGATCTGGTAAACTCAGTAACAAATAAAACATAATTCTAAACATTCATGCTTACAAAAAATAATTACAAAAATCTGAACAATAAGTTAATAAAGTAAAATAGTTATCTACTGTTCAGATATAAAATCCCAGCAACTTAATTTACATATCACTATGGCAGACATGACAAAAAGGTGAATAATGCTATCCACTGTCATAAGTGGTACTTCGAGATTTCCAACAGAAAACTTATATTTTAATTTTCTGTTCAAATACAGCCAAAAGTAAGAGGCAAAGCCAGCCTAATAGTAATCCAAGGTTCTGTAGGAGAAACATCAACCAGGGTCGCCGTGTCTGAATATGAGTCATTTCAGGAAGCTAAAAAAAGAATAAGACAGCAGAATGAGAGCCAGATACATTCATCTGTGGGAAAAAAAAGTTATGGGAAAACAAGGCAAACTTCACTTAAAAAAAAGCAATTTTTAAACGCTGAGCTTCTGACTATAGTTATTAATGTGTGTCATTTTCTGTACATTTTGACTAAGCTGATCTTGACAGCAAAATATTTAAATTAATTAATTCTACCCTCTTTGGTTCTTTAACCAGAACTGACAAGAATTCGAAATAAGATTCTGAAATCTGTTAGCCTTAATATTTTGTAGTAATTTTATACAGCTGTCTGCAAGGAAATGATTATTTAGTAAAATTAGTGATTTCCTTTTGTGGGAATAAACTAGTTGGAGTATTTTCTGCTCCAGTACTATATATAGGGCCAATCATGCTTTTTCTGAAATAACTGGCAACAGTCCTATTTACTTGGGCTTTAGTAGATATACAAGTAGAAAACAGGACTTTTAAAATATGCTTGAAAAAATAATGTTTAGTATTTTTCTCTGTGAGTTTTAAATCATGCAATGCGGCAACATTTGTTTATAATCGTAATCAAAGCTACTTGCATTGACCTTTCACTCTACATCGTGTATTATATCAAAGGTTTAAACTAAATATGTGTCTAAACAGAGCTTGCAAAATGATGCCTCAGACTCAAATTCTCTTAATATTTCTGCATTATTCAGGGGAAACACTGATGACTGCTAATACTGTCACATCAGCTCTGGATATAAATACAGAGCAATAGTCTGATGCTGACCTCTGGTTTTGGTTGTGTGTTTTTTTCTGTGCTTGAATAAAAGTACTGAGTTCCTGTGCATTTTGGAGGCTCTTCACAGTAGCTGTAACAGCAGCAGCCACTGGGAGACAGTGGAGTGGTGCTGACCAAGGAGGTTCAGGGGACTGTTTGCTATGCTTGTCCTTCCCTTGTCACAGCGGGGTCTCTGGGGCTGCTTCTTCTGCATCCTTCTTTCTCTGAAAGCTGGCATGGCTCCAAAACAAAACTGTGCTGAAAAATCTGCCTCCACTTTAAAGTTTTGCCTGAAAATAACAGGGAAACCCAACTGCCCTGGATCTTCATTACAACCAGGCAGTGGTTTAAATTACAGTACAGAAACTTATGTAGTTATAGTTGATCAGTGTTTAATCAGAAACTTTTTATCTAAAGGAAGTGTAAACACCTCAAAGTTCTTATGTAAATCAAAATCTGAACTGGCAGTTTTAAGTGCTCAGAACACACAGACTGCATATACATATACAGTGTATATTAGTAAAATCTGTTAATTAAAACCTAGCCTGAATTATGGTTTCAAGTCTAGATGTTTAGTCTTTTATATTTATCCTTATAATCAGTCATTTTTTTTTTCTGTTTCCCAGTGCCTGAGTGAAAAGTTCTCCAAACAGGAAAATTTTCTCCTCCCACTGCAAAATTGAATATTCATTGCTGTCAGTGATAATTTAGGAGCTACACACATGCACAGTAGGTTCCTAAGAGAGTTTTCAAAAGGAATTCTTAGCAAGTAGTACCCTTTCCCTGTCTAATGCTGACATCTGCTCCCTCCATCTAACCTGTGTGCATGTAATGAACACAAAAACCATTTCTATAGCCATACCTAGTGTGACATCTCTGCCTATCTGTTAAAAAATATTGCAGCTGTCACAATATCAGCTATGATTATTCAACTCTCTCTGAACAAAAAAGCATGTGGTATAGCAGAGGGAATCTTTCTGTTTAAGAAGCATAAGCCAATTCAACTGGCAGATGCAAAGCACTCCACAAATTAAGGGAACATAGAACCACATCCAAGCTGTTGGAAACTATCACACTTGCTAATGCTTCAGGTCTGTCAGAGGCAAAAGAGGTACTGCTAATCAAGGGACTGCTCTGTTCCACTCCAGTTCATATTATCATGAGTGCACAAAAGATAAGAAGAAATAGGAAGCAGCATGCTGAAAGAAGGCATGAGAGCCTCTCAGGCATGTACTGGCTAAAAAAGAGTTCATACCAAGCAGAGCACATGTGGTATGGCTGGTGCACTGCTAAAGCCCAGTAAATCACTTTTTAAAAAACTCCCTTATCTTCAAAATTGAAAAAAAACCAACAAAATTAATCAGAGTAAATTTCAGTTTGCATAATTTCTTGGTGAAAAATGATGGATATAAGTGATTTTATCTTTTGTCCCTTATTCAGTTTCTGAAATTATTAGTCTACCCAACTTGCTAATGGAGTTACAATTCCATTTGTAGAAATGAAAACCCTTTAATTAACCACAGAAGTAGACTTGTGCTACTTTGTCTGTGGTGGCAGTCTCACAGTGCTGTTCTGTCAACAAACCTCCACTCACACCCCTCAATGTTCCTCAGTGCAGGGATCCAGTGAGGCTGTTCAGTTTTAACTGCTATTCTGACAAGCACATGAATATGTGAAAGGCCATAAAACAGTACTGAAAATTACAGTCCAACTTTGTGTGCTATTAAGTGTTTGCACACCATCGGCAGGAGCACTGATGACTGGTGTTGTAGATGAGAGTGCAGCAGAGAATAGGACTTATTCCTGTGCAGAAAGTGGAAAAATACATAAAGAATGGCTCACTTTCTCCTGAGATGTATCATTTTCTCTTAAGATGCGCTATACAAACATACAAGACTTTTCAGATCTATAGATGCCTGCAGTGCTACATAAATAATTTTTTAAAATAAAATAATCCCTGTGATATTTGACACTGACAAACAGGTAAGCCACATAGTGGCAATTCTTTTGACAAAATGCAGAGAAAGGCTGATCAGAGTCTTATTAATAAAAGAGATTGAGAGAAATAAGATCCTTCCTCCTCTCTTCTTTCTTCCCTTCATATCAATACCAAGATTATGATGGCAAGCTGAGAACAAGGGAAAACATATCCCCGTCTCTGCCTGGAACTATATTTTCACTTGGGATTTAGAGCTGGCACATTGCTTTGAAGACTCAGGTAAAAGGATGGTATTGTTCTAGGAGCTTGTGGATCCCTGGTGGATGCTGATCCTACACTGAAGGAAAAATGTGTGTACATCATTCTTAGCCCCATTAGTAAAATCATGCCTACACAGTTAATAGGCAGCCTCACTTCCAAATTTCTCTGTCAGAACAAGCTGCAACTTGGTACACAGTGTTCTTTTCTGTTATTTACTACTCCAGTCAGGACTGTTGACACATCCACAATCCTTTGGCAGCTCCATCTTAAGCTCTTAGGTGAACTTTATGTTCATTTTACTTTACTTACAATAGCAAAAATAGACTAAAGTACTACCAAAGTCTAAGATCAATTACTAAAAGTGAATTTCAAATAGGTTATAATACTGGAATGGCATATCAGGTTTAAAGTGTGATGCCTGAACCTGCATTTCAGGAATGAAGTGATAATAAGGGAGAGACAGACAGCCTTGGGAAAAACACAAAGTAAGAATTTGTGAAGAGACTTTTTTTTCTCCCTCTTGATCTACTCAAAACATTCCATCTTTGTGGAGGGGCTTGCAAGAAACTTTACATCAACACGTGATGGTTAAAGAGCCATGTGACAAATCTGGGCAGGCATTTAAGTTCTGCATTGCTACAAGTGGAGCAGTTATCCATGTCTTCCACAAATTATGTGGCCTGAGGCATCTGCATGAGCTATGGTTGCTCCACATTTTTGCTCAGTCCTTAGATCTTTCTTCTGTCTCCTATCTTCACGCTTCATTTTTCTATGGACAGATCATTGCTATTGAACCGGGAGTATGAAAAATATTGGACAACTACTAAAAATTTGAGGTCATCTTCTGAAGGCTTTTTATTGCTTAAGAACTGATTGAAACCTCTCTAAGACAGAAAGGAAGTGTTCAGGATAAGCATCTTACATTTTAGTTCTGAAACAGCAAATTTGCATTGAAATAACAGGTGGAAAAGAAATAAATTTTTAAAATCCAGTTTTTTCAAGATCTTGAAAAAAGATCTTCCTGATCTTCTTGAAATAAGAAACTTCCCTGGAGGTTCAAATATATATGTTTCACTTAATAACTAAAAATACATTGTTTAAAAGTCCTTAAAAGTTTGTTGTTTTTGTTTAGACTCTAAAAGTTCATTATGCTTTTCTCTTATTTAAGTCTCTTAATGGTCTTTACTTTTCATTATAATAACACCTAGATTGAGAATGACACAGAAGAAAAACAGATTACTTTTCTAAGCTCTGTACACACACAGGGCAGACAGCACACTCTTCCCAACAAGCCTATGAGCTCTTTTTCTCTCTAAGTTCATCCCCCTGCATTTGTTGCACACTTATCTCTGATGAGGCCATGCTATAAAGAAAATATAAAAATAGACTGAAGTTCTCACCATTTCGGCTAAAGATAAGTACAAGAACATCCCAGCTGTAATAGTAAAGATCCAGTTTTGAATGGATGGGTCAGTGGATAGAGAGAGGCCAATATAAAGTCCTAAGAATGCTGTTAGTGCACTTATAAAATTCATCAAAATTGCAATCTTCGTGGGGAGACCTGTACTTAGCAGCACAGCAAAATCTCCTGCATAGAAAAAAAGAGCATTTATTATTTATCTGGTAAATGTATTTTTAAGACTCTTGGTAATAAAATATGAAGGAAAACAATTAAGATATGCACAAAGATAGTGAATGATGGAGGGCTGCCTTTAGAATTCTGTAGAATTAGTTATAAACTTGTCCTGTGTGAAAGAAAAATCTCAAAACAACAAAAAAGTCATATTGACTTGTACTTGTTTAGCTGTTCCTAAAGATAGCATACAGTATTGAGGGCTGGCTTTCTGTTAGTTCTCTATGTTCCGTAACATTTCCAACTTGGACACATGCAAAAGTGAAGTCACATGGTTTCCCAGAGTTTCTAAATCTTTCTCCACTGGGAACTTGCCAATTCAAATCATGTGGGTATATTTGCAACATGGTCTAAGTGTTTTACAAGGGCTGGAAATCAGAGTAATCTATGCCAGTCTGATCCCAGTTTGAGTTTAATCCCACTGATTTCAGTCCTAATCATTTGGAGTACGTTGTACATCAGAATCCCATCACAGATTTTTCTTCCAAAATAAATATTTCGTAATAGGCCACAACTAGAAGATTTAGATAATTTTGCTCCACAACTGCAAAAAAGTCACTTTGACACTGGGGCAATACTGCCCCAGAATTAAGAAGGTGGTTTTGGAGGTAACTGTCAAGTACTGCAATTTGCTTTGCTATGCAAAGAAGAGCTACCAGTTTTACAGCAATCCTCCACCCTACCTTTTTGTTTGGAGGAGTTTTCTACATAGCACATGAAATCTTCAGTCATTTAATGATAGAAAAGAGGACCTATGGTTCTCATATCAAACTTCCCAATTTATAAACATTCATCAACACAATGTCAGGAGCAGCTTCAGCCATGCTGGCAGTTTTACCAGAAAAAGCCAACCAAGGCCAATATATAACAGAACAATCCTCCTGTCCCGTCCACTAGTAAAATAGGTTATACACCTTTTATTATTTTTTTGTTCTTGATTAGCAGCAAGAATGAGGATAGCAAGAGGAATACTTGCTTAAATAGCTCTGCTGCATATTGAAAGACTTGGATGCCCATTGTGTCAGCCATGGCCATTACACACACGTGGGTCTTGCCTACAGTTTATTATTTTTTATGTCTGTACACATGAGTATAACAGGTTGCCCCTGGCCTGATGTCATTTGCATCTGGAGAAGGTCAACTGGGAAGGCATCCAGTAATGAGTGCAGAAGCCTCCTGTGGTTTTTGTGAAGGGCAAAGAAAGTGTCAGTCTCACACAGTAACCTTGTAATTCATGATGCCGTAAGCAAGAATTCCCACAATTGTCGTACAGGAAATAAATTTTTGGGAAACTTGGAAATGCAAAGTCAATCAGGAAAAACACACACATGTATTTCTTACCCATTTCATGAGGAATTTCATGGCATAAAATAGCAACAGTCGTTGTCACACCTGTTTCTGTTGAGGATGAAAATGCTGCTCCTATTACCAAGCCATCAGCAAAATTGTGAAGACTGTCTCCCACCAGAACCATTATTGCTAACAAGCTGATTTTTTTACCTCAAAAAGAAAAAAAACAAGCAAACAGATAAAAAGCCCAGTATTAACCCAAACAGATATTATCAGTTTTGTTGTTACAAATGATTTAGGGTTTTTGGTGACTTTGCACATAACATAATAAAAAGTCATAATAATCAGAGGGAAATAGTGTTTATCTGGTTTGTCCTTGTTACTACACTTCCTTCAATACATTTGAAACACAAAAAAGTAGGTTCGAGAACAATTGAAAATGAGGTGCAAACACGAAGAAATAACTTCCTTATTAGGCTAATTATTAGATGAAAAATTAGATTTGAGTCCACTCTCATAAAGTATCCTAAGGTTTTATATTAATCTTTCATTATTTGATGAGATTCACACAAGTTTTTCTAGTTGTTGTTTGGAGTTCTTCCATCATTGCTCACAGAATTGCAGAGCTGTGGTGAAGATAAATATTTGGTCTCAAGCAGCTGATTTTTTTAATCCTGTAAACCTTGTTACTACTGAATAATATTTACAGGGTCTGCTTTTTTTACATAATTATATAAAAGTGAAAGATAGAAATGAAAGACAACAGGCCTCAGAGTATCACCCATAGTACAGGGATACAGCATGCCTCTATCCAACATTTGTTCCAATCAATTAATGGCTGTTATGCTCATAGTGCTTCTATCTGGAGCACCACTCATGGGTGTTGATGGCTGTTGTCTTTCCCATGCTGTTCTGTGACCTTGTTTTAGTGTGGGACACTGCTGGGTGTTTGTGGCATCATGTCACCCCACACGAGTGGAAAGGTCCTACTGGTGATGAAGTACTGAAATCAAGCTAGGCAATTAGGGACAGTCTCCCTGCCCAGCCTGAAACAGAGACAGCTGGGTGGAATGCTGAACAGATTCACAGGGAAGCACTTTATCTCTTCAAGAAGCAACAAGGCTCCATACAGGTTCAGTGTCTAAACTTAGCAGCACATACTCGACTGCCCCATCCAGTACTTTTTTCATTTATTTTATCCACAATCTTACAGTCAGGACTGCCTAATGTCTGTCAAGAAACTCACCCAGCTTCCCTCCATACAGAATGAACAGAACATTTTGGAAAGGATTGGTTTCATGCCTGAAGGAGTAGGGTCATGATTTGGGCCCTAAGTACATATTTTTCTGACTTTTGATGACCCCACAGAGACATAATATGACAGACTAAGCAGCAAATGTGAAGCTGAACCAATCTTTCTGAATAGAGTTATTACCAGCTTTCACTCCAGCAATGTTTCTCAGAGATGACCATTTTATAGTGATGGGGGAGGTATTTTTCTTACAGAAACTGGCTAGAACTGAGGTCCTCAGACTATTATAAAAAACACACAGAGCACATAAAAGCCTAACAACCGTATTCAGAAAATCCTCCCTGGTTGTCTGGGAGCTCTGTGGGTTCAGAAAAATTGGCAGGCTTGTTAGATTTTGCTGCCAGCTTACAGAGCCGGACGTGGATGTCCCCAGTTTGCACAGTTCTTTCTAAACACTATAGGCAGTTTATAATCAATAGTGTAGAGCATGAATTACACAGAAATAATAGATTGCTGCGTTACATTAAGTTTGTGATTTGTAATAAGCACTGGCAAGGATGAAATCATGGCCTGCCCTGAGGCCTTATGAGTCTGTTTTGTTCAAGTATCTGATTGCTGGAGAAGATATACCATGATTACTGGAACTCATTCCAGTGTGTTTTAGTATAACACAGGGGTCAGGTTAGCATTGTGGAGCAATTACAGATATAAGCTTGGTGAACTTACTTGACAGAAAGTTAAGAAGACACATGTGTAAATAAATCTGAATGTTTATCTTACTTTACTTTCAGACTATATTAAAGCAGCTTTGTTACTGGCAATTGTCTCACTGTATTATATTCCAACACAAAATATTAAATATTGACTTATTGCCTTAACTATTTCTACAAAGCCTCTTCTTCAACAGTCATTTTTTTATTCTTTGCTTATATAGAGGATCAGAAGTTATAGTAAATTCTAGTCTATAATTTTCATAAAATTAATGGGTACAGGACCTTAACCATATACTACACTTTTAAGTTTAGAATAAGAGTTTAAAGCAAATGTTTATCCATAAATGGATCTTTTTCAATGCTTCCATGACTAACACAGAAAAAATATTTCTAGTCAATGTAAAGTGTCACTAAGTATAACAAATATAAAATGCTACTGTTTGGTCTTCTCTGATATTGATAGAACAAGTATGGATAAATGTAGAGAGGGCCAGTTGGATATCTTTTTTCTTTAGAAAGTTTCTTGCTTTCTAAGTTACTCCCTGTCTATCTAGGGTGATTGACCCTTTTTGCAGTCTTAACTTGACAGGCATTTACAGTGAAGCTTTGCAAGTCTGGAGTTGTCAGGCTCCTCTCTTAGATCTGCAGACTCCATTCATTTTTGGGGCAGAAACACCTAGCTCAGTATCAAGGTACTCAGGTGTGTTTATGCACTTAGCTATTTAAAAGAACTGTAATGAAACAAACTTTTGTAATTATGTATTCCCAAAAAAACCTCCAAATAAACTCCCACCCTTCCCTACTAAGGTTTTGTTTATGGAGGTAAGACTGAGGTATGAAGAAAAATTAAACTAAACAAAGGTTACTGAGAAGTTATCCCAAATTTAGTTACGTGGAACAAATAACATTGTGATCACTAGAAATTTGTTGGTGCTTAGCAGGTAATGGTGATTGAACCAAACATAAATATCTAGAGATGAACTATGTAGTCACATTCAAACTGGCACTGGATTGTGTATTACTGGATAGGTGAAAGTGAAGAAATGAAAATCCAAATTTTTAGTGCTTTAGAAATAGAAATGAAGTCCACAAGAACAGAAGATAACACTAAGAACCTAGAAGAAGATAATGACACAATTAAATACTGATGACATGAGATCTGAGATCACAAAATAAAGGGGAGTTAATTATTGGAAATAAAATTATTTCAATGAAAATATTATTCCTTCAGTTGAATGACTTCAACCATACTGAATTCACCAAGGTCACAAAGTACAGTTAAAGGCAAAATTTGGTTTATACTCTATTTGCATATTTTTATTAAGCAACAAAAACCACAGAAGACAGGAGTTATCTGAAGTTCTCAGAATCAAACAGATTAAAACTGAGAGCCATCATGAGGCTACAATTCTATATCTGTGATAAATCATCACTGGTTTAAAGAGTCTATTGCTTTAGTGTGTAAGAGAAGGAGGTTGCAGAGTTATATTAGCATAGTGAGCCTACAAAAAATGTTTCACCACCTTCAGAAATAAAAGTCTGAGCTAAGTTTAAAATTACAAAAATATCTTTTTGTATTAATTTTTTACTATTTCCCTTTAAGCAAAGGCTTTAGAAAAATAAATTGCAACAGTGAGGCAGCAAATACTAAAGCAAGGACAGTGTATGATTAACGAACTTCACAATTACAGGGTTGGCAGCTGAGAAGGTCTTTAAGCAGAGATTAAATTATGTAGCCAGGCACCATCAGATGTGGTGACGTAGCACACAGCAAACACAGAGCTAAGCCAGCTGCACACTTTCTATTCCATCTTAGGTCTTATCCAGTCTTTTTATTGATACTAACTTTTTTTGCTGATCACCTTGCTCTCTGGAGGAACTTCAGCAGGTTCAGAATCTTCCGGGCTTCTCTAGTTAAAAGCAAAGATAATGGATCATTTTTAAGGGTCTCTTGCAGCTGCTGCCCTAAATACAGGAAAATATCAACCAAGTTCAAGTTATTTGAATTAAAAATAGTCAATAGTTATTTGCACAAGTATCATTTGAATAATTTACTGGCCACTGGCAGTGTGATTAGTACTACAGAAACACAAAAAAATGAAATCTGCCTTGCCAAGAGAGGGTTATGTCTAATTCAGGTAGGAAGAAATACATTCATAGATATTGTTGTCGCCCAAGAAAACCACATTTCTGCTTGAATACACAAAAATCTGAGCCAAATGCAAGACTAAAAGGGACATTGTAATTAAAATTGCATGTTTTTATTTTGTAATAACTGTGTGACTGTATTTTCCTGGAGAATGTGCTCATAGGATTTCCAGGGAAAAAGAGGTAGAGTCTTTTAGGCACTCATGTTCTTCACAGTTTCTCTGTGAAAACACAAGACTAAAAGATGATCATCAGTAGGTTTCACCTTTTTTCAAAATATAGTGGTTTTTCTTCAGGGGGGTGTAGCCTCCAGTGTCTTGTGTTTTGGCTTTTAGCAAGGGCTTCATCTCAGCACCAGACAACACTGGCTGGGCATAGCAGCACTTGAGCAGCACTCCATGGTGAAATTTACCCTTATTGCAAGTGAAGAAAGATACAGTGTCTTCTTCCTTATCCTAGAGAGATCAATTGATGCACCAGCCCTAACGTTTAATTAATAGATGTTGCAACTTTTGGAAGATAAGGGAGAAAATGAGTAATCTCTCACTGCCCCTACCCCCTTGGGGCTTTGCTTTCTGATTGAAGAAATTATTAGAAATTCATGTGGGGGGGAGAGAGAAGCTAAAAAATTTGTTTTCTTGAAACTAGACAGACTGAATTTTAATTTCTGAGGGTTTTTTTTTCCCAAAAATTGTGTTAAAACCTATTATAGCAGCCAGTGGAATCAACAACAGCACAGGAACTCTGTGTTAGGGACAGCAGCCACCTCTCCAAAACTGTACCAGAGATGTGCACTGGCTATAAAATAGGTTATGTCCATTGGTTGGTCTTAGCTTGGTTGTCCTGAAGGACATCAGGGAACCATGAGGAGAGAAGGAAAAATAATTGTTTCTCATATGCATTATAAAGGAAAAATAAATGTCTCTAATTCTCATGATTGCAGCCAGTCATATGAATTCCAGTAATTGTTCCACTTCTATAATATTTATTCACATGCCACTTCTTTGAACTGTGAGTCAAAACTGCAAGACTAATTACTGACCTGAAGGACTTATAAGCTTTTCTTAATCAACCAGTGCTTGTCTTAGTATTATGCACATGATTCTGAAGAATTGGCTGCTTTTGTACAAACCAGCTCAGCCAGGCTAATTCTATATAGATAATGTGATCTATGTAGAATTTTGGGGGAATCTTGCTTCTGAGGGGAACATGTTCATTCATTATCATAAACAGGAAGCTTTGACATGTCTCACAAAATAGTAAATATGCTTCACTCCTCTGTTTGATGTTTTTTATTGAAAGTTTTCCAACTGTGTTTTAGAGATTAGTGGTGTCTCATGAGGCTCTTGTCCATCACAACTACATTAGTAAAGTGGAGTTCACCTATGCATCAAGATACTGGATATAAACTGTTGAAAGAAAGAGAAAATAGGGTAAAATTTGACTCAATTTAATTTGCAAAGATTTATCTGTCTGGATACTATCCACAGACAAGTATTAAAGTGTATAACTTCTTATAGGTAAGCACCATTCCCAGATATCCAAAGTGTTTACATTGCTATTCAAATCTGTGGAAAAATGTCCAAAAACAGTCCAGGATTTAATCTGCTCACTAATTATGCACTTAACTCTCATTGCAGGAAATTCTGAAATTTTTCCTAAGGGACAGTCTGCCTTTACATAAGATCAATGTATAAAAGAAGGGAGTAGGAAAATTTTCAAGAATTGTATCAACAAGATGTATAACAATACAGGGAGTGTATTGTTATATCAATTTGGTACACACTTAAGAAAAGTTACTGTAAAATAGCTGTTCTTGGTATCTCTGTGAAAGCTCATTATGAACTTCAAAATCTAGAGATTCTTGACAATCATGTCAAGTAATAAACAAATCAAAAATGGCTGGAAATAATATTGATTTATTACATTAATTTAGTTCATTTTTTTGAGGAACAGAGAAAGGAGTATATAAATTTAAGGAAGGATGTCATATTGGTAACCTACCAACTGTATGGTTGAAGTAGATTTGCCTCTGCCTGAATGTTCATTTAATTCAGACTCCACTGCAAGATCATGGGAATGTCCCCAGTGCCCATTAACTAAAGAAAGGCCCTGCTGAATGAAGATGCTTTGCAATTAGTTCTGAAGCCAAATGAACACAGATGTAGCATTTCTCATTATTTTGTGAAAATTTAGTATTTTTAAGAATTATTTTTTTCCAAACAAAATCTATTGAAAAAGATTACTGGCTGGCATCAACATTTCCTAGTGCTTATTTTGTTGAAAACTCTGAAAAATAAATCAGATGAATCAGTAACATTCACAATGGTTTGATAAAACTTAATTTATTTCAAAAATGAAATTCAAATTTGAAGCTGAGAGAGATATAAAAATTAACTTATGGTTCATCTAGTTCTCAGTAGAAAAAGTCTCAAAATTTGTGGATGAAGATAAAAGCCTTCTCTCAAGCAAGTAACAAAAAGAACAAGCAAATAAAATATCACCATCATCAAAATACTCTCATTCCATTAATCTGACATTATATTCTTTTGTCTGACTCAAAGGTGGTGGGAACAGGGAGTCATTGCTGCGTATCTAAATCAGGCCACTCTTCTCACACTTTGTAGAACAGAACAAGTATAGGTTTAGCCTTCTTAAGTGACATTAGGATTGTGTCTCATGCTGAGAAACTTAATGAGCCATCACATTTTGTGCTACATTCTATCCTTGTGCATAATCATATTTTCAGGCTCCAGCCACACTGAAATAAAGCCACACTGAATTACTGTAAGCATGGCAGTGAGAAAGGAGATCTCTTTAATATAAGATTGGGTCCTACTGACTGCAACACACACATTTTCACATCCCTGGGATAACGATCATAAACAATTTGGAAATTTTAAGGTATCATTCTTGAAAATATCTTATGCTTGCATCTATCTTTCTATTGCATCTTTCCCCTCTTCAAACAGAGCCTAGAGCAAACAACTGTCATTGCCATTTCATACGGATACACTCTTTTCACCTGCTCCAGCGTGAGTCATGAATGCAGGTTTATGGAATATGTTTGATTAACTGTTCCCTTTCTGGAATTATAAATATATGGAACGCACAATCCACAGAGCAAAGCAAAATAGAAACTGAAGGTTAATTTGGTAGGAGCACTTTGGAAAGCAATTATCAATGCTTCATTTAACTCACAGAAATGATAATTAATTTCCACAATCATTTTACATCCTGTGCACTGCAAAATCTCAAAATACAGGAGTTTTTTTAAAGGGTGAATTGTACAAAGCTTTACCTGGTCACGAGGTGTTACCAAAAGAAAGAAACATTTTTCTATCAGAAAAAATCCATGGATTCCTGCAATTATTCCCAAAAGCTTCCAAATATATTCTTTTCCCTCATAAAAATGTTCTATATCTTGTGCTTCATGTTTATGTAAACCAAGTGTCTAAAATAAAAGAGATAAAGTTAAAAAAAATTAAATGGCAATGTTTTAATTTTTGCTAGATCAAGCCATAATGTTTTAATTAATTTTATTCTCAGAATTTTATTTTCCCAGTTCCTTCAAACTTAAATTGTGTTTTGAAATAATCAGATGAATAATAGAAGATGAAATTAATCATTAGGAGCACAGCTGCACTTTCACAACTCTCAGTGGTGAAAGTAACATTATTTTTAGGGACAGTTTTATGAAATCACCCTTTATTTATACGAGATATATTTTGTTTGCAATATATTGATGTTAAAATTCCATTAAAATTACTTGCATTATCTTAGTATGCAAACTTCATATTGAAAATAGATAAGGAGCTACTGGAGAGAGTCCAGCAGAGGCCACATAGATGTTAAGGGGACTGGAGCATCTCTCATATGAGGACAGTCTGCTGCAACTGGGCTTGTTTAGAAAAGAGGAGTCTGAGAGGGGATGCCATGCATAGATCAAAAACAATATTTTGAAGGCCGGTGCCAAGAGGATGGTGCCAGACTCTTTTCAGTGGTTCCTAGCAACAGGATGAGGAGCAATGGCCATAAACAAGAAGTTACAACTCAACATGAAGTAGACCTTCATGGGGGGCAGAGCACTGGCACAGGCTGCACAGGGAGGTTGTGGAGTCTCCCTCTCTGGAGACATTCAAAAACACCTCGATTCCTTTGTAACCTGCTCTAGGTTATCCTGCCTTGGCAGTGGGTAGGGCCATATGATCTCCAGATGTTCCTTCCAACTCTAACTACTCTGTAATTCTGTAACTCTGTTTTTGTGTGAAAATAATGCATAAATTATTTAATGCATAATTAATGCAAAAATGCACGTTGGGGGCTATGTTTCCTTCTTTTCCCTAGTCACAGCACAGAAGACCTCCTTTGCTCTGGAAGTGAGGGCTCTAAAGGCTACTGGATACATCACATAAAACTGGTGAAGGAGAATACTTTCACATTTAAAAGGTGTTGCTGAAAGAAATGCATTTGTCTGACACTCATGAGAACTGCCTTCCTTAAACCACTCTCCCAGTTTTGTTTCCAAAGAGGATGCATTGTGCATAAAGAAAATTTCAACCAAAATCATAAGCTGTGAAGCTCTCTTTCTGTGACCGCTAGAAATTTACTCATAACATCTGTGTCATATCAGAGGAGACTTAAAAACAAATGAATACACAATGGACAATTTGGTTCTGTTTTCCATGTTATCCTGTTCTTAGAATTTATATTATGAATTTAGGAAAAGATCATGCCACCCATTTTATTACCATTCTAGGCATAAGGATTAATTAGGCTGATAGTGCCTGGTTCTCTGGAACAATCTTTGGAGGAGACTGTGGATGCCTTATACAACCTTAGAAAAATTTCTGTTAAAATGTGTTATAGAATCTGCCTCATGAAAGAAATTAATACCATCTAGAATATGCCTTGCATAGGACTTGTGAATTTTTTTTTAATAGGAACATTTATTTGAATTCATCAATCATGGATTTCAATTAATTATTATTTTTAACATCTCTCTGAGCTACAGAGTGCAAATGTAATTGGGGTGCTGGGGGGATTTAATGGAAAGCTTTATTTACAAACTGAGGAGCATTATCCAGGTTTAAATGAAACCTTTCTCTGTGTGTGCACCCACACATTTGTGCCAATATTTTAAGAGCATAGAGGTGTCTATTACCTACCTGAGGAATAAGATGTAGCAATGCATCTCCAGAAAGGGTTCCAACAGCCAAACCGACAAACAGCTGTAAAATGAGTGTATAGATTTCTTGACAGGAGTTAAATAAAATGAGAGTTGTACCAAACATAGATCCAATAGTAATAAGTAAAACAGCAACAGTGCTGTAACCATATTCTGTAGGGGAAAACAAATGAAACAAAACAAGGGTACCTTTAATCATCCAATATTTGTATTTGTGTTTGAGTATTTGTTTTGTATTTGTAATTGTTTTTGAGGCTAAGTTGTCATACTTCTATATAGAAGCACACAGGAGAAGTGATTCATTGTGACACAGTCTGATTTCAGCTGGGAAGGAGTTAATTTTCCTAGTATCTGCTACAGTGCAGTGCTTTGGATTCAGGATGAAACTAATGTTGATAACACACTGATGTTTTGGTTGTTGCTAAGCTGAAAAGGACTTTTCAGTGCCTCATGATCTGGAAGTGAGGAGCTGCACAATAATCTGGGGAAGGAGGGGAACACATCTGGGCCAGCTGACCAAACTGACCAAAGGGGTATTGCACAGCACAGACCATCATGCCCAGTACAGAAACTGTGAAGAATTGGCCAGGAAAAGCTGACTGCTGCCCAGGGGTGAGCTGGGCATCAGTCAGCAGGTAGTGAGAAATTGTATCATGCATCTCTTGTTTATACTTGGGTTAATTTCTCTCTCTCTCTCTTTTTTTTTTCAAATGTGCTATGTCTGTCTTTAATAGAAAAATAATAAAACTCAAAGACTACTTGTCCACTTTGTGAAGGCACACAAAACTGATCACTATTTTAAAATCTTANTCAACCTGATGGGTTTTACCTTTGTCCAGTTCTCCTCCCCAAACCCTGTGTGCGGAGGAAGTGGGGGAGTGTGTGAGTGGCTTCTTCATATTTAGCTTCTGTCTGGGGTTAAGCCAAAATAGCCACATAGCTTTTTCTAGTCATCTGTGAACAGATGACAGAATTAGAATCCCAGAAAACATTAATTTTTTCAGGCTTTACATGTCTGGTATTTCCAAATTTCAGACCCTAAGAGCTAAATAGACGGTGACTATGCAAATTAGAGACACTTAGAGCAGCACAGTGATTACTGCTCTGCATTTTCTTCCTCTATTACCAGGATTATGCTTAAGATTCTATGTTCTCACATGCCACACCTGTGTATTTTTACAGTCAACCCCGCATTTTTAACCAAATTATTTTCTGTAAAACAAATGAAGGCCTAAAACCTCAAATGAGTGTAGTGATCTAATTTATGTTCTAAGCATAAACATTTCAGTCCAAACCATATTTACAAATCTGCTGTGGAAATACATCCCTTCAGTTAACACAACAGGACTGCTAGCCTATTTTTCTCAGATTACTGGGATGTTTTTGAATGTTAGTCTTGTAATTCCTCAGAGTAACACGCTGTTCACATTTCGAGCCTTTTGCACAACATGAATCCAAATTAATTTCTATGGAAGTCTTATAATGGGAGGTAATACACTGATAAGAAACACACATAAAGGAATTAATGCCAAAATATTTAAAACTGTCACTTAATATTTCAAACTTTAATAGAACTGTGAGTGCTCAGCATCTAATAAAATCAGACAGGTAATTTCACAGACTGCACTTCCAAAGACAAGAGTACAGTAGATATATTTGTAATGTCAGGCCTTGGTGACTTAGCCAAAACAGCATAGCCTGTCAGTGATATGGAGCTCAGAATAAAACTAATGAGCCTATGCTTCAGGTCACTGGGTCACACATAGGTCAAACATAGAGTCCTTTATATGTATCAAGACAGCAGAAGTGTCCCTGTGGTCATGGAAACCTTCCTTTGTCAAAAAGCACAGGGAGAGGGCTGCAGAAAGGGCTCTTATTAATTTCATTCTGCACTTGAATAGTTCAATTTTTCTCATCTCTCACCTTATGAGATCACTAAAATGTCATTGATTGAGCTGATGGCTTTAGACTTGGAAGAATCTCACTTAGCAGTGAATATTTTATCAACCTTTTATGTGACCTGGGTAAGTTCCTTTCTTTTCTTTCTTTGTCCCTTGATTCCCAGTCAAAAAATGGTCATATCTGTGTAGCACAGAAAAGATTAAAGCAGCAAAGACTGCAAGGTGTTCAGGTAATGAGCAGAAAGATAAGAAAGAAGGACTGTTACCTATTGAAGACTCTTCAATAATGATTCTTTCTATTCTGTATGCCTCTTTTTACTATAACAATTCTTGGGATATCCATGAATGTTCTCCCATGCTTTTTACTTCTGGGATATCCACATGTGTCCTTTCATGCTTTTTAATTCATGTGCTGTTCCATAAGGATTATTAGGCAGTAGGATGTGGGGAAAACTTACTAGCTCCAAAAAGACCTAGCCATCTAAAGCTGGATATACAGATATTATGATATTGAAGACATTGATTTGTAGCCTAAAAAGTGCTCCTCTAGATGCAGGCAATTATGGTAAGATGCCTATTACTTTTTGGTCATTCCTGACACCCAAATTCCCCAATAAAATTAATGTCTCTGTTATTACACCAGCACACCTTTCTTTGTAACCACTTATCAGATATCATTGGCTTAAAGAAAGAAAAAAACCCCCAGAAAACACATTAGGCAGCCCTTAGGTCAGCTCAGCTTCAGATTTTTCTTCTGTAAATTGGACTAAGGATTGATTACAGAAGTAGAATCCACGGAACAGATGGGGCAGAAAACACTGGAAGCAGAGGCACATGAGGACTACAACTGCAAGTGGAAACAACCTAATTATACCCCAAATCAGCTCTTGTTCCAGCTCTCTCACACAGGTCCTGCTGCCCTGTTACTGTTTGTCTGGATGTTTCTCTTACCAGTAGGATCCTCAAAGCTTCTCTGCTATAAAATATCACAAGCTGCAACACCAGCAGCAGTCATGCAAAACTTACCTATATCAAGCATTTGCCATGTCATGGTATAAAATGCCACATCATGGTACCTGCTGGCAATATCTATAACCTTGAGGCTATATGTAAGAGCAGTGCAATGATTACAATATAAACCTGGTGCAAATTTCACAAAATAAGCCTCGCCCAGTAATCCATAGATGAGGACCTGTTATTGCCTACCTGCTGGCAATATCAAACAGTCCTTTAACAAATGAAAATAATAAAGCTTAATGCCTTAAATGTTGAAATAGAATTCTAAATACTATAAAATTTAGGCCATTGAATCCTCTCACTTCTTGATATAATACTATTATCTGACATGTATGCTATGAAATTATAGAATGCATAAATTATGGACAGAATAAATCGCATGTTTTGGTTTATTAATCAATGAAATCTCTCCAGAAGTCCTTGCACCTCTTTATCTGAATTTAAATAAAAATTTATTAATAAGAACATAACTTACTTTCCACAGTTGTTGGTGGTAGCTTTGTCTGTTTGAAGTCAGGAAGCTGACATGAACAACTTAAAAGTTGTTGAATGATAGCTGGACTGATTTGCTTGAAGTGGTCCTTAGAAATGGAGGAAGAACTGTTTTTCAAAAATATCTTCACAAGTTCACTGGCAGAGAAACAAACCTTTGTAGAAAAGTATATACAGTTACTAAACTTATTACATATAACTGCAGTAAATTTTGAGGGTAAATACAGAATCTTAGAAGAACACAGGACAGTCCATCCCTAGAAGAAACCTGCTATATATCTATACTCTTTCTTGCTTAAGTTAGTTTAAATACTTCAATTACTTCACTTTTTTTCTGCATAAACATGATACTACTATATATTTCAGAAAGACCAGGATCTTTGGATAAAGCACCTCAATTTCTTATGAAGTCACTTAATGTCATAAAGATCTAACAAAATAATATCTCTCAATATTTTATTGTTATATGTTAAGAAAAATGTTTTAATGCTAATACAAACCTTATTTCTAGTTATTCTTGTGAAACTACATTATTTGCAGCAATAGTGCTATTAATATAAGATACTGCCTATATCAAAGCAATACTAAGATTCATCCTTCTACTGGATCTTCAGTAAGATATGGAAATTAGTTTTTTTAATTCATTAAATGAGGGTATATCAGAAAGCAAGATGTTACATAGTCTAAAATTGGTCTAAAGATTGCTTAATAGTTGTATTATTAGAGGTACTTCCGAATTCCAACTACTTTTTGTTCTTGTTTGGAGCATCTCTTTGTCAAAAGAAGCAATTTTTATGACAAGTTGGGTTTTCCTCTCCAGGATCAAACTTCTAGTAAAAACGTGTGAGCAGTTAGCATAAGAAAACTTCTAGTAAACATTTTTAAACAGAATAACTCCTGATCAAATATGTTATCTTACTTAAAGAAATAATCTACATTTCCTAATCTCATCTGATGAGATATGATTCAATATTTAAAAACAAATTATTTTCTTTCATTTAAATTGGTCTGCGTCTGAGACTCAAGGGATTCCTTGTCTTTCTCTCATTACTGAAGCTTAAGTTTCTTTTGAATTTGTTATGTATAATTACTTCTAACCCAGTTAAAATCCAACACATTCCTGCCTTTGCTCACCCATTAATTAATTAAAATATGCCTTGTGGTTCACTAAGAAACTGAATTAATTGCGCAGTGATATATTTTTTCTGAAAACCACATTCAAGTCTTCAGGATAATGGGTGATCTTATCACCTGGACCTAGTGTGTTCTGCCTCCAAGCCAAAGGAGAGCATGAAGACAATTCAGGAGCTCCCATATTGGAAGAGACCTAAATTTTGCCTCTTCTAGGCAGTAGTTTTGACTCTAGAACTAGGGAACACTGACATCTGGTATCAAGTTGGAAGACTTGGATTTTGGCTGGTTATGAGCAGCACTGCCGACCAGTCAGAGCAGGGATGATATTATTTAACACCTGCATCAACTTGAGTGATGCCACAGAGTGCACCAAATGGCCTTCACAGGTGAAATTTAACTGGGACCACTAGTCAATATGCTGATGGTGTGACTGCTGTTTAGAGGGACCTTGGCAAGACAAAGAAATGGTATGAGCAGGCCTTCATGAAGATTAGCCAAAACAAACTTGTTGTGCTTCACAGAGAATAAACTCATGCATCAATAAAGGCCAGGGAAAACTGACCAGAAGGAAGGCAGGTTTGCAGAGAAAGCCCTTGGGGTGGGTCCTGAGAGGAAACTTGAACGTGAGCCACCAGTGTGCCCTTGTGGCAATGACCACTAACTGCACACTGACTGCATTAGCAAGAGCAGAGCCAGCAGATACTGCAGAAGGAATATTGCCCACTACTCAGGACACGTGAGTCCACATCTGGACTATGTCCAGCTAAATAACCAGCAGCGAAAGATACTGGCAAATTGAGGGAAGACCCGTGGAGGGCCACCAAGATGGCTAGGGAACTGCAGCACATGATGTGCCAGGCGGGGCTGAGGGACCTGGGTTAGTTCAACTTGGGAAGAGAAGGTTGGCAGGCATCTTAAGTCTTCAGCTGTCTAGGGTGGTTTAGAAGGAAGAGATAACCAGAATCTCCTCAGAAGCATACAGCAAAAGAATGAGAGGTGAAAGATATTAGTTGCAGCAACAAAAACTTCCAATTTGTTTTGATAAAGAAGTCCATGAAGATGAAGGCGATAAAGCATTGGTACTGGTTTTCCCAGAGAAGACTGTATAAACTCAGCTTTTGGAGACATTCAGAATTCAACTGAACATGGCTGTGTGAAACCTAATCTGACTTTGAAGTTAACTCTTTTTTGAAAAGTACAAGAGACAAGATGAGGTCCAGGATTACTATGAACCTAAATTTTAATGTGAACGTATTACCAGGAATTTTCAATGAAAAGCAAAATCTCATCTGTAGAAACAAACTGTCCACACAAGCACAAGAAATAGTTGTTAAGGTCTATTTAGTAAAATGCCCTTGTAAGATGTGGGGCATGAGGACCTGCATCTTTTCCAGTTGCAAGCCCCAGCCTCAATGAAATGAGTACATTGATTTTGCATATTTTCATGTGCAAAATCATATTTTCATGCATATGTGCAAAAGTGGATGGGTGGATTGATAATTTGGGTTTCCAAAATCCATGTTTGTTTAATGAGGAAGAATAAATGAATACATAGACATTGTGACATAGTTTAATGGAATTTAAGATTATTTATCTAATTAGATCATCCACCACTTACTTTTTTTATATACACTTTTAATTGTAAAGATGTTGGTGTTAAAAGAAAGTAGTGATCCTTTTTCTGTGGTAATGTTTCAAATAATTATTCCTTTGTAAAAATTAAATTACAGATCTTAATGCAGTTAGCAAACACAAGCCATAGATAAATCAATGTCTTGTATGTAGCAGAATCTGCTGCTGATAAAGCACCATGGCTATCATAGGTGCAGAAAACAGGAGACAAAATTAGTAACACAGTAGTGAAACATGAAGTGTTCTAATGGAATATGTCAAGGAAAATAGGCATACCTAAAAAGAACAGGAATGGCAACAAAAAAACCCTTAGAAACTAGGAAATCATACAGAAGAGAAATTATCTCCTGTCCAGATGTTTCTTTGTGATTTTTTTTTACGTATACAGAATATTTGGCTTTCAGTTGACCCCTAAGACTGTGATAATAGTAATAGATAATGCCCCTGCACACTTATCTTTTGAGTTACAGCTGGTCTCAGAAGTTCAAGAAATCAAAAACTGAGCTTTAAAAATACTTCAATTGCTGGAGAATAATTGTACTTCTTTTACAGATAGAATCACTACTAATTTCTGTCCTTCATAATCTAAAATTCATATGAAACACATTTAAAATGACCTTAAGATTATTTTGAGACCCCATTAAAAGCCTCATTATGCTGATCAGCATGATCCTTTTCTTGTGGTCAGCTGCAAAGAAATAAATGTATTGATAGAGTATGCATTTCAGATGCAATGCAATTACACTGATAAATCAGAATAGCATTTAACCAGATGAAATCATCTGCAATAAGCCAGCGTACCCCAAAGTCCACAGAGAGGATACTGAGGAGTAACTAAGGCTCTGTGTTATAGCTTTTATACTGAAGGCTTCTGGATTCCATAGATGGCCATGAAAAGAATTTGGAAATGCTCGATATTCAATTTACAGAAGCCTTTTAGAGGCAACTTACATAGAAACTTTAATTTACTTTGTTTTCCTTAGTGCCAAATAAGCTTTTTTTCTATCAGGTCACTTAAGGGGTCCTAGAAACTCTGTGACATAAAACCACAAGAAATCTCTAACAACTGTATGAAAACATCAAAGCCATGTTGCTTCAGTCCTCTGTGTGTTGAAGAAACACCTGATTCCATGTAACACTAACCATGGTTAGCCCCTCCCAGTGACTTTAACTGCACATTCAACACCCAAAGTCCTTTCCTCAATTAATATTTAAACAAATTCAGCTATATAAATATATATTTTCATCTGTCTCTACATGCCTTTTTGAAACTAATAGACACACATATTGTATGGATCGCAAATCAATTTAAACTTCTATCAGTGAAATTTTGCCACCAATACTATAATAACATAAAAATAAATTAACCTGGTCCCAATCTGTGTTCCTTTCATGATCCTCAAAATAGCCTTTCAAATAGTCTCCTTTTGTATGGTTTCCTTTGATTGGAGTATTTCTTCTTCCAATATCTCTGATTGCCATACTGTAACGTCTTCTTTTGTGACTGTGAAATTGTCCATTTACAGTGCAGGTCTTTTTGGCTGTAAGCACATTTAGTAGTTGTTCTAGTTCTAGTAATTCATTAGAGAACAGATATGTTACCATGGGAAATGCACACTTAAAAGACAAAATATTTAAAAGACAATATTTTTTTCTTTTTGTTTGTTTTAACATTGATTCAATTCCTCATTTTAATACTCTTTTCTCAGTTTGGTACTGGAGGTGATTTCTGCTTAACAACTCTGGAAGTTCCAGACACCCAGATCCTCAGCCTTTCTTTACACTTAGATGTTTTGCCTATGACTGTCTCAGAAGAAAACATACATGACTGGAAGGCAATTCATCTTTCATTTAATCAGTATCTCTGACAAAGTTATCTAGTAATTGCTAAGTAATTTCACTGTTCTTAAAATTTTCTGTGTAAATGGAATTTCACACTAAGCTGCCCCAGCCAGGTACTCGAAACAGGAAACAGATCCTCTATAGGGTGTCCTGAAATCAGTCTTCAGGATGCTGTGCTGCCCTTGCACTTCATCTAAGCAGCACAGAACAGTGAATTTTTTCTCTCCTTTTTTCAGGGAAGCATGTCCACTCATGGTACTAAAACAGGAAGGAGAGAGACAGAAACCCTAATCCAAATCTGAGATCATGCACAGATGTACCTCATGACATAGCTTGGGTGCAATGGGTGCTTCTGCTGATGGAATGCCTGGCTATTTTAGGGGGCAGGCCCTATCCTATCCTATCTTCTTATCACCTTCCTTCACACCTTTCAAATGAAGCCATAGTGATAATTCCTGTAAATCTTAATCTCTCCATTAAAAAGTGGTCCACAAATTAATTTTAAAGAAATTTAGATCAACAGGAAAGCTTATATATGATAACCCTTTCTTTTTTTTTAATCTCGTTACTCAGAAAATGCAAATGTTATAATCTTAACGGTAAATCTCACAAAAAAGTTTCTGATGTTTCACTACTTTCTTTTGGCTACTTAAACAAACAGATCAGAATGGAGCAGGTATTTTTTTTTTTCTAAATATAGTAAAGCCTAATTTTCTTTTTCTATGCTTCCAGATTCTTACTCTTTCCTGAAGTTGCTACTAAGCATTTAAAAAAAAATTAAAGGGAAGGTATAATGAGCTTAGACTTAAAATAGACCTACTTTGTAACAAACTGGTTAAGATTTTTTTTGTTTTTCTGAATGACATCCTAATTCCATCAGCCATTCAGTGCTGCTTTTATCTTCACTGGGGTCCAGGTTTCACCATACAGAGCTACTTAGCAGCACTGTGCTGAGATGGCTTCATCCATTCTTGTGAGAATTATTTACAAGATCTAGCTGGGCAATTTTAAAGGAAGGGCTTTGCAGTCAAACCAGTTTATGAAAGCACAATCTAGGTGCCCCAGTTTAGGGCTAAGGATTATTATTTTTTTTAATATTTATTTCTGTGATTCAGCGTACCAGTGTGTAACCTCTGTGTATGAATGTTAAAAATGTTTTTACCTATGCTCAATTCAACTTTTTAATCTGTTTTAACCCATACTTAATGCAGCTTTTTAAAAGTGCTTTGAAAAGCTTGTAAACTGTTGCTGTTTGCATTTGTCACAAAAAAAGGAAAAGTAGATGTCTTATAACAACCTTCTAAATTCACGCCAGGCCCCTGAATTTATGGTGTAGCTTCTTAAATTGCTAAGCAGGCACAACATTTTGCAAAAATTAACAGCTGCTGCTGAGAGCTGCATTTGTGGTTTTTTTGTTTCGGGTGTTTTTTTGTTTTGTTATTTTTGGATCTCTTAGAGCTGTCCTATACTTCTATTTATTTATGGCTAAGTAGCATTTCTGATAAGTTCAGCAATAAATTTTCCTGAAGAAAATGAACTTTGCACACTCCAGCTTACCTGACACTTGGAGCTCAGCGGTACTATTTAGAGAACTGAAAATATATTTTATAAAGAATTCTGGGGAAGGCAAACTTGCTTTCCCCATACAGACTCCTTGGAGTGCCAGAGTAAGGATTAAAGCAGCCAAGCGTGGAAGAGTGTTTTCATCAGCACCATCTCTGTCCATTATATCAGCATTCTTCTCCAGAGTGCTCACATCAACACACTGAAATCAGGAGAAAACAGCATGAAGACAGCCCTGCTCACCTCCATTTAAATAATCAGAGTGACAGGGGGAGAAACTGGGGAGAACAATTTCACAGACAGCCAGAGTAGAAAAAATGCTAAGATGTAAGCTGGAATTGCCAGCAGGAGAGCTAATCAAAGGACATTTTCAGAACAGGCATAAAATTAAAAATCTTGATCATTTACTCAGTGTCTAATAGGGAATAAGTAAAGTCCTTCACTGAGGTTATTTTTGCTTAGTGTTATTCTCCTGCTGTTTCCATTGTTCCAAGTGTCCTCCTCAATTACATCTACATTTACTTCCAGAAAGTGAAAGAAAGGGGAGGAATTTTTGTTAAGGCATGAGAAACTGTCTCAAATAATAGAGACTTCAACTCTTCCTCTCAAACTTCAGAAAGAATTCTTTAAATGTGTTTAGTTCCTTACCTATTCAATGGAATCAATAGCTTTTAATGGAGTAGTTAATTGTCTGGAGACAATATGGAAAGATATAATTTTGCTGATAAAGGGTGACTTTCCTGCTGGGTCACCAAATAAAAACAGTATTCAGTTGTATATAACCATGTGTACAAACTCTCTCAGTTGCCCAGAAATTTATCCCCCTTTTCATATTTTCTGCCCTTTTTTCTTGTTTATTTTCACTTCCAGTAGTTGTGTTTGAATGAAACAACAACAACAATAATAAAGGCAAAAAATTACTTAATTTAATGTTTTCTAACTCATATTAACAAAATTAAAAAGTCAGCTAGATGAGCCAGTACAGCAGTCATTTATTTCATGCATACTCATGTCTCCTTACGTAGGCCATAAACACTTCTTTTCCTGCTCATTCACAATACATTAAAATTTTCACAACCCAAATTTTAATGTCTCATTTCAAACAAGATTTTAGATGCTATGACTAAAGAAGATGATATTTTCTGTGAAACTAAAACACGTGAAGAGCCACTAAAAATGCTTTTCTTCTATGACTACCCTGCACCACTGGCCCTTTTCCACAACTCAAGTGTTGTGATTCCAAGAATTATGCTATTATGTTTTGTGTACCTTTCATAAAAGGAACCTTTTTTCCCTCAAGTCAGTGAGTGCTAAAGTCTCAGTTACTGGACAGGCTTGACAACTGATTATACTGCCAGCATAAACAAACAGAACCTTCAGTAAAGCATTTTATGGGTTGTTATTCTATCTTGACATTCCAAATACCCTCCAATGCCTCTTCACAGTTGCTCAGATACCATTGGAGTCCTTGGAAATCGGCACGTTCACCAAGACTCAGAACCAAAAGTACTGGTCAATGAATAATTCATTGTGGGAAATGACCACACAAAGAAGACAGAGGGAGGAACTGGAGGTCCTCAGAATTCTGGACACAGCCAGGTCTCCTACTCATCTTCTGTAAGTGCAGAAAACCTTACTGCAATATGCTGTAAATTAAAATCTAATGAAAAGGACAAATTCAAGCTTTGTATAAACCAAATTTAACTCAGTACATTGAACAGATCTGAGGCACTACAAAGAGGAAGTCAACCTATACTTCAGGAGTTATATAATCTGGCAAAAACCTGTTTTATTGCCCCTTACAATTTGGGAAGAATTTGGGAAGAAACACAATTCGGCATCAACCCAGGACAAGAAGGGAACATTTTTCTTTGACTTTGAACTCTAGAATATTATTTTATTATTTTATAGATTCTATTTGAGATAAGAAATTCTAAATAGCAGTGAGAAAACTCACAGCATGTTTTCTGACTTAGAAACTATGATCTTAACTGAAAATACTAAAATGCTTTTTTTTTTTTCAACTTTAAATTTAACCTTATCTTTAACAATCTTTCTACAAGGCATATCCATACTGGTAGATAAATAGTCATAAATGTATGTGTTCCAACTGAAGGAAGCCATCATATCTTTGGAAAGATTCCTCATCCCATCCAGCCTTGGATAGACATGGAAGTGTAGAACCTGGCAAGGATTTCACCACAGCAAAGTAATTCATTATTTTTCCTATATCAGCCAGTAATGGATCTGTTCTGCTTTGTACCATTGAAATACTTTAACTTTCAACTATGATATATTATTCTATTATTTTATAGATCCTCCTTGAAATCTATAAGGATCTCAAACAGATCCTTATAGACCTCAAATAGATGTCATAGAACACTGGTAGTGTATGTATGTTAACAAATATCAGAGATGAGAAAGTATTTCCTGTGCTTGGAGTCAAGTGCAAGACCTTCCATCTACAGATACGTGCTCTTTTCCATCTGCCCTAAGCAGAGCAGATGCATCTAAATTACCTACAAGGAATGGTCCCTAAAGTGCAATATCTCCCCAGCCACTTCACCTGTGGGAATGACACATGCCAGAAACAACCTAAAAAAAAATATTAAACAGCACATACAACACAATACCAGTGTTCAACCTGTGCTCAGACACTTTCATTTACCAGTCTTCTGGAGGACTGGGATACTGGCATAGTCCCTGTACTAGCATAAAGGCATTTTACCTGTAATAAAAATGAAGTTGTTTTTACATATGTTTTCTTTACCTGGTTTTCAGAAGTTTTAAAATGTTGCCTTACTGCAGCTAAAATATCTTCAGTTTCATTCCGTGAAAAATAATGATAGTCTTCATCATGTCGTAAACTAAGCATACTCTGTAGGTAAAATTTATAATCCTTATCATTCAAGCTGAATTCTGAAGAACACATATCTCTACGATGAAGAATGTAGTAAAGAAGAATAAGAGAAATTCTCTCAAATACTTCCTCACTGAGATGGTCTTCTAAATCTCCTCCAGCTATTAGTAACAAAGCATCTGGTTCAAGGCACTGTGAAGAAATAAAAATAAATGGAAATTTAACTCAAGTGACACCCTGCCAGGCACCTGCAAATACAGATAAAAAGGACAACAGGAGAATATAACTTCTATATTTAAGGGATTGAACTCAAAACTACACAGATGCAAACTGATGGAATGGCAGGAGGAGGGTGCAGGTAATTCACTGCATTTCTATGGCTGCAAGATCACACCATGGGGTTTTTTTCCAAAGCCTCTTTTGTTTTTAAGAAAAGCAAAGTGTCCTAAAGGTGGTACTTTGAGCATCCTGGTCTATTGGTAGATACCTCTGCTCGTGGTAGGGGGAGTGAAACTACACAACCTTTAAAGTCCCTTCAAACTCAAACCATTCTATGATTCTATTCAGTAATTGTATGATTTAGTGGTTTGAGACTCACTACAAGTAGGAATAATTCTGATCAATCATTGTAGAGAGCAAAAACCTTGTACTGGCTTCAGCAGATTATACTTCTGGCTACAAATACATTAGATAAGGGCTAGGACTATTCATATTTTCATCTGTGCATTCTGTATGTGTTTACATTATAAGATAAAAACAGTTGCTGAACTGTAGTTAATTGAGGTTATGTAAACAGAAGTTATACCATATTCAGTGCACTGCTGAGAGACATAATTGAGCCTGTAATCACACAGCTATTTTTATGTTTCTCAATGAAATCTGTTAACTGCAACAATGAGATCCAGTGCAGAGAGCCAACACAAGGTCTCAACTCCATTTAGTCCTTCAAACGCATTTCAAGAGGGACTGAAATTACATATTTAGCCTGTGCAGATGTAGCATCAGATGTAAAGCCTTTTACATCTGAGCACGGATTTTAAAAATATGTGCATATATTTTGAAAATCTATCTATCTATCTATCTATCTATCTATCTATCTATCTATCTATCTATCTATCTATCTATCTGTCTATCTATCTATTTTTTTCTTGATATAAAGACACTTTTCAGAAAGTTTTGACACTCATTCTAAATTTAGTCTGTAAATTAGACCAGAAGACTAATAGAGGTCTATCTCAGGCGATGAGAAGTAAGATATTGATGTCCAAAATAAAGAATCTTTCTTGAAGAGGTCTTGTAATTAATGTTATTCATTCTTTATCTGTTTTTTCTAACAGACTTCTTTCCAAGCATGTTATAGATGTGCCAGCTAATCTCCACAGTAGTAGAGCAGCTGAACTGTACATTTCAGAGAAGAAACTGCAACACGAGTTACCATAGGAGGATCAACATTACATTCAAATTAATAAATCCAGACAGAATCCAGTTTGTCAGAATAAATTTGTTGTGGCTAAAAGCATCATGTGTTGTTTTGTGGGCCTCACCTTGTTCATTTTCCTACACTGAAGCTTGGTTAATGAAACAAACATTGTCATGTTCAGAAGCCAAAGTTCCTTGGAGGAACTGAAAGAGCTGCTACTTTTAATACGAAGAATTTTAACAAAAATTCTCAAAATAATGAATCTAAAAAAAGAAGGAAATGTTTAGATATGAATAGTCAAATTAACTATTTATATACATAAATAAGCTAGATTACAGTATGATTCACTGTATCCTGTCCTGATTACATTCCTTATTAAGGTTTTTAACTTTTCCTAATACAGTCTCTGAGAATTACTCTTTGGACCAGAAGAGTCTATTCTGCTTTCTGTCCCAAAGACCTCAAGTCA
The DNA here is from genome assembly GCA_013397245.1 of Thryothorus ludovicianus. Lineage (NCBI taxonomy): Eukaryota > Metazoa > Chordata > Aves > Passeriformes > Certhiidae > Thryothorus > Thryothorus ludovicianus. The sequence goes on from VZTB01000696.1 coordinate 754,512, forward strand.
GTCAACCAGCCTTTATAAACACTCAGTAGTAACAAAATAAACATATGGCATGCAGTGGAAGTTTTTCATAGATTTCTGTAAGATTTTTAAATCCACTGAGCATAAATTGCAATCAGTGAGTCCATTGTTTGCTCTTGCAAAGTGGAAGACTGAAAAGAAAATTGCTAATTAGAAGGAAGCAGATGCATTTTAAAACATGCAGTTACCCCATAGTATATGGATAGCCCATGGTGAGTGACCCTTGGAGAGATATTAAGAGAATGTAAAGTGGTTTGTCACTAGGTTGAATTTTTTTGTTTGTTTTTTAGTTTGGGTTTTCTTGTAGCTACTAACATTTTTACAGGAATAACAATCTGTCTTTGATTTAAAAATGCTTATTTCCTACAAAAAAAAAGAATCCCAGAACTTGGGCACTGAAGTCTGAGTTTCTTTTGTTTAAGTGGCCAGAAGTTCCAATAAAATTTTCTTACCAATGTAAGAAATACATGACTTCTGTGTATTTAGGAGATAAAGAAATGTCAGATGCCACTCAATAGCTGCCATCCCCTGCCCTAAGAGTCTTAGGGCCACTACATAACAACAAACCAGAAGAGGGTCTAGACAAAGTGTAAAATTCACTGCTTTTAAATTCCCACTAGAGATACCATAAAACCAAAAATTAAAAAACCAAAGTCATGTGGCACAAACAGAATCCCGAATTTAGAAGGGAAATTGAATCTGAAATCAATTAGTGATTTCCAACAGGGATGAGGAAGAAATTACCAAGCAAAGGTGGGGCATTCTGTTTCAAATTTTGAAGAATTTGAAGGATAGTGCTTCTTGCACAGTTTTTGCTGTCTTGGTTTACCAAATCTTGTTAAATTATCATGGAAGATTTCAGCACAGTACAATGTGGGCTCCATGTGACTGAAAATGCCACGTTTCTCTCAAGGATTTCCTACAGAAAACCACATTCCCGTGGTGCTGGCACAAAAACACTGATAGTGCAGGATGCATGCAGTGTTTGTGACTTAGATGACCCTGAGTACTGAAAATGGTGAAAGTCATCAAAGTCTTCCCATAGAAAATTTCCAAGATGAAGCCTGAACAGAGCTGGAGCTTACTGATCAAAGTAAGCCTCAGCTAAGTTTCCCTTAGATTTCATCCATCCAAGGATGCAGTGGGCAAGCTCTTCAGAAATACATCACAAATACAAGAAAAAAACATGACACTTAGAAGAAAAACAAAAAAGGCAAACAAAAACCTAGTCCCCTGTTTTGTGAAGTTTAGGAGGACTATATGTATTCATGTTTAAAATAGTTTCAATTTTCCATCTGGGCAGGTATCTGATGCATATTCACTGCCCACTTGTGAATAATCTCTGTCATTAAAAAATCAACCATTTATAAAATGACAGGCACTTACAATATTTATATATGGAATTTCACATTTGGGCTCATATGAAAAATGGAAGCATTTTTAGAAAGGGTCAATTCAGTGAGCAGCTGTCTACTGCACAGCATAAAAAGATTCCCTCTTCATTGGCTTGGCAGATTGCTGAAAACAGCACCTTGTAAAAACATTCACCTTTCAGACCATCTTCATAAGTGTGGTATAAAGTGCTGTATGTAGGTCACTCAACAGTGCCAGTGCCAGAGTAATGAAAGCCAAGGCTGACCAAGCCCTTTGTTGTCCCTTTCAGCTAAGTTGCTCAGTAACACTGTCTCTGTCCTTTCTTCATTGAATCAGGACTGAATTCTGAAAATATTCTCAAGTAGACAACCAATCCCTCTGTGCAACTGTACCCTGGACTACTTCCAGTTTCAATTTGGATTTGTAGATCCATTGTTCTGCCTTTCATGTTCCTTGACCTGAACTGCTTACAAAACCCTCCCCTTAATCTTGAATATTTCAGTGAAGTAGCACATAAATCTGAGACAATCCTGTCTGGGTTTTATTTTTATGAAGTAAAATCCATAACAACAAAAAAAGTGGCAGAAATGGTCCCCTGTGTTTACCTGTGTCTTTCCACAGCGGAAATCCTCTGCCCCAAATTCAAGCTCATGTTTTTATTGCTAGAACAGGCTTCAGTAGAAAAATTTTTGCTGCAAAACAAACACTTGGGAACTTTTAAAGGAATGTCTGTCATGTCTGGAATATCTCTGCATGAGCTCAAACAATAAATAATAATAATAATTCAAAGGGAAACAAAGCAGGGACAATTTTTTTTCTTTGTAACAAGATTTTTTTACAAGTTTAGGTATCCTATTCAGGACAGTATCACTCTAACAAATATTAGAACTCACTGATGATCCTGTAAAGATATCCCTCATTAATTGAAGCACTAACCAGATTACAATCCTCTTGCATGCCATAAATCCGCTGTGGGCACTCAGCTCTCTCCAGTAACATTTTGACCAGTTCTCGTGAGTGGTTCAAGTGGAGCTCAGTGTTTTCAGCTGAGAGAATGCGTAAAACTTCCACCAGAGAGCCTCTGCTGGGAGGATTGCTGCCATCCTGCCCATGCTCTTCCCCAGGCTGTCCTTCAGCAATGAGCAGGCTGAATATGAAAGCAGAACATACCACCCCAAGAGCTGGCTGCTTGGTCAGAAAACACATCTCCTCTTCCTGCAGTGCGTGATCTGCACTGAGTGTTGGATTGTTGTTTGCACTTCACAGCTTAAACTGGAAACCTGAAGAATCTGAATGGTAAAGGGGAAAAAACCCAACCCTTTAATTAGTGTGAATGCAATATGTTCGAAAGGATTTATTAATTGGTCGGCTAAGCTGATTTGCAGTGACAAGCTGTTTTTGAACAACAGGGAGCCTGTAAGGGCTTTACAGCACAGAACAGCAGGAAACTAAGACAACCATGGCCTCAAAACTTCTTTAGAATTATCAACAAGAGGTTGTCTCAAAGTGCCCTTCCCTCTTCTTAAAAATAAAGTCTATGGCTTTCATTTCAGTGTTATGTTATGTTATAGCATTCACTACTAATTCTTTTCAGAAAGAAATGGAAAATACCATGGCTTTCACTTTCATTTCATCATGAAAACAGGTTTTTAGTAACAAAAATAGCTGTAAATGAATATTGCTAGTCTAATAGTAATATGAATGTGCAGTAATTACATTACATAGCAATAATATAAAACAGGTTATATTGTCAAAACACTTTATAAACATTACTAAACCCCTATATATACAGCTATACAGCACAATAAAGAAAGAAGGAACAGGATGTACTTAAAAATTAGTGATCGCTACTCAGACAGAAGAATTACAAAGCTGAGGTTATAATTTCAATCAAAGAACTCAGTGAATAAAAAAGATAAACAAGCTTAACTTATTAACTCTAAGTGCAAAAGACATTTTGCTAAAAATTTCTCTTGTCACAATCCTTCCTAATAAACCACTCCTGCTTTAACAGTATTCTATCTCAATATCAAAGCACAAGAAATATAAAAGAGTTTCACTTCTGTTTTCCACAGATGTTTTGATTTTACTGGCAGGCAGATGCTGGCAGTGACACGGATATTCAGATAGTAATGCACATGTGTTAAACAGCCACATATGCATTCATCTTTGAACTGCAATATGATACACGTGTCTTATTTTAAAGGAAACTCTGCTAATGAAGTATTTAAAATTGAAAAAGAACTGCTGAATTCAAATGGGCATTTAGTCAGAGAAAAGTTAGTATGTTTTTAGATACTAGGAAATCTCTTGGTGTTTAGATCTATTTTACGGTTAGCAATTAGGAATATGTATCATTGTTACAAGGGTATTATGAGCATTTATTTCTAAATGTTGTTTTCTTACCTTCTGAAGGGAAAAAGAATGCTTGTCTATCTAGCTTTGTGGCCTTCTGAATCCTCAGAAGTATTTAGCTGCTGGAAGTCCAATGTTTTTAAAATTCCTTGATGGTGCTCTGGAAGCTGGAGAGGATTAGTTTATTGCTGCCTTGAAAAGTTTTCAGTTGCTATGGAGAGAGCTGCCCTTAAGGTAACAATGGAGGTGGATAGGAATTAGTACATGTTCTTCTTGTACTTGCAAGTTCTAAGCATTGCATTATTGAATTTATTTCACATATTCTAGTAGTTATCATTTTATTTAAACAGTCTATTTTAGAAGTACAAGATGTATAAAATCTACTAAAGAATGTGTTTTATTATGATGGGTAATATATGCAAGCACTCATTACTGTTCTCTGTGTTACTAAAATATTTGATCAATTCTACAACAAACCTGAATTTTGTTTTTATCATTAAAATATTACTACTTTTTTGAAAATATGAGAACATGATAGAAATAGAAATCTTTTCAAGCACACGCATAGAAAAATATTTTTTCTTTGCAAAACACTGCCCATAGAAAACAGCCTCTTTCATCCCCACTTATCCTGTGTCACATTTACACCAACTGAAAAAACTGGGATAGCTCAGCCTGTGGTGAAAAAAATGTCGTCCACCCACTCAGATTTTCCAGAGGGACGCTGTTATGAATTTGACATTTACATCACCACGCCATTACAATGTTACTGCACTGGAAGTTAGTGAAAACTGTGACAACTGACAGATTTCTACAGAGACTGGTATGCCAGTCCTGTCATTCTCCCACCTTCCAAACCTTGTAGCTATGAAGGACTATCATCTCAGCTGGCTCAACAAATCCTCTGAAGCAGTAAGCCTGTAGTAATAGAAACACCATAATTATCTTTAAAGCTAGATTAACGATAAATCCTGGGTTCTAAAATGTCTGTAATATCTCCTACAAGGTGGTGAGCTCAAAGGGAGCAGCCTTGTTTAAGCAAGACTGAGAACTGACAACTGATGCTGACTATAAAAGAATTCAACTGACAATGCCAGCTTGAGGGAAATGCAAAATGTAAACACATGTTCTCAAAAATACAAAGTACAATTTAATGTACAGATTCCTGTGTGATGAAGGCTGAGTATTTTAAAAATCAGTCCTGCTTTTAAATATTCTTTTATTTTTCTTCATAAATTACAAAAGATATTTATCAAACGAACATTTCTAAATATACCACTTTATGAAAAGAAGAATTACAGAAATTTTTCATATAAATATTTTTATAAGAATGACTGAATAGCAGAAACACATGATATTTTGCATTTCCTCTGGCTTTTATGTAATTTATTCTGTCAAACAAAGCTAACCATGTCCAGATTTGTTCCACTAATAAAAATAATTCCTCAGATAATGGGGTAATAGCTTCCAGCATTTAATTCTGGGGATTGCACAATCTCCAAACAAACACAGAGTAGGTTTATCTGTATATAATTCGATGTTTTGTGTATAATTACAAATTGAAAGTAAGAATTCGTTCCATCCAATTAAAGTGTACAAACAGAGAGTGAGTTGTTCAGTTTACTGACAAAAGCTAACATTTAAAAATACATTTGATGATTCATAAGTAGTGAAAGCATCTGAGATATTTGCATAATAATACCGGCTACAACTTACTTTAATATTTGTATTACAGAGTAATGGTACAAAAAGAAAATATTTGGTACATTAAAAACAACAGATAATATTTGGTACAGGCTACTAAGGCTGATCTCAAAGGGGAATTCACTTCCCTTTTTATGACTAAGTGTTGCAAACCTCTTGGCTTGGAAATGAGCTTCTCAGTGGTGGCAAAATCACTGACAGTGACTCAAGGCTCACCCTCTGCTTTTACCCTTGACACTTTGTTTTCAGTCATGCCACTGTCATTAAAGAACTAGTCTGTCTACACAACACTTGGATTATTTCTTCTGAAGCAATTGCTGGCATCAGTTGCTAAGTCTTTTGTTCAAATCCTTGTGCAGCAGCATTATTCCCCCACTACCTACCCATCCCAAAGCTGTGCCAGCTGATCAAATGAGACCACGACAATTACAGAGCTGTGTAGTTAGATGCTCATTAGAAATTTACTGCGATACATAGAAAAATAAATACTTTATACGGTTTAATATGTTAAAACTCCCAAAGCACCTATCAATCATATTGTAACTCATGTTATGAGGATAACATTTTGACTCAGATTTTACTGCATGCCTTTTGTAGCATTTTGATAACGAGGAAAAAAACTCCAGGCACAATGCTCATAAGCCAGAGACTCTCCATTGACTGTAGAATGACAATATGTGTGGAAGAAAGAACCTTGAGAAGAACTGGACAACTGGGGTAACTCAGAGAGAAGTACATTACCATTTTAACATGACAACAGACTCTCTACAGAAAACCAAAGGTGGGATGAATTTTCTGATTAAATAAACAATTTTTAAAAAATTATTATTCCATTCTACACTTACTTACATACCTTGGCATGTTAAAGCAAGGATCTAAGATCAAGAATTTTCAGGAAAAAAAATCAGTATTTTTAAATTAGTTTGAACAATTACCATGCTGAGGTACTTGTAAGAAATAACTGATTGCTGACTGGTATAGGTATATGACCCAGGAAAAAAAAAGAAAAAAGAAATAAGATAAGATAAAAAGAAGTGATAAAAAATGTGAACTTCTCAAAACTCTATTTCATTACCAGAGTCATGATCCCAGACAACTGCATCTAAATTTTTTTCCACCACAGATACAATCTTTTAGGATTTAGAAAGCTCATACTTACAGTCTTGGTGAAAAAGAGTGGAGGCAATTTGGAAATGTCATAACTAGACATAGAACATGCAGCAAGGCCTCTCTGGTTTCAGGGGTTTAGTTAGTTTTATTTTAAGTGAACCAGTAAGACTAGCAGCAGTTTATCTGGTTTCTCCCACCTTCACACCTGCTGTGAGAACAAAAGCAAGTCGCCCATTCACAAATGCCATGGATAACTGCACTCTGCAATTTACTGGGTTTCAAACAATTGGTGAATAAATTGTATAGGAATAGGAAAACTCTTTAGGGGACTCACTCTGAGATGACAAGGGCATTCTCATGAGCCCTACCAGCATTAAAAATGGCTTTATTTTATTTTTACAGTAGAATGGGAGAGGATGTAGGCATAATGTTAGCAAGACCCCTGCTGAACTTCACATCGTACTGGGTAATGCAGCTATATAACCCTTATTCCTTCAATACTGTGTAACTTGTTTTGATGGACTAAGCAAATGCATTTTTTTCCTTTTTACTAATTGCAGCAATTATGGCAAATAGAAGAGAATCCTCTGGCACTGCAGCTTTCCTCCATGTTATTAATGTGATGTGTGCACATTGTATAATTACTGCCATAGGCAGCATATTGACATATGAAAGAACTACATTTTGCATGTAATTTGTGTTGAATTTCAATACATAAAGTATCTTTGCCAATGTAATGCCAGGGTACTGTAATAAAAAATGTCAGTACTTTAAAATTACCACAGTCATTTAAGCTTTTTTGGCATCACATGCCAATCTTAACAATATCACATATATTAAGGTTGACAACGAATTAAAATAAATTAATATTATAGAAATTATCTGAGTTACATTTATTAGCACATATATACATACATATTGGATACAGGATTACAAAATTCACTTGTTAGCAGAAAGTTTTCCAAGAAGACCTGGAAATATATTTACATTAAAGTAAAACAGCAAGAAAGAAATAACTCATAGATTACTATACACTCTAGGCCAGCAAAACCTCTTACATTTTAAGAAATACACTTCCAGAGGTGCCTTCTCACACATTACAGAATTAAGATGACATTTATTGTCCTAAAATATTACTATCATGAGAACTGTTTTGAAATGTAAGTGTTCATTTTTATGGAAAGTGTGATGTAAAACTTAATTAATTGCCTCCACCTGACTACAGACTTCTCCCTCACACAATCACTGTATTGCTAACTATCTGGCTGTGTTTAAAGGAAAACACAAAAAGAAAACCAAAATACATTTGGATGTAGGTATAACCATCAAGTCAATTCAGTGATAGCAATTATTATCAAGAACTCAGTCAGAATGAGAGATATTATTATCTAAAGTATGAAAAAAGGAGGTTTTGTAAATATGGATATAAAGTTGCTTATTTTTTACTTAAAGAACACACAGGTAAAATTTTTTTCCCGTGTTTATTATTCTTAGGAGCATTAGAAGCCTAACTTTTATGAAGGTATCTAAACTTTAAAGTACAGCTGCAAGACCACCAAGTCAGCTTCAGTTATCTCACTTCCTGTTATACTAAAGAAATACAGAAATCAGTTTCTAAGCTTTTCACTGCCCATTCTATGGTTTTGCTCTGCAGCATTATCAGACTGACATGGATATTGTTTCTTTTTTGTTCCTTTATATTTCCAAAGAAACTGGGCTCAAAAACTGAGTTGATCTTACTAAGAGTGTCTTACCAAGTCCAAAGCATTTACAATCCAATCATGTATCTTGAACTTCGATTTAAATATCCCAAATGAAATATTGTGTAGTATTACAGTATAGAACGCTAACTAACATTTCAGTGGAAAAAAATGGAGTTCAAAATTGAAAAATAACCTTTTGAAAATTACACTGTTCACCTTGTGGGAAACTGACATATAATGTGTATTGCATCTTTAGCCATTGACTTCTGACCCCAGCATAGTGATTCTCCTTTCCTGATGATACTCATCAAATTATGCTTGAAAACCACTCAAATATTCTTTATGTACCTGAGTATTCTTTTTTATTTAAATATTGATAAAATATTTATAAGTAATTTTTGCTATTAGAGAAATTGATATAATAAGTGATTACTCACTTGTTTTTTAAACTATGACTCCGTGTTCTGTTCTAAAACAATATGGAAGAGTCATTTCAGGCAAAAACTTGTTGTCTGAGAGATGACTGATGTTTCTCAAGGTCTCATAATCTATGCCCAAAAAAAGAAAACATACAAGTTTCTGAGTCATGAATACAAGCCAGAATGAGAGAAGACAGTTTCTTTTCATCTCTTTGCCTTAAATTCAGGAAGTGTGTAAGTGGTACCAAGAGTAAGAAAAGCTTACAGAATATTTGAGTGATTAGATGGGCTTCAAGTAACATGCTAGGCAATAAAGGTGAAAAGAAAAAAAAGGAAAAATTCTAGAATGGAAGGACAATGAAATAACCGGTACTGATAGAAAATAATTTAGCCAAGTACAGATTTCACTGCATGACAGTGACCGTACTTCTGCCTTTTCTAAAACTACTGACAAACCACTATCTCTCCCATACAACCTGGTATATTCACTGTTTGAAGGCTTGGTAACAAGAGTACTGAGAAGGGAGCTCATAATGAGAAATGTTTGTACTTTATGAAAGAAACATTTTCACTTTTAAAATAACTATTCCTCTCTATATAACCATAGTTAACCTGAATACCAGTATTCACAATAAATGTACCTATGCAACCATTAGATTTAAAATTAAATGCTTGCTTTTTTCTAGCCTACAAGAAACATACAGAAAATGCAAAATTAACTATTATTTTAACTTTTCAAATACAGTTTGAGTTAAACACACCATATATCCTTGTAGAATTGTTCTATCCAATTTAGAAACAATTCTTTTTTTTTTATCATCAAGAGAACACACTGTTCATTCTGCTCAGAGCTGGCTGTAGAATTCTTTGTATCACTAGCTCCTAGAAAGGAACTGCTGCAGGCACCTGTGGGTGTCAACTGTTAGTTCAGTGGCCAGTCCACTTCTATCAGTTACTGTAGCCTTTAATTTGAATTAGGCTGTATATATTTTGGTGGGTCTATGGCAACCATAATTTTTGAAAATCCTGAAATTCTATCTTCAAAGCACTATATTAAAGATAAGCTCAGCTTAAAGATAACAAATTGATTAAAATGAGGTAAAAAGAGCAAGAGCTAGAAATCCACAAAACTGTTAGTTGCATCTTAAAAAGCAAAACAGCAATCAGCAGCATGGTGACAATTTGGTACCAATACTCTCACTGCAAAGATTTTTCAAGCCTTTCCTTCTGCTGAAAAAAATCTTCCAAAAGTAAAGAAATACGATTTATCTTCTTTGCTCCTCATGTCTCCTTTCTACAGATAAGGACAAGGAAAAATCTGTTAAAAAAAAAATAAAATTAAATAGTCTTGAATTGCAGTCCATGCTAACTCTCTTCTAAGCAAGTGCTTGTACTTTGATTTAGCAGTGAGCAAGCTCTCATGTGTGCTACGGATTTATACTGAAGGGCTCAATGTGAATAGCTTGTGAACACTGAAAGCAGAAACTTTCCTGCAGCTGAGGGTCTGCAAAAGCAACTTATCTGTTGACACTAACCAAGCCACCTGCAGCTCTGATTTTGCCATGGTTCTTGTTCTCGTGCTACCTTCCATACCCTTGAGAATACATTTTGAAGTATGCCAGAAGAAAATTTATTTTTATTGCCCTTTCCCCACTGCCTTTTTTAAACATACACGCACATTCCCCCACAGGAATTCGGAAAAACATAGTTATAAAGTGCAATCTTAATTTTCACATTTTATTTAGATGAATCTAAAGTAAGTAATTATTAACCATTGGATATGCTTTCTTACATTTAACAATATACAATATGCAACCCAGTGTGAGATTCAAAGTAGCCAAGTAGAACAAGTCAATGGCTGGCACTCATAAGCTTGAAAAAGAAAGCCTAAGTGGATTAGTATGCAGAGCATTAGGGCATTGAAGTAATTTTCAAAATTAACTCCCTACAAGGAGAGTTGGGGGAATTTTTTACCAGAATTTTATTTTTAAAAAATTGTATTTTTTTCTGCAGAAACCTTGAAAAGAACTGAAGAGGAAACTGTGGCAATTTTATGTAAGAGGAACATAACTAAGACTCTTCACAAACCAGTGACAAAGTGAAAAGGGTAGTGTGAGTCTGTTTGCACTTTCAGATGGAGAATGGATAGATCCAAGGTACTGGTTTTCCTCCCTATCTTCTGAGTGATGACTCATTGCACTGTCTCTATGTCAACTTCTGAGTGACATGGAACTCTTCTGGAAATTAATTTTGCCAATTGAAGTCAATAAATGACACTGGTATATTGGCTGCCTTCACACTTTTCTGTGTATGCATTAACTTCATTTTGCTGCCTCACTTCAGAAAGGAATCTGAGCTACATCTGCCAAAGCCTACCTTTCCTGTCATTGAAAGATGAAAATGTATGCACGTGAGAGAGGGAAAAACAGACCCTGTTCCCTTTTGGCATGCTCCTTTATGTTATCTCTTCTTTAATGCACCCTTAAAGCTGAATTAAATCTGAATGCAAATTTCCAGCTAGCTTTATGTCAATGAATCAATTCTTCAAAAATCTGCAAACTTTACAGTAAAGCTGACACCTTTAACCTTCTTGCAACTCTTTGGTCTCTAATTTGAGTATTTTCTGTAAAAGCATAGTTCCAAAAGCCTTTTAACATACGTATGGAAACCACTAATTCTCTTTCACTCATGTTCAAAGAAAAAAAACCCCAACATTTTGCAATATTTAGTATTCATAATTGAGCATAGTCTTAATTATTTATCTTTTCTATTTCTTTTATTTTCATTTCCCCTCTCATTTAAAAAATGAGAGGTTTTTTTCCTTTTTTCAGTGTAATCTCCTAAATAAGTGAGGCTAAAACTGAAAAGATCTGTGTGTGAAGTTGAGTTTTATCTAAATTTGCAGTATATGGAAGTATCTGGACCAGTCATCCTAGGATCTCAGTACAGTCATTGGAGACTGACACATTTTAGGAGGCAGTTTGTCAGGTCTATTCCACAACAAACTTTTAGATGAGAGGAACTGCACTGTAGCCTCTGTAATTATAACATCTTTGACAGCTAAAAGAGCCTTGAGAGATTGCCTTTACAATTAATTACATTTTGCCAGTTAAATCCCTCCCTATCCCTGTATGAATTCCCTCACTCCTTTCACCCCATTAAGTTATTAACAATTTTACCCCTTTTAAATATATCTGACAGAAGAGAAAAAATATGCAAGATTCTTGCAAGTTTTACGCAAAACAAGGGCTAGAAAAAGCGTTCTACTAGTACCTACATGCAGGAAAGGTGCAGACATAGGACTCAGCTATAGACACAAAATAAACAAAAATAAATGCTATGAAAACAATAATCCATGCTATTAAAAATTAATCAAAACATGATGCAAAGCCATTGTGCACAAACATCTTCATTGCATCTGATACTTGTTTAATTTATAAAGGCTTTCCAATATTTTTATATTCATGAAAAGGAATTCACTGATTGTGAGGCAGTATAACAGGATCTTGACCACTAGAATGTAATGAAGCAATCCCTAATAAAATGCATCTGTAGAAGGAGCAATTTATGATCTCAGGGAAAAAAATGTCCATTTGCTAGTTGAGAACCAGATCTCATATGATTTTTTCAAAGAAAAGTACAAATTTTACAGGGATCTTTTTGTGAAGTGAAAACCACAGTAATTCAAGCCCAGAAGTTAGAAACTATGTATGAAAATAATTTTCTCTTATTCATGACAATAAAGGCTGATATCAACATCATCAAGAAGACAGAAATATAGGATTAGCTCTGTTTTCTTCTAATAGTTTTTTTGTTTGTTTGTTTGTTTGTTTTTTACTATTTGAGCTACACTGAATTATGGATTATAAAAGTAGACATGTTGCAATCACCTCCTTGCTACACCATTTTACTACTGCTGCCCTCTGCTGCATGGAACAGTTTCCACATGTCTTTATTTCATATTAAGCTGGTGAATGACTGGTTTTAGAGGTAGATGTTTAAGTGTCTATGCCAGATTGCTTTTGTTTATTCCTCTAACTTGCAATGAAGTTTATTTGGCAGCAGAGGAATGTGAATTTTACAGTAGGACTCAAAATTGTCAAAGTAAATAAATGATTATCAAAGACGATACATGATACAATGAAAAAATATATTCTCAAATTTGTTTTGCAAAGTAGAGTGACTTCAAGAGATATTTTGACTCAATTAAACATGCTGCAATATCCGTGACATTAATTTTAATGTCTTTTTAAATGTCATCTCTCAATGAATGTTATAAATGAGGAGGCAGTAAGAACAGAAGATCCAATATCAGTCTATGAACAGTCTACAGTACAGTTTGTTCCAACGTTTCTTTCTTACTCTTTTTTTTTTTTTCAATGCATCCATCCATCTGTACATCTCAGAAGAAAGTGCTACTCTTCCATACCATACTCCCAACAATAATAAACCTATTATCTGCGAAGATGTAACTTGCACTGCAGGGTAGCTCAGTTACATTGTGACATAACATAGCTTTGAAAACAAACCCTAAAATGGGTATACATCCAACTACATTTAGCTAATAAAAGGCATAGACAACTATGTGATGCTTGTCATAGAATCTTAACAACATCTTAAAAAGGAAATATTTTTATTTTTACAGCACAACCCCCTTAGCTTAGGCACATCAGTAATTTAGCCATATTCACAAATTATGAGGCATATTTTTGTCTTCTCCTGCATTTTCTGAAACGTCCATGGTTCTGTTGAAAACCCCACAAAAGTCCATGGCTTTTGTCCATTTTGTTCTGTTTAATAAGGCTCAGTATTTTAAATTACTTTTCAATTTTTCTTCTAGTTTCTCTCTCATAAGAGAGTTGTTCTAATAATTTAACTAAATAATTTTCCTTTCCTTTGTATCCATTCAAACCCTATGTCCTCCCTATTTCAAATACTCAATATGTGAGTAGGACACTACACTCCTCATAGCTGAAATTGAATTTACTTACATTGGGTCTTTTAGCAGAACTAGCAGAACCCTTTCTTTTTCTCCTGTATTTCTAAGCCAGTACTCATAACAGGCATTTGATTTAGTTTATCACCTTAATATAATACAGTTCCTGGAATCATACTGCTTTGTAGGTCATCTTAACATTGGTATCAATGCATAAAGTCAGTAATATGCAGCAGTTTTCACTGTTCTCCCAAATGTTCTGCAAGGTGCCCAGCTCTAGAAATCAAAAGAAAAATTTGTGTGCAGGTGGAGAGGGGATAGATAAGCATAGCATATGTTCACTTAAGTTTGTGGCTAGTGGAGGGCAGGAAAACACCTACCTTTCTTTCCAAGAGTCCTGTCTCACAGCATGTGCACTGCAGTCAGATGTTACCCAGAGACGCCTCTCGCTGCTGACACGGGAGCAAGCTCTAGGGATTCACCTGGTGACTAGTTAAGCATTTTACAGGAATTTACTCAAACTACAAATAAAGGTTGTTAGGATTTACCAGATTTGCACATAAATGATGCATCTTGTATTCCTCAAGAACTCTTGTTTCTAAGCATTTTCTTTGTGTCTTGGGGCACATTGTCTTCAAGCCATTCCCGAAGCTGTGCCCAGTGCACCCCAGGACATGGCTGGCCCTCCCTCAGGGCACTGCTGACTCATGTTAAACTTGCCATTGATGAATGCAAGCTAAATGGAATCCTTGTTACACTTAAGAAAATATCATGTCTCCATATTGAAACTATTAAGTTAAACTGCTTACTTTGAAGCTGTTTGCAAAGATATAATTCCCCTTTTATGTTACAGTCTTTCAGATTTCAGCAAGTTCTGTATAAAGATGGTACAGTCTGCTTTTGTTTCCTTCTGGCTTTTTTAGCAATACAGGCCATTTTCAACAGAGAAGTCAATTGAAAACACCATTAGTCTAAAAGAAAAGGTCTAAGTAGTGATTCATGTGAAACATGAATATATTGTCTACATTTTGGTAGTGACTCCTTTCAGGTACTCTTAGCACACCAGTAGCATACTATACTGGAATAATGCATTGAGAGTATTTCTTTTTAAGATAGTGACACAGCATGCCATGCCAATAAAGGCTTGAGAAATACTCCACAAATAAGGGAGTCACCACCTAAGGGAGTTCAGAGCTGAGTACCCTTTGCACCAAGCACCCAACAAAGCTTCTTTGATTAAGATTAGTCTAATACTCTCCAAGATCTCTGAGTCTTTACCTAAACAAAAATTGTCTAAACTAAGAAACGCTGGACATACCTACAGACACATCCTGCCTTGTCAGTCCTGGCTGATTTTGTTGGTTAGGGCTGCTAGGGGAATAGATCCACTATACTACTTCCACGATTAACATAGTTCACAGCAAAAAAGCTGCTGTGGGGGGACCCAGTGTGTGGGAAGACAAGATAATTATACTAACTTCCTTTGGAGACTCAGGTATTTTCTTACCTGTCAGCATGTCAGGTGCTGTTTCTGAGCGCTGGGATAGTTGAACTGACAGGTGGCACAGGGAGCTGCAGCAGCAGCACTGCACACGACAGCAGATGTGCCTTGGGGTGGGGATTTGCACAGGTGTGGCAGCAAGGGCAGTACCACACACTAGAACAGTGGGCATGCTACTGCTAGGACGTAACTCTGCTCGAAGGTGTAAGTTTGAGGGCGTACACCAAGCCAGCCTTTGTTCTGTCAGCCTGCCTAAAACTCAGCGTTTGCCTGTATAAAGATATTCACTGATAGCTTCCTCTGCAGTTCTGCTGTTCTCAGTCGTCTGTAAGGGAAAATACTGTGGGTTTGGCTGTTGACTGAGAAAATACTTTGCTGTTTGGGATGCACTGGGATCATCATTGATGAAATTTTTAAGGTTCCATTCATCGAGAAAATGGACATTTGTGCTTTTAGGGCAGATGTCTTCTTACAGTGGCTACACATAGCTCTCTGTAACAGCACACAGCTCCAGCAGTTCAAAGAGGAATCCAGCCTTACTTCAACCACAGGAAACTGAACAGAACACTTGTATACTTGGCCACATTCCATGATGTTTAATTTAAATATTCTCATCAAGTAAGAGCTTTTGAATTTCAGTTTCAAGCCTTAGCTATAACTCAAATTGGAAACTCATCCAGGATACTGCCCCAGGCTGAGAATCTTAAACTGATACACAAAACACCTTCATAAGTGGTTAGTATAGTAAAGAATCCATTTAATTTGATAAGAATGGAATTCTAAAATTGTATATTGGACCATACATGAAACATTAAGGATCAAAACAGCATTATAAAAAAATATTATCCAGACAAAGAATTCATTAGTTTGATTACACATTATTGTGCAAATATGGAAGACAGCTGCAACACTGACACTAAAACCTACCGAGTTTTCATTCTTAATATGGTAATTGAGCCAATGAATATTCACGAACTCTTAACTTGTAGTGATTCCACAGCTCATTTGTTGGTTATGTGATTTGCAACATTGCCATAATAACCCAGAGTAGTAGAAAGTGTTGAAGAAAACTAACAGACTGTGCAAATTTCCCTTCTTTCCAGACTGTCTCTTGCTCCCTATGCAGCAGTAAAGTACTGTACTGAAGATGCTGCTCAGATTTAAACCCATGTTCTTTTGAACAGGGAAAGCAACAGACCACAAGAGAAGTTTATTGTTTAGAACTCTATGTTATTTGTATATATACTTTTTATCTAATTCATCACAGGTTAGAGAAATGGCTTTAATTTTTTTGCTTAAAAAGATGGCACTTTCTATTGTCCATAACCTATTTACTACAAACATAAACTAAAGATGAAACAGTAAAATTACTGAACATTCCAAGTACTGTACCTGTAACTTTGCATAATATAACAATTGTTTAATCTTGGCAATAATTCTTGATTACTTTCTTCACAGTTTAAAATAAAATGCTGGATGAATGTTTAATATTGGAAAAAAAGCCCTTATAATAAAAATTAGAATGTACAACTAGATAATAAGTGGTTTATACTGTATAATTTGAAAATATTTCTATGTCCAGAAGTTATTTAATCAGTGAAATAATTCATCATAGTTTCTGACCACAGCGTTTAATAATGTTTGTTTTAATAATAAAGTGTGGGATATGCACACAAGATAAAATCACTGAAACCTTTGCTGAATTTATAAGACCATAATGGATTTCCCTGACGAAATTTGCATTTGTGCAATATATGCCATTCCAAAACCAATTTAAATACAGAAAATAACTCACTGGTTGGTTGGGACTGATATCTGCCATGAAAAATCCATCACAAAAGATGTCTCAAATTCCCTTGAGACACTTCCTCAAGGAAAGAAAGATAAAAGTACATCAGCTAGATGTTCACAAATTATTGGACTTGAATCCACCAGTTCACCTCATCTATCATATTTCTATAAGGCTCCAGTCCTGTATGATGTGCAGCATAGAACATTTTCCTAGAGTGAGCAGAGCTTACACAAGAGCACAAAAAAATCCAGTTTGCATTACGCAAAATAAACCCGGCTTACATTTTCAGCAGCAGTGAATTCCAAACAAATTTCTCAGGAAGCAGCTGTACATGACTACAGGCTTGTTTACATGTAGCACTTTTATGTCAGTTTTGAAAGTGATATTTAAACTGGTTTCGCTAAAGCTGTAAAAAACCAAAAGATGTTAAAATATAATTTGTTGTAATAAAAGGAAACTTCAGATTTTTCATTTTAAACTGACTAAAAGTCAAGTTACATTTTAATGAATATGAGTGTGTCCATAAGACACATTTCTGAATAATTGATTGGGTGGCTGAATGGATGGTGGTTGGAAAGCTGCTCTCTTGAAAAGCATTTTTAGTTGCCCTATCCTAAGTCTTTCTAGGTTAAGTAACTGGCATTCCAAGCATCCTAAGATTTGAGGGACAAAGTATTTCCAGCATGCTGCACAGAAAAACACAGTGCTGGAAGTTCATTACTTAGTCACAAAGCAAGATTAAAGAATATTTTTAATCTAAGTGAGAAGTAATAACGGGCTCATGAAGGAAATCTTGCAGGAAATAAGAACAAATTTCTGAAACAAAGTGGATGTTACTAGAACAAAGCAGGGAGACAGTTTAATGTGTTTCTCTTGTTGATGGGAGTGGAAAAAGATGCAGTGTCTGTAAAATAACCGAAAGATCTGGTAGGAGAATAGCTTGACATGAATTGACTCAGATCTAAGCCTTACAATCTGGTCTCTGATTAAAGAAGGCAATTATCATGCTGTTTTTTGACCTTGTAATCTATTAATCACTTGTGTTATATAAATATGTATTTGAATACAAGCAAGTTGGCATAGTCCTGCATACTGGTTAAGCATCTGAATCAATGGAAAAGCATAATAAGAGGAATCATAGAACCATGGAATGGTTTGGGCTTGAAGTGACCTTAAAGATCATCTTGTTCCAACTGCCCCATCACGAGCACTAGATCAAGTGAAACACTCAACACCTTCCAAATACCAAACATAAGGATTTCTACACATGTTCTGAGCTCCTATGAAAATACTAGTATGGAAGTCCTTAGATAGTCTCGTAGTAAACAGAGCTGGAAGCCATCCCAGATGAAGGATATATGTGGCTTTCAGTGTCACACCAAGTGTATTTTTGCTCGTCAGTAAAATCTATCTCCATGAATGACTCCATACAAATAAACAGGTCATATTTCAGGCTCGCTTTCAAGTGCTGGAAAACCATTATATAAATGAGGATGGAACTTGAATGAGTATTTTCTACAGTAGAATATATTTGGCAATGTCTTACGAAAACATACATTTTCTTTTCCAAGACAAAATAAAACACTGCTATTAACTGTCAGAATTCCTGACAAAGGAAAGTTAGCTGAGTATTTTAGACAGTAAAGAAACACTTTCAAGGAATCATCCCAGTGGATACATGTGAGAGAAATACATTTCATAGCTAATGTTGGTAATTTTAGCTGTCACTGAACTTGTATTTTAGCCTGACTTTCATAGCATTAAAAAATAGTTTCCATTTCATTATATCATAGCTCAGCAGTGGAAAATTCTTCTGCAGGTATCCATACTGGTTTTGGTGACCATGAGTACGTATGAGTCATCAGTAAACACCATCACTACCTCCTTCTTCCAGGTGATTTAGGACTTTTTGAATAGGGTAAGATCTATATTCTCCACATTTATTGGATCTTTCTAGTAGAGTTGTTGGGCCTGATCTTCCAGCACAAACCCCACATTTACTCTTCTTTAAGTTATCCTAATTCTTTCCTTATTACTGTTTCTATCAGTCTAGCTTATAGAAAATTAGACTAGCCATCTTAAAGTACAGAGCTTGTTTTAGAGACTGATAGTATTTCTTGCTATTTCTCTGGTATAAGTCATTTTTTCAAGAGATTATGCAATAGAGCAAACAGTAATTTCTAGTTCTTTCAGAACAACTTCTAGTATACTTTTAAACATTTTTTTTCTTAACATATGTAAAATTTGAGGAGAATGTAATTAATATTACAGTGATCTTCACCCAGCATCAGCGCCTTGCGTTCTTAGGATGGATTAGGCTTCTGTTGTGAGCTTTTGCTTCAAAAAGCAGAGATGGACATGTACATGTGCTGTCTGCATGACTACCCACCAATACAATAATTATAATTTATTGTGCAGATTACTGAACGTACTTGCTTCCTTTGAAGTCTCTCAATCTGTTGTAGTCAGTAACAACTTAGGAAACAGTTTAGGGGCAACAAAAACTGAAGTACTGTTTGCAATTACACTGATGCTCTCTGATGTGTCAAAGCCATATTGCTTCTAATTGCAACTCCATTTCACTTCCTCAGAAATCTGTAAAGAAATATAACTCATTAAAGTCTGAAAAGAAACCTCATAAAAACAACATAATGGACATTTACTGAAAGATAATAAATGGACATTTACAGAAAGATAAATGATGCAGTCAGTGAAATATCTTCACCCTGACATTATGACAAAAACGTTGGAAATAAAAGTGACCATATTTATATCCCCAAGAGGGAAGTCTGGTGTGTAAACAAGTTTCTGAAATTGAGCCAGGAGAATTCCTGTCAGTTCTGTATCTCTAATGATAATAAGCTAATGTTCTTTGCATTTCTGTAGAGTTTTCAATTTTAAGATTTAAAAGCAATTACCTGATCTTGATAATGCTTCTATGAGACAAACACACATTATCCCTTTATTAGCAAGGGAGATGGAGGCACACAGTTTTTGATTTGCCATGCATTGAGCTGATTACCAGAACCACCAGTGAATCACTCACCCTCTCTCCCTGTTGCTAATATTGTTTAAACTGACCCTAGTGCGTATGATGGCAATTGCCTACATGGAACACTGCAGTGATGGTCCTATAAGACTTGTGAGAAGCGCAAAAAAAAGGTGGAAACAAAAAAAAAAAAAAGAAAAAAAAAAGTACCATTATTTTCCTAGTTCTACTTCACTTATAGGTCAAATCTAAGAAGAAAATTTTACATTCAGCTAAAAAAATAGTCAATTTTAGCTGGGGAGAGAAGACGAGGACATTATGTCGCCTGTCATCTGAGACATGAACGATGGGTCGGAAGCCGTTCCCCCATCCCAGGGCGCCCATTCCCTGGGGCCCGGGCCGAGCCCCTCAGGGTCCGGCTGGGATCAGCCCGCGGGGCGGCGCCGGGGCACGGCCTGG
>VZTB01000696.1:774973-840256 GCA_013397245.1 Thryothorus ludovicianus
CCCTCCTCTCCCTTCCATTCCCCTCCTCTCCCCGCTCCAGCTGGGGTCTCACCAGAGAGGAGCAGAATCGAGAATCGCCTCCCTCACTCTGCTGCTTGCACTCATTCTGATGCAGCCCAGGACATGTTGGGCTGTCTGGGTTGCAAGGGCAAATGGCCAGCTCATGTCCAGCTTTTTATCCACCATCCCCAAGGCTTTCTCCGTAGGGTTGCTCTCAGTCCATTCTCTACTTCACCTGTATCTGTGTATTTGTACAAACAATATGAAAATTATTTGTTAATACAGTTCAAGTAATGAGCCATTTCTGATCCCTTTTTACCAGTGGAACGATTTGAAACCATTAGGAAAGTAATGCTGCATAATTCAGCATTTCCTACATTGCATGAGGACTGTGTTGGGTGGAGTGGCTGAGATACACAAGATATTAATGAGCAAAGATGTTTAAATAGTAGTTAAGATTAATCTATGACATTATGTATCTATGAAACAAGACTTATCTATGGTATTGTGAACAGAAATGGGGCTTACAGAAATGAAATTCTGTCCAGATTTAACTGAAATAAAAATTGAACAATTCTTGGTAAACAGCAATTATCAGTTTATCATCAAGATCATGGATACAGAAGTAAATAGAAGGGAGAAATAGAAACAGAATGTAGCCAAAGCAGGTGCTGAGGTTTTATGGCAGTCTGTGGAGATAGGAGAGGGAACTTTCAGCAGCAGCACTCTGTATGGGATTGAACAGTACTTTTATGCTCAGTTTTTCTACTTCAAATATATGTATCGGTGTTGGAGACAGAAGTGGCAGACACCTCATTTCTGATGCCCAGCACAACTTAACCTTCTTAAGGGTTCACTGGTGTGAACACATCAGTAGTTGCTCAGGGAAACAGTTTGATTTACATTAAACACAGATAGCTTGTATCCAGACTATGAACAGACACACTTCACTGATTTTTCACCTGTCCTGGCACTACATTGGGAAGTGTTTGTGAAGGAATCAAGGCAGATGCTTACCTTGTAAGTTTGTTTGTAATTTTGTAAGAGCTTCTATCTGTGTTCTTAACATTTGCTTAAGAAATGCTACTGGCTCAGACTCCATTCTGAATTAGTATGGAAAATAAAATCACCAGAAAATTTTTAATTTGACAGATGTTTTGTTTCCAAAAGTAATGATTTTCAAGAGAGGGAAAAAAAAACCAACTATGAGGATTGGTTTTGATAGCTGTTTTCTGAATAGCCTGGAGCTATTGATGATAAATATCATCAACAAAAAGCTATTAGTGTGTTTTGTACAAAATTGCATAAGATACCAATTAAGAACTGCATTCTACAGATCTCATTTACTGTGAGATAATTGTTTTAGGCTTTGTGTCAGAGAGAGTCTAGAGTTCTCATCAGTCTCAAAACCAGATCAAGTAATTGCACCCTAATGTATCCATCCTTCTGTGCCAACCACAGCAATGACCTTGGGTGAGTAGTTTAGCTAGAAATGGCTGCATTTTGGGTATCTACATTATGTGAAATGAATTCCATTGCCTTCAGGCGCCTTAGATAGCTGAGCCTATAAGTGAAAGAGATAATGCTGTCATTGCAAGTGGTAATGATTAAAAGCAAGGAAAATCAAGCACTATTTATTTATTAAAATGAGAGGAAAAATCCCACATTATTGGGGTTCGGTCCAATATTACCAGGAGGTTGTGCCTGTGCTGGCTGGCCCTCGCTGCTTGCCTGTGTGGTAGCACTGGTGTTTTCACCCCAGCGGCACCACAGGCTACCAGGATGTTACAGCTGAGGGCTTGGAGACAAGTCCAGGCATGCAGGAGCTCAGGTTTACCTTCCACTGAGAGGCTTCAAAGCGAGGTGAAGGAAAGGAGCCGATTCTGATGGAGGGTTTTGGTTCAGAGCTTTATTCTTGGCCAAGGGCCTCTGAGTCCAGTAACTGCTCCAAAAGAATCCCGACCGCATGGCTGTTGGCCCTTTTAACCAGGGGAGAGGGGGAGGGAAGGAACACAGGTGAGCACCAATCAGGTATGGGAAAAGTGGCGTAGGGGGCGGAGGACATTTAGATGGCCCAATGTCACTCCGGGGGTGGGAAGCATCTTTTGAATCCTGCCAACCACTGGACGCCCTTCTGGAATGCCAGGGCTGGCAGGCAGCATTCATCAGGGGACAGGATGTGGAAAGGGGGAATGATTGACAGGCCTGACAGGGAATCATCTAAGGGCATCCTTAGATGCACCACAACACCACATCACACGTGTTAGTATGAAATACATCAGTCCTGAGGTGTCTTCTCCACTCTTAATCCAATTTAAACAGCAGCATAAACAATAGGCAATTTTTTATTATTCCAAGCACTGAATTGACAGGACAATATTTTAAGGATACAGGGCTTTTTGGAAAGAAAAGAAAAACATGCAAACAGCTTAATTGAGCAGAAGCACTGGGATTTGGTATTAAGCTTTGCAAGGCATAAGGGCCTTTTTTTTTTGTGGTGTTTAATCGAGTGCAACCCAGCCCTCTTCTGTGTCTGAGAAATGTGTGAGCTGTGTGGGCAATGTCTTATACCCACTATCAGGTCCAAAAAGGACAGAGGCAGAGAAGTCAGCTCATATGCATTGGTCTCTCCCCCAGTGGCTGTTCAGTTCTTTGAGAGACTGTAGGCTGAATGATGTGTCCTTGCTCTGGCAGTGTTGTCCCACGCTGCAAACAGCAGATAATGAGGGCAGTGGCTGCCAGGTGTGAGCAGGTCTGGTTAGGACTATGGCTCTCAGCCTCTGCCCCCAGGTGTGAGCACTGGCTCACTCTGTACTCACTTATTCTCCCTGCTGTTCTCCCCACAGCACTTTCTGTGTTTCCCTAGGGGGCATTTTGGGTCAGGTTCTGGGCCCTCAGTACCTTGCAGGAAGATCATCAGCATACTTCATGTCCAGCCTGTGATCCTGTCCAGTTCTTGTTCAGTCATGACAAGAACAAGAACAGTCCCACAGTCCAGCAACAGAGTACCTGGACATAGAAATATACATGTATCAAAATATTTTCATATAACACGTAGAGCTGGCATGCAGAGCAGCCTGACTGTTGAGCTCTTCCTGTGTGGTGGTGACACCAGCGAGGCTTCTCTGAAGGTCCCAGGCTGTGCTGAATTTGGTCACCAGAATACTCCTGTTATGAACTCAGTTTTTATAGTTAACTTACGAATATCTTTTAAAAAATTAGTCTTTTCTGTATGTTTCCTTTTTTCTATTGGGAAAGGTAACTTTATTTTATCAGATTCACTAAGCTGGGCATAAATGCAGTAGGATCCAGCAGCATGTACTCTTTGCAAACATAGATGAGGAAAAATGCTTGCCTTACTAACTCGTCCAAAGGGCAAGCAGAACCGTGTATTCCCAGATGTCTGTAGTACATACCAGGAAACAATTTTATCTCTAGTCACCTCTGTGGGAAACAGGTGTTGTTTTGTCATTTGTAGTTTTGTGTAAAGCTCTCCCAGCTATTTCCTATTTCCTCCTGAAAATGGCAATGACTTTCTTTATCGTAAGGGACTGGTATTACAGGAGTTAATATAGTAACTTAAGGATCTGTTATCTGAAGGATGTTATCTCTGGGCTTTACAAAGTGTTCAAATGACATAAATTGTGAAATATACTTTTGGTTTATCTAATTTTTAATTATGTTTTAAATAATACGTGGATGAGACTTTTGTGTTTATGGCTGTTTGGTACAATTTGGTTTGATTTTAACCAAATCTTGGTTAAAGGGCCTTATATGTCTGTCTGAAATTACTTGGTTAAGTAAGAAAGGGAAAGCCATATATTCTTCAGATATCTATTTCTGTGATTGGTGAGAGTTCTTTACCAGCTTAGCCAAAGATGTAGAATGATGTGTGAAATAATGTGTGTCCATCCAGCAAAAGTGTGCTGGGGAAAATTGAACTCTCAGGAGAAAATGTTACCAGAGGTAACCCAGGTTTTATTGGTAACCCCTGGTAACATTTCCTCTTGTAGCTATCACCTCTGTTAAGTATAGATACCCTTTTTAGTTGGAAGCTTTTATTGCTTGATGGATATTTAGAAGAAATGTAAATAATAGAGGTAATTCAAGTGTGTTCTCAAGCTGCTCAGGCATAGACACAGATGTCCTGGTGCAGAAACCTCTTCCACTTATTCCAGGTATTTTCTTCCCTTGCAGAGACTTTTAGTGTGGCCTCATCTTTTTGTCAGTGTGAGACCATTACCTTGTGGAGTGAGTGAGAAATTCTGACAGAAGGTCCAAAGAAGGAATCATTCCCCAATACATACATTTGGAAGAAGCTCCTCTGCTCTAGTCCTGCTCCTCCATATGCTCCTTCAGTGAGGCCTGTTAGTGCCACATGCCCTCCTGTGGCTTGGGGAAAGGTGTTTCCATTCCTCAGGAGGGGCAATGCATGTCTTAAAATAAACAATTATAAATTGCCCCCTGAGGCAAATCCTGCTACTGTGTACAATGGAAGAAAAGCTGAGAAAGGTCTAGGTAGAACATTGTCAAACAAAAACAAAACAAAAAAGAAATAATGAATTTTCAAAAAGAACTATATATAAAGTGATTTTATATCTCAGCTCCAAATAATTGCGCAATGCACTATAAGACAGGCATTTATTGTACATGCTTGGATTAAAAAAGGGTCAGGTCTGCATACTAAAAGAATAATTTCTGTAATAAAACCCAATGGAAAAGTCATCTCCTGTTCTATCTTTATTATTAATTTGAACTGTAGAAAAATAGAATACTAGAATAATGCAAGGCTGTAGGAAATGGCATAATTAAAAAAATCAGAGGTAAAATTAAATGAGCCTCTTCAATTTTTTTATACTATTTTTTGTCTGATTGTTTGGGATTTTTTGGTAAACAATTAATACATAACAGGTTTTACATGAGTGAAAAGATAGCATCATAAAGAATGAAGCTGAAAACCTGAAATGAGCAGTGTTTCATAGGTTGGACTCAATGATCTCAAAGGTCTTTTCCAGCCTGGTTAATTCTGTGATTCTATGATTCCCATCATAGTTTAGATACTACTAAAGTAACAAATAGGGAAAAACAATTTAAAGTAATGAGCAGTGATTAGCCCTGTGTGTAAAAAGGGAGAATTTCTATACTAAGCTAAATAAAGTGATTTTCACACAGTAAATATCTGTCAGACTTTCCCCATAGCACCTCTGTAGCCAGTTTTTCAGCCACTCCCACTTATATGAAAAACACATACATTACCCGGATTAAACAACAATACTTTGGAAGAAATTTTGAAAAATATATCTGTGTATTTATAAAAATCCATGAACTGTGTATTTGAGAAGAAAAGAACACTATTGGCAGGGTGTTAAAACATAAAGCTGGAGTAAGATTTCACTGGTTTTTGGTATTTGGATCACAAAGGCATTTGGTCAGACTACAAATCTGAAAGTGTGTCTTTTTCTTGAACATCCACAGTTACTTCTGCTCCACTCATTCTGGTTGAAATATGTGGCAGATTTTGTCTTCTCCTCCTCAAGCAGAAATAAATTATACATCCAGCTCCAACTATAGAAAGGGTTAGAAGAACGAACAGCCAAATGATGCCAGCAGAAAGTACTTTCACCATTTTCTCTTCTGTAGGGATATACAATGGAATAACCTTTGAGGTTAAAAGATTTCAGAATCTAGCAATAAAGGAGATTTCTATAATGAGAAAGCAAAAAAAAGTCAATGTGCACGTAGATTTTCAGTTCAACATGAGCTTTGGGGTTTTTTTTATGGACACCAAACAAAATATAATTAAATCTGATCAAAGCCCAATATTAAAAATATAAACATAAAATTAAATAAATATTTACTTCAGGATAACCTCTCTATCTTATATTGAGATACACAGTAGAGGTTTATGGACTTTTTTTTCTAAGTACTCTCAAAACAAATACTGAGAAACTATGTAATTATATTCCTGGTTTAATTTAGCATGCTCTTATTATTCTAATTAAAAGGAAGTATGCTTACCTGTATTTTCTGTTGACATCTCTTTGCTTTCAGGAGCTTTTGAAAAGAAAAAAACATGTTTATTCTGTATGCTTAAAAAAACAAAAAAAAGGCATTTTAAAGTTCCCAAGTGCCAGTGTTTCTGACAATTCCCCCTGAATTCATGTGTTGGTGGCAGGCACTCTTCAAGAGGAATGGAGCTAAGCATGTGTAAAACTCTAGTAGGATGATTTGGTCTTTCATCCTAAGAGCATCTTAATTCCTCAGTCATGATACCCAAAACAACATGTAGAGACAGATTTTTGTTATTTCAAAAATGTTTTTCTGAGAAACTCTCCACAGGATCCTTAGTCATTTTAAGGTGCTTCCTGAAAGGAGACCTTGAGTGTTAGTGGTGTATCACGAGCATTTTAGTTGGGCTGAAAAGACTTTATATGTATATATATACTTTATATGTAGCCCCATCTGTCAGGGACAATCATTCCGTGTGGATTTTGTTCCTATGGTAATTGCTTTTCCTGAACTTAGCATGTAATACAAAGGTGAACAGAAATATGAAGTTTAACCAAACAAAATGTCAATGTTCTGGTCTGATTAAATTTAATCTCTGTTGGTAATTGAACTTATTCACTTTTTTACAGATGATAAATTTTCCATCAGGAAATTTCTATCAGGAACCAATATTTTATTAAACATGATTCTATCATGCTGTAGATAAAGAATGTTTATCACGGTGTTCCTGTAATCCATGAGATCAGTGGTCAGTAAGTAAAGGAATCACCAATTCCAACATTTCTACAAGATAGTTTGTGTTGAACTCATCAGAATAAGATTTTGTTTGAGAATACATTCAGCTGAAATTAGACAGTGGTGCTTTTGAGCTTAGCTTTCACCTAGAGTCAGGGACCTGAAGTATTTCTGATGGCTGCACAGCAGGGCTGGTGGTAGTTCTAGAGGATGCAGGGGAGATGCAGCCTTTGGAGAAGGCAGTCGGAATCCTTGTGGAGCTTGTCAATATTTGGGCAGCCACACCCTGCCATTAGAGCCAATTGGTTTTGCACACAAACTTAGAGTATTTTACATTTCGGTGTTGTACAAAGAAAATACATTATTAGGCATTATTAACCTTAACACATTAGAAGTACTACTTACTTTTAACTTTTTTACAGA
Source organism: Thryothorus ludovicianus (assembly GCA_013397245.1). Lineage (NCBI taxonomy): Eukaryota > Metazoa > Chordata > Aves > Passeriformes > Certhiidae > Thryothorus > Thryothorus ludovicianus. The sequence continues at coordinate 782,141 of VZTB01000696.1, forward strand.
TATATCCTTTCTTGAAAGAACAAAGGTTAGCCTTCCAGGAGCCAGACAATGCACATAGTTCTCCACAGTCTTTAAGCCTTTTGTTTGATGGTTCTCCCAATTGCCAGTTGACAAAATCCATTGCAGACTTATCTGTCCATACCCACTGACCTAATATTAAAAATGAAAATATATGTATAAAATACATGGGTTTAGACAAATAGAATGAGTTGTAATGGAGAAAACAAAAATTTATAGAATAGCAAGTTAATTTTTTCAATAATAATTTTAAGCACATTTAGGCATACTTTGAAATAAACTTTGTGTAATTTTATATATATATATGTAATTTCAAGTGTACAAAGTTGATTTCTTTTTAACTTAATATTTAATTTCTTTTGATAGTTAACATGAGATGAAAAATATTACCTCTGTCACCTTTATTTAGCCCTATCCAAAAGTTCAGTGATTTTCCATGGAGTATCTTAATGGTTTCTGACAGAAAGTTTGTTTCACTGTAGTCCCCTACCGATACCAAATCAGCACCTGAAAAATATTAAGGAACACGTCACAGTGGCTTATTTTCTCATAGTTCAAGTCAATAAATATATAAAAATTTGCAAAAGTATATAAAAGACACCAACCCTTCTATAGTATTCACTAGTCTTGTTGTAGTTATTATATCACTGTATGGTTTGGGGGTTTTTTTGAGCATGGCTGTGTGTTGTCCAGATGCAAATCTGCACAAAGATATGGATTTTCTGAAATTTTCTGGTTTTTAATCTTTTGTATGTTAGAGAAGAATAATTGCTCTCCTGCAATATTTTTTGGATAGGTCTGACCAAATCCCAGATTGTGCTGCAAGTAGGCTGAAACAGGTACATGTGATGTAGTCACCATCATGCCTATTGCCACTGCAGCTTTGTCCCTCATCAGTGGCTGGACAGCAGTTTTGGCAGTGCCTGATGATAGCAGGTTAGGTAGGATGTGTCAGCAGATGGAGTTGCAGTCCAGAAGATGTCCAAAAGTTGATTTATAATTGCCATATATCCTGGCATTGCAAACACACAAAGCTGTGTTTGAGGAAATGACCACCTTCCTGTCCTGGCCAGTGGGTAACAGGCAGACAAAAGTGTAGGAATTTAGAACACAGAGCAGTGGCCAGTTGTAACCTTTCATCCTGGTTATTACTGTAATGTTTACTTTTTGTAGTAATTATGTGATTTATCTTTCTACAAAACCACTTCAGGAATTCTGTTGCCATACAGCTGTAGAGCAAAATGCCTTTGCAAAGCTACTTTTTCTGTTTACTCAGTTATAGGTCAATGTTTTCAGACCTATGAGGAAGTGCCTTTAGAAATATTATTCTTACTCACACTGAAATATGTGTTGCTTTGTACCAGTTCTCAGAAATGTGGAGCAAAGTGTCTTTTCCCTTCCCTGATGAAGGTACTGCTCTTTCTCCATGGGGGCAGCATGGGGCTATTCCAGAGCAGGAACTGCATGGCTGGGTGTGTTTTACTTGTTCATAAAAGATAAATAGCTCCTCCATCTCATTTGTTGTCCAGCCACTGAGATCCACTTAAAGAACTGTGCCCTGGTACTAACAAACACAACTATCCTTGACTTTGTGGCTCCCAGTTTGCACTGCATGTGGAGTTCATTTTGCTTGGGGTAAGGAAAGCCAATCCTGCAGCCTGTGCCCTAGTGGGTCTGTAAAAGTGTTTATTTCCTTACTTAATTATTTTTTGCCATAAAACTAGTAAGAATTTAATATTTTTGAGGTACTTGTATTTCACTTGATATTTGAGATATGAGATGCTGCTGTCTCTGACAAAGATTACTTTTATTGTGCAAAAGCATGCTTACAAAAGCAATCAAAAAATACATTAAATGTGAAGTTTTAAAGTAATTTGATATTTGCTTATCAATATTATCCATTATTTTATGTGTTTAATTGCATCATCAATCTTTCTAAGACTAAACACTCACCTAGTCGGGCACATCCCTCATGAGCTTGAGACCAACTTCTTTTCTTGGAGGCCTCAAAGTAATAGCAGTGACCAGAGAAAGGTATCCAAGCTTTGTGTCCTCTTGATTCAGGGCATTTTCCAGGAAGTTGTGGGGGTTCAGTAGGGGCCATTACTGATAAGAGATCAGATAGTTGGAGTGCAGTTATTTTATATAACTTGTTTTTCCCATCATAATAGTATGACAAAACTAAATGACTATGTTAGGCTTGTAATCTTAGAGGAAATTAAACCTGTTCTAAGAGCTTGAATATGATTCTGACTTTATGTTTGAGACAATATTTTCCTTCATATTTATTTATCAGTGTGATTTGACAGTATCAAAACCTTATAAAACCTTACGGTAGAAACTGTGATTGTGAATGGAAGTGTATAACTAAGCACAGCTTGCAGGATTTTTTTATTTAACTGCATCCTGAATACATTCCATAGTGACAGATATAATAGGAAGATTTTGGATAGGTAGATAAATGCAGACGGAATGCATATTATATATTTTGCCAAATTACCTTTTCTTCCTGTAAGTCTTCTACAGTCTGTTTCTTTCCCTGATAAGGAATACTCAGCTCTCAAATTAAATTTCCAAAATCATAAAGTGGAAAGAGACATTATATACGAATTCTGAGGATTTTTGTCAAATTAAAACATCTTAGAACATAATTTGGCATGTAATTTTAAATTTGCTAATGATTCAAGATCTTCCATAAAGTTGAAAAATTCAAGAGTATAGCTAAATTTTGAAATTGTTTTTATACTGATATCCGTATAAATTACACAAGTTTGTGCTTGAAAGGCTTTCCAAGGGGTTATTTACTTTGTCTTTGTGTTCACAGGTGATGTGAAGCTAATATATTGTTTTTAACTGTTAGTTCTCTCTGTTCTTAGCAAGCTGTAGTGATGGAGATTTGCCGATCTGCCCAGAGTATTTATTAAACTTCTGTACTGATAAAATGAGGTTTTCCTTGCCATATTTATGTCTGTTACCCCTTTCCAAATAACATCAGACACATAGAAAACTTAAATTCCAACCCATAAGGCTCATTTTTTAATATTTATTATTGATAATACAGTTTCTTGTATTCTTTGATTTCTTAGTCTTTTGTCCAATTCCAATCTTTTCTTTAAAATATTGTTACCTGGTCATCTGAAAACCCTAGTTGACCAAGAAGCTTTTCAAACTTTGGTACCCCAAAGTGGATACAGAATTTCATATAATGCCTAATAAAAACAAATCTTATAGCAAGTCAATTGCTTTTCCTAATAGAATGAATAGTTAAAAGGAGTGACTATTCAATCTTTTGTTTCCTAGGCTTTTGGTAGTTACTGTGAATCAAATAACTTTTGGAAAGAATTCATGTCAATATTTAGAACTAGTTAGGCAATCCTGTCTTCCTGTATACCAGTGTATTAACAAAGTATTTTTCCAGTGACTTATTGCACTGTACACCCTCTAGTCAAAATGCATGTATGGAGTTACTCACCATCTGATTTTTTACAGACAGAGGAGAATTTTTCCTCACAAGAAGCTGTCTTCCAGGTGCCATCAGTGTCTAGGTAGACACATGCTAATGTCTGTTTTGGTTCTCCACTGGCCCACTTGCTGTAAACTAAACTCCACCTGTCAATCCACTGATACTTGCCATTGGTCTGGAAGTAAAATCCATATGGTAATTTCACATTTGCTTACGGTGACATAACTGCTATACAGGGTTCTCAGTAGGACTCTCACATAACCAGTGTAGAATCATCCGCTTACTAGTGCCCCTTCTTAACTTGTAAATGCTAACTGACTAAAATGTGCAGTGTCTGTCATCCACAAATGGGAATGTCTCCAAAAAATATCTGACATTAACTCAGAGCATTTTTTCAAGCACTGGGAAATGGAAGGGAAAAAAGAAAGGAGGCATGAGAGAAGGCATGAGAGAAGGAAAAAAACTAGGAGTCGGATAAGATATTGTGGTTGTATGACCACCCAGACAGCTGCATGGGGAATGGGAGTGTGTGTGGGAGTGTTCTTAAGAGCTCTGATTACCATTGCTTTTGTTGTAGTTATCGTGACTGTGATTCATGATGAAGAGTGTAGCATGTCAAAACACACCTACCATCCAAATGTTCACCCTCTCCTGTCATACAACTGATGTAGACATCTCACAAGCAGAAAGGATTATTTTTCCATAATATTCTAACTTCTAATGTGGATCAATTATGCCAATTGCATTTTCAAATTTAAAAAATAATGCCATTGGTCAATATGTACTATATGACATAACCTCCATATTCCCTTTGCTAATATTTACCCATGTTTCTGTTCACAGCTGTAGTTTGCTATTGCTACCGTAAATAAGACTACTCCAATAAAATGTGTAAGCATAAAAGCACACATAAAAATCGTCCCTCCTCAGGTGTCAGGTGTGTGACCTCTGATACCTTGTAACTGATCACTGAGGTACATAAACACATGGCAGGAGGGCAGGGTGTATATTGTGCCTGGAATCCCTTTCAGATTAAAATCAACTCCAAATGTAGGAAACTTTACAATTGATATCTGAGGTACTTCAAACAGCTCCAAACAACACACTACACTGTTGTATACTGGTTTTACAAGAACATTTGCTTGTGCTAAAGGAAATCTCTACTGTATGAGTCTTGTTTCAGGGCAAATGCCTGTTACAGCAATGTAACAGGCTGTTTTCAGTACTACACTGGCAGAAATCCCAATGGGCAACAAGATGAGAGCATAAAGTAAAATTAAGTCCTGTGTCAGCTTGGCTGCTTTTACATAATGTATTTGTTCTTACCATGTTGCTGTTGAGGCCAATCCACAGAGGCTCTCCATATTCCTCTGCAAGCAGGAACAACAGTGCCTGGCTATATGGGTCTAAAATGCTGGCAAGTTCTGAGGCATTGTTATTGCAGTTCTGGTGTGCTGCCTCCCAATTCATTTTGGAATGGGTGACAGAATAGCTAATCCCACTAGAAGGGTCAAAAGCAAAGTCCAGCACTGTTGCTGGTGATTTAAAAAGTTCAGGATCTGTAGGAAAAAGAAAAAAACCAATGGCCCACGAGCAGTTAAATCTGGAGTCACATATTTAACTTGAGCAACTGAATTACATCTTCATTATTTACAAACCTAATATGAAATTACTAATGGAATGGAACATCTTCTTCTTCTTAGCTGTTTGTAATTAAATATAACATCAAAACAGCAATTCTGATAAGACAAATGTATTTTCAACCTCTGACAATTTTGAATCAGTAAATGCACAGTATTTTATGTTGTAGAGGTAAATTTACCCCATCATTCAAAAATCTGCCCTGCCTGTTTTTAAAATACTCTTTGAAGCTTAATGACGATCAGCTTTATATGGATAAATGTTAAACTTACTAGTTTTGATACCCTATAGATCATTATGAACATACGTAATTATAATGTTTTTGGGCTTCATCTATTAAATTACACTTTTAAAAATAAATCACTTTTTAAAAATCATTTTCTGTTCATATATTCTGCTATGTTTTCTCAAAAACATTGTTAAGTAACACTGGGAGGCAGGATGGGCTCTTAGGTTTTACTGATTGTTTACCTAAAAACCAAAACAAAATAAAACAAAACCAAACCTAAACCAAACTGAAATAAAGTATGTTAAACAAGAAAATTTGTTTTAATCCTTATGTTATCATTTTCAAGAGTAACAATACAGAACTCACCACTATTCTTCTGGCATATATATCCTCTGGACTTATAACACTCCTCATTATTCCATTTTCCTGTGTCATCAGGAGGACCCCTCTTCAGAGAAACACAATCAAACTGTTGGAAGTAGGGGAAAGAATATACATGGATATTAGATGTTATAAAACCTGATTAGCTTCAGGTTTGGTTGATTGTTTTTTTTTTTAGTTCTGATGTTGCTGAGTGTGTTATAACTCTAGAAATACCTTTCATTTATTCTTTGTCCTTTCTTTCCTCCCTTGTGGTGGCCAGCTCCCCTGTTGTACACTCTTCAGCTCAGCCTGCTTGTTCATTTAGTTATTTTCCAGGAGAAATACTTGACGTTATTATTTTCAAGAATTTTCTTCCACATTATCTATCCCAACTAATAAGTGCCCACCAGTAAGGTTTTGAATAAGAATGAAATGGAGGTCATGCTTTGTATTTCACTTGCAAAGACAGCTATGAATAGTGGTGATTCTTGACAAAGTCACCTTGATTACAGTCCTTAGCAGAGCTCTCATCAGCTCTAGTTCTTAGAATTTATCTTTCAGCTAAGTGAGATCAGCTTAAGAAGCTGAAATGTTGAGTTTATTACAAGCTGCAATCTCCTCTGCTAAGCAGCCACAGGATAATTGTCGGGTCTTTGGGCCTTTGAAAAGGATCCTCTGAAGGAGAGAGCTGAAGGTGAAAGTCTTGAAGGCGAAGGAGAAAAGTAGGATGTACCTTTGCATGTCTTTTTTCCTGCTTCGTATTCCCTAGTGTTATTAGAGCTGCATTGGAGCTATGGATTGTGCAGTGTCATTTATGTCTTCTTGCATGCCTTGACCAATGGCTACACGGGCAAGAACAATACAAATTGGCTCAGGTGTAGATTAAGCTGGTTGTCTAGATCCCTGGCTTCTCTAGAGGTATGGATACCAAAATGATGAGAGAATGAACAGTGAGTGGAATGACATACTCTGAAGGGCAAGTTTGGAAAGCAAAATAGAGAAATAAATATAGGCAATGGAGGTGTGCAAATAAGTCTGTATTGGTATGATTATGCAAAATGTTATTTTATTTACAACATTATGAGGTTTAATTTCAGTGCTAGCAGTGGAGAGGGTTTGAAGGGTTTAGAAAGTAGTAGCCTTTAGTAATTCAATTACAATTTTAAAAAAAGAAGTTAAAATGTTGGACTCTTTCCTCCTGCATCCTTCTCTTCCTTCATAGGCATGAAAATAATTGTGTGTTAGCTTCTAAAATTCTAATTTTGCCTTTATATTCTCTGAAAAATTAACAGTTTACTATGAAAATGAGAGCTTTATTCAATATATCCTATCTTTATTCAATCTGTCCATTGCTGCAATTTTGCCAAATAGTTTGATAAAATTACCTCAATGTTATTTTATGCTCTGAGATAGCTAGAATACTCAAACATTGAAAGGCTCTATGTCTAGTCCCACTATAAAGATAGATGACCAGCCAATGGAGAAGGCTGGGGCAGTGTCTGGAGTGAAGTGAGCTGCTTACTGGAAGTGCTATTGCTCCTCAGATTTAGGCTTGATGGTAAACACTAAGCACTGTTTACCTGTTGCCGATTACGGCCATCTTCTGGATGCAGGCTGTCAAACAAAATAGGTTCCCCAACTTTTGGGGAATCTTTAGCCCAGTTTGTGTATGAGACAGCTGTTCCATCAGACCAAACAAAGTTGAGTTCACTGAGCATATCATTCAAGCCAATCCAAAGATCATTTGAAACATCCTTCAAATGGTAAGTGAGAAAAGCTAGGAAAAAAGCCAACAGAAGAGAGAATTAATGTGTCACATGATCAGTCAAAACATCTATTTGTAAACACACAATTATTTTGTTTGTTGAAGTCTTGTAAAAACATTTTAATTACATTTGATCAGAAATTTACCTGAGTTCATTATTTCAAGGTTATGCCAAGCCCTAGCCCATGAAAAGTCTCAAAGTATTTGGAAACAATAAAGTTAAATTGGAAAGAGGAAAGAAACAAACAAAAAAAAAGTGATATCTAATGAGTTCACTTATTTCAGCAGTCAAGAGGAGCCACTTGACTGATGGAAATATGTGGCTATGTACAGCTGCCAGGGAACATAAGCAGGGTGAAAATATGCCTTTCTCTGACATTCTACTAAATTAAGTTGTAGATTTTAGGCAGAGGTACAGAAGTATATCCCATTCTATTTCTGGCAAAAACAGACCATGCATTCTGGGTTTTTTTCTGTTCCTAAAGCTACAAATCCCAGATCTGGATTTTTAATTTTATCCTAATTCATGCCTATAAATAATATAAGACACTTTGCATGAAACATGAGGAAGCAATCCATAGCACCACTAACATGCCCCAAACAGATTGTTCATTTCTAAAAACATTTCATGTCATGGCCATACAACCAATGTTGAGTATACAAATTATCAAAAGTATATATTTACATACTGAGGCTTGCCTTCTTTGCAGGAAATAACCACTACATACAGAGTAAAGTCTCTCTGTTACCTGAGGGACTGTTGCACTATACCTTGAACTTGTTCATTAGGTATGCTTGCCAAGTTTCCTCCAAGGCTCATGCAAACACTTCTCCCAGTACCCCAGTAATCATAGCCAGAGCCAAAAAATTTGTAACACTAGGGAAAAATAAGTATAGACTGTTAGAGTGACAGCACAAAGAATTTAGGTATGAATTACACTAGTTTAAGTAAAAATCAGCTTAACTCTGATCCTCAAAATATTTTTTCAAAGTTAACTCAGATCTGGAGCCAAGTCAAAACCATTTACAAGTTTTAAATTTGCTCTTTGTTCTTTCTGCAAGAGACTGACTGAGAAAGTCACAACAAAACTCAAATAGCTATTTACAAACCACAGTAGCAGTCTGATGAGAATCTAATTTTTTAACTAACTCAGAGATTTTGAGAAGCCATACATCACCACAAGTAAAAGACAAAGAAATGCTGATTCTATAGGAAAAGCCCAGCCCAGGTGTGGAATTCCTGGAACTTTCTGAAAAACTTTTTTGGCCTGGTGTCTGTGGTCAGAGTACTCTCATGTGTATTCAGCCTTCTTCATTGTACAGCTCTTTTATTAGTGGAAGTATATGACTCCTTTCCTAATATGTGTGTAGCCATCACATCACCAATACATATTCACCCTAACAGGGTCTGATAAATATGAGTGTGCCTCATGTGTCCTGTCCATGTTTGCAGCTCACCCTCTGTTCTGTGCCATGCCAGTAGCACGGTCAGAGAATTACCTTGCGAGGTTTCTGGAAAATAACAACTTTGATGACTGTAACCTGGCATAAACTCACCTGGTGTTTATGGGTGCCTTCATGACAGTATTGTGTATATTAGGAAATAGAACCCTCAACTATAAAGCACATCAAGTTTGCCCCTTTTGGGAAGAAGCAAGCATTACATTGAAGCCTGTTCAGAAAAAAATTGTCTTATTTATGATTTGTTCCATCTCAAATGTCTGATTTTGTGCTATGCCTGGTGCTTTCAGATTAATTCACTTCAATTTTTTGAAAAATATATACAATGTGATAGTTCTCCCAATGTGCCTCAGGTGACTGCTTCTCAAGAAATAACTTAAAAATCTGTAAAACCACCATTTTGCAGTAATAAGCCAATGGATCCTTTTTATAATGTAACTGACAAAAGATATCTGACAGAAGAAAGGCCTCTTGTATATCTATAAGTACCTTCCCAAGCAGTAATATCATTATGCTTAGATGAAAGTATCATACCTGATTTTTAAATAAAAGCCAATTTGCAGGACATCCTCCAGGAGCTGAAGGTACTGCTGAAGGGAGGGTTGCATTTATAAAACTTCTGTGCCTCTCACAGATATAGCCATTGGGGAAACCACAGTTGACATCATTCCATAAGCCTGAAATCAATTGAAGTTTAGGTGCTAAGACACTGAATAAGATTGAAATTTGTGGGAAATTGAACTGGTTTCTGTGCTTTTAAATTCAGAAGCAACCTGCCTAGGAATGTGGAACAACCTGCAGCAGCTCAACTCTACCTGCCCTTATCACTGTGTACAGGGGCACTTTGGTTCTGCTGTGAGTGGGGGAGAAGTGGCCAGGTGAGATGGCCTCTCAGTGGAACCCTCCCAAAAAGCTTTGTTGCACTGAAAGATACAAGTGTAAGGTATTGCTTTACCAGTGAAAGTACTATAGAATGTGAAACTCTGTATATGTTCTATTCATTTGCTAACTATTCCCTTGTTATTAAAAAAATCATCTAATTATAAAAAATAAATTACAAAACTATTATTATAAATTTAAATACTCTTTAGTACTACAAAATATTTTCAAATAACTGTTATCTAATTATAATGAATTTTTAAAAATTGCTGTTGGCTTGAATTGAATATTTTCTTTGTGCAGCTGAAACATTAGTGATCAGATTACCACTTAATTCCCCATTAAAATAATTTTTTTACACTCCATTTTAATGGATACTATTGCCCCTGAAGAAACCTCAGATATAAAGACTATTCTTTATAATGCATATTTCTCACAAATTCTGGTAAAGAATGGGTGAAAATTGAGAAGTTTTTAAACAAACATTAGAAAAGAAGCAGCCATAAAATTACTTTAAAAATCAGAGTTGTGTATAACTTACCATCTCCTTTATGTAAAACCACACAATTTTCTTGACCTTGTGCAAAGTTGGGCTCACCCTGTGCCCAAGCTGCATAGTGCACTGGGCTTCCACTCATCCAACTGAAAAACAGCAGTGGTTGCTGAGGCAATGTCCATGAAACAGTAGAGAAAAATCTTCCTTAGCATACTAAAAATATTTTTAGAAAATTATAGCTGAGTCTGTCTGTAAATTGAGTTTCCACTAGGATTAAAAGACCTTAGATAATTAAATCCCTGCATATCAAGTCAAAGACAAAAATAGCTTTATTTTTAATAGATATTGTTGACATATTCATAGCATACAAAAATTCCATTTAGAACTGTGTTTGTACCAGGTAGTTTAACCAAGAGAGAGCCCACATTCTCACATGCATCATCACTCCCTGAATCTGAATCTAACTCCTTTGCAGTGGTCCCTCCAGAAGGAATTCTGGCAGTCCAGTACTCCTGCAACTGCTCTTTATGGATCTGGGTGTGGTTTATTTACCTACCTGAACTGTTGATCAGCATTCTGGAATAATCCTATGAGATACGAGTTCAGTTTGCCATTTTTTAAGATCTAAACATAAAAATATATTTTTAATTAGTGTTTTCTAGTATTTATTAGTCATCTAATAAAAAAAAATGCATTTTGTGCTGAGGAAGCAAAGAAATGAATACATATTCTTTAAATGATTATGCACAGTCACCTGAGAGACCATTATCATATATATATATATATATATATATGTATGTATACACTATATAGTTTCGCTTTATTTTTATTGATACATTCCCATTTGTGTCTGAATGATTAGTATGATCAATGCTTTCAAAGTGCTATTCTCAATTTAAAAAGAAAAATTCAAAGAAGACTTGAGAAAAACACTCAATATAAAAGTTTTTATACTTCCCTTGTTTTAAGCAGGTATGTAATTCTTTTGTCTCAAGCTGTCTGAGCTCTCCTCCTGTTGGATCCTTTCTCCCACAATAAAAGCAAACATCTGGCAGTGTGACTCAGAGAGGTGTTTGTGTGGCTGTTGGTATCAGCAAATCAAACAGGATTGTGGCAGAGGTTTGAGGCACCATCCATGCTGTTGAATTGTCAGCATTCCCCTGCTGTGCTTCGGTCATGGTACAGGAAAACTGATCCCTGAAGGATTGTTGGGATGATCAGTCTAACCTGGACCAGTCTAAGCCTTTCTTTGAAAAGCTGTTTTGGAGAGCAACATGACCATCAGATAGGGGCATCAAAGCTCCACAGGCATTGCCCATATCTGTGTGCAACACTGTATTCTAATATTTGATATTCAGACACCACCAAGCTACCCTGACAGAAGGAGAGTTTTCTGAGAATACACCTACTCTGCCTCTTCATTGCTCCTTATGTATTTGCTCAGAACTCCATTCAGACTAGAATGGGCAAGAATACACCCATCCTAGTAAATCACAAATTCCTTTAAGTGTTTTTTGTTCCTAAAGAAAATATTCATTTAGTAGAATAAAGTTTTTTTTTTTCATAGAATATATAAACTTAGCCTAATAAAATTACAGTAGTAGTAATATTTGGTAAAAGTGGTAATATTATGCAAGAAGCACCTTCTTCTGAACTTTACAGAGGATATGTACCAAGGGTATATAAGCCACGTAGTGCATAACATAAAAAATTTCCCCTTACGTATTTCCACAAAAATTTTCTTTCACTGTTATTTCCAATAGTAGCAAGATTTCCATTATTGTTTTTGCAGAATGTCCTGGCTTTCTCCATAGAGACTTTTTCTGTGCTGAAAAAATATTGTTTTTCTCCTTTTACAATCCAGCCATCTTCTGTGACTTCATATGCTGCAACACAGAAGAGAAATCTTGGCATTCTTCTCAGTTCTTACTCAAGGCTGGTGGTGTTACATGGCACCACCCTTTAGGTCAGTGAAAATAAACAGAAACTTACTGGTAGAAGGGCCCAGAGGTTCTGGTTTCAAGGTTGTCCCTATAATGAAATGGGATAAAAAAAAGATGATGTAAAATATTTCTCAAACATTGAGTCAGTATAAGTGTTCAATTAGTGAAAATTATTTCAATGTCTATGAACTTTTCACATTATGCATATTCAATGCAGAATATATCTCTATAGTATCTTTGGTGCAAAGTTAAAAATGGATATCTGGGGAATAAAAGATGCATTACAGACCTACATCTCTGCCTTTGTAGATTTATGATAACTGCATCTTGAATTTCTTGAATATTGGCTGAATTAAATGTCTGAAGTTAGTCTGAATAAATACTTCTTTCTGAAAGAACACTAAATAGAGAAAATACTCCAATGTTGGTAGACTTTGAGCATTCTTTATGGTCATAGTTTGTATTTGAACAAGAAATTAAAATACTAAACCAAGTTTTGCTTTTTTATATATATTTATATTTATACTTTATATTCAACTTTTTATTAGTATTTCCTTGTTTGTTCAACCTTTTTTCTGTGTGGCTGCTTTGAGAAGAATTACATTACCACTTTTTGAAAAATAATTTTGACAAAAAATTTCCATATTACATGGAGTGTGATATTGGAGCAATGTTTAAACATGCAAGGCCAAGAGCTATAAAAATGTAAAACAAATGTCACCTTTATAATCTCAAAGCCATCTGAATGGGGCTTTAAGCAACCTAGTCAAAGGCTGGGGGTTGGAACTAGATGATCTTTAAGGTCGTTTCCAACTGAAACCATTCTGTAATTTTTTTTTTTTTTACACAGGAATTCATTGCAATGTTTGTGTTGCTGTATGTATAATTACATTTTATTAAGTGTATGAACATGTGCTTGGGTTAAAAAAAGGAATATGTCAGCTTTTAAAAAGAATCTATTTTATGATTGGTTACCAGCTTATAAAGAAAATACTTGCAATATTTAAAAGAAAAAAACCTAATATATCTGCTCTGGAAGTATGAAGTATTCTATCTATTTCAGCATCTCTCAAGCCATTATGCCCTGCTGACTAATGATGGAAATTTCTTCAGGCTGTAATTTCTGCCATTCATATGCTACTGCTAATTAACAGTAATCAGCTACTATTGACACTTTTGCTAATGATTTTTAGCCATAGTGATTATGCAGGTGAGAACTCACAAAGGCTCTTACTAGGAAAAATATCTTCACAACATCTCTCTGAGATAGAGGTCTATGACTATTACTTTGTAAGTATGAGAAGCTGAGACTAAGTGCCTTGGTTAGAAAATTGTTTGAATAACTCAGCAGCCCAGAAATTATTTTTTTTAGAAAAGCAGCAATTGAAACTAGTGTGAAGGAGCCCAGGGAGCCACCCAAGGAACATTGCTGTTAGTGTGGGAAGTAAAATATGTAGCCCAAGACATAGCTGTAATTGATTCCTCTCTAATTTCACAAAATATTCTTCCCAACAATCGCTGAAAAATAAACAGAAGTAGAGAAGAGTTTTCTACCAGTATGAGAGGAAGATGTGAACCTGTCTAAAAGTATTAAGTATTTTGAAGCTTTCATTTATATCTTCTTGTTACAGCAGGCCTGTTGTTACAGGCTTATCTTTACATGTCATCTTACAAAAAAGCTGATTCCGTGATGCTGGTAGTGTTGTTTGATTTAGAGTGGGCGATTACTGTGCTGTTGTGTACCAACATCCGAGCAGAGGAGTGAAGTTTCACAAAGGATATGGAAATTTAAAATAATATTTTTTCATCTTTTTTTCCTTTTCAAATTGTAGTCCTCTCTTCCTAAGTCAGTCAGAACTTCTGTTTTGACAAAAGTCTGCTTTGGTGCAGAACACTGAATATTGCAAGGTAAGCCCTTGAGATTGCTTTCATTGTATTTTCTATTATTACAGAATTACATAAGGAAGTGTAATTTTAATAAAGCTTATAATGGAATATAATTTTTCTAATGAAACAAAAAAAAAGTTTGTGATTAACAGCTGAAATTTTGTATTCTAAAGGTGTTTATATGTCTTGACCTACTTTTTTGTGTGCAAAATTCCTGTGAAATCAACAAAACTTTCTGTCAGTATGTAACTTGTAGAACTTCCTCTTACGATAGAATGGATTCAGCTTCAATTTCTTCCTAAGGCAAGTTTAGAGTAAAAAGTAACCTACCTTTCTTTATTTCACAAATCCAATTATGACTGTATTCACAGTGCTCCTTAATCCATGATGGGGAAGGGTCTTCACTGATTGCTCCACAATCTTGAAATGCAGGATCGTAAAAATCATTTCTTGCTTTATAATTCACCTACAGAGAAAACACTGTGGTTTTTATTTTTATCTGCAGGGGAAAAAACTGTACTCTGTAAGGAATGAGAAGCAGAGCAAAAGTTTCCAACAACTCCTTTTCCTCCTCCTCTGGCTGTGAAGCCAATGTGAGCTATTAATTACAAACACTCTGCAGGAGGGAAGAAAGACTCTGAGTTAATACACCATCTAATATACTGTAGCAGTCCCACAAAAACTGGAATCAAATGAGATTCTAAATAAAAAATAGGAAAAAGAAACATGACAATTTATCACCAGAGATTAACAAAAATCAGGAGAGACTTTTCTCATGTATTTGTGACTTGGATAATAATTTCTGTAGCTGAAAGCAGCACTTTGATCACTTATGTGAGGTATAACCTCAGGGTTTATTGGCTTTTTTTGGCTTTTTTTCCAATCCAGTATGAAGAACAATGATTCAGATTTACTCAGATGCAAAATAGAAATTTTTGGAAATTCTTATGCAGCTTTCATGCACACCAGTAATGGAAATTTCTCCAACAGAAAAAACATCAGCACAGAAGGAATCTGGCATGGTGAAACACTCACCGGAGAACCATCGCTCCAGGAAAGCCCACCGTCAGGGTCCAAGCACTGCAAACCTATCCAGAAAGGCTGAAATGATGGGGATTTCTTTCTAGAGTGTGAGAAAAACATGTATAATGGAAGAGGATATATGCTGTTAGCTCTGATCAATTTTGAAAGTTACATGAGACAATAACTCTGACATTTATTGAACACTTAAAATACAGAAATTTAAAAAAGAAAAGTACTGTTGGTCAGGAAACTTCCCATTGGCAAGTACATGAATTTCACACCTTAAAATTTCCTACTTTGCAATGGTTGTTTTGAAAACATGACACATTGTTTTTCTTCATTGATGTTGTGATTATAGTGGTTTTTCTCAGAAATAAAATGTTCAGGGCTACTGGAAAGCAAAATTTGGTTTCAAAATGAATCACTAAGCAAACTTAAAATAGGGTGTGTGTGCATTCAACAAATTTTGTTGTTGTGTTGGTTTTTTATTTGAATTTAAAATATTTGCAGGTTATGACACATTTTAGGAACTCCAAAAATTTATTAAAAAACATTAAAACATTACTCATAGGAGACATTTTCTCAGTTATTTTTCTTACTGTTATGGTGAAAACCAGATGGATTTAAAAATAATTATCTCAGGAGCAAAACACGAGTATTATTATTTATTCCTGCATCATGTGATGTTACACCAAAATATCAATTATTAGACAGTTTGCTTGCTTACTTTATTATGTCTTCTATCACTGTTTGCTCTTCTTCATTTCTAATGGCAGCCAGGTCTCCTCCTATTTCTCTGCAGAAATCTCGGGCTTCAAACCATGTTTTCTTTTGGTCTTCTTCTCTCACAAAACCCTGTAGGTGCAGGTAGAACACTGTGTTTTCAGTGTGTTAAACATAAATCTGCTGGCTGCCTTGCATAAAAAAAAGTAAACCTTCCATTACAATTATCCATTATAATATGAATTCAAAAGTAATTGGATCACCTTACTTATCACTGATATTTAAATAGTTGTGTAAAAGCTTGCTACATTGTTCTATTTGGTACTCCAGGTAGGAATATGGCAAAAAACAATACTTACCCTGAAGCATGAATTAGTGCTATTGCTTGTATCCCAACCCAAGGGACATCTGGAATCAGAAACTCTTTCAGAAGCAACAGGAACAATGACTTTTTCAGCTAATTTTTTGCAGAGAAATTTTGCCTTTGCTTCACAGTTCTGAACGTCCCATAGTCCAGCTGCACTCCCAGTCCTAAGGGCAACACAACCAGCTTCCTTCCCTTTGTGAGATGAAAAAGAAAGTTGAAATGTATTATACAGAGGCTCTTTTTACATTTTTATAGCTCATGTAATTAATTTACAAAAGACTATTTGAAATATTAAGCGTAGTGTCCGCTCAGAGGAGGAGGTTTGAGAAAAGAGGGAACCAGCAAGTCCCTCATCATGGTCCCTTCCTCTTGGGTTCATGAGCAACTCCTTGCCTGCCTCTTTCCTCTGCCACTCAAGGCTTTGGCACAGCCCATTTCATCCTTTCAGCTCAGTTTGATTTTGCTCTTGGAAACAGTGAAGAGTCAGAAAATAAATATTTTCATGGCATCATATAAAACCATAGAATAATTTAGCTTGGAAAAGATCCGTTAGATAGTGGAATCCAATCATTAACCAGCACTGCCAGGCCCACCACAAACCATCAGTGCCACGTCTACACATTTTCCCATCTTCTCCAGGGATGGTGATTCAACCACTTCCCTGGGCAGCTCATTTCAGACCTGATCATCCCTCCTGTAAGAAAAGTTTTCCTGCTTTCCTGCTATCCAACCTTTAGATACACCTTGAGGTGATTTCCTCTTCCCCTATTTATTACTTGTTACTTGGGAAAAGAGACTGATCTCCACCTCAGTACCTCCTTTCAGGAAGTTGTAGAGAGTGATAAAGTTTCCTCTGAGCCTCTTTTCCTTCAGGCTGATCAACTCCAGCTCCCTCATCAACTCATCATTAGACTCATGTTCCAGACCCTTCACCAGATTTGTTGACCTTCTCTGGACATGCTGCAGCATCTCCATATTTTTTGTGTAGTGAGGGACCCAAAACTGAACCCAGGATTTGATTTGCAGCCTCACTGGTTTCAAATACGTGTCTCAAAGACACTTCAGTTTCAAAGCAGAATACTGATATGTGTCATCATGGATTTACCAAAGCTAGAAAACAGTTTAGAATTAGGGAACACAGAGAGCTCCTTAGTAGCTTTGATTTAGTCCACTGGTAGTGATGCCTTAAAGAACCTAGAAATGAAACAACACACTTTTGAGATAATATTAGTATAGGAGGGAATATAAAGGCTGGACTTTATCGGAAGCCTCCAGGGGCAGATATGGAAAATGCCCACAAAGTTCCCACCACAGGGTGAACACATTTTTATTAGTTTATCAAATTAGCATAATAGACGAAAATCACCAATTAGAGACATAAGAGGTGAGGTTATTTCTCCCAGTTCAACTCTCTCCAAATCACAATATCACAGAATGACTAGGTTGGAAGAGACCTTTAAATCATCAAATCCAACCCATGCTCTAACACCTCAAAAAAACCACGGCACCGAGTGCCATATCCAGTCCTTTTTGTGAATGGATGTCACATNCTATCTGGACCAACAAATTTATGAACATTATCTCCCTTCAGATGGAAACTAAACTTTGTTTATGAAAATATGTCTTGAAGTGCTATGTTTCAGCGTTGGTTCCTGGAAAGAACCAAGATAGGATAGGGACCTTGTACCCCCTGGGGCTTGGAGCTCTGGAATATGTCCTTCTGTACTTAGGGAAGAGGTAGAGAAAAGTCCAGGGAGTAGCTACTAATACCATAATAAGCTATAAATACATGTGNATTTCAGCGTTGGTTCCCGGAAAGAACCAAGAGAGGATAGAGGCCTTGTACCCCCTGGGGCTTGGAGCTCTGGAATATGTCCTTCTGTACTTAGGGAAGAGGTAGAGAAAAGTCCAGGGAGTAGCTACTAATACCATAATAAGCTATAAATACATGTGTTAAGAACACAGAGAATATATAATAAGAAAAAGGCAAAATTCATTTGTCATCAATAGAGTACCAGGCATTGCTGCATTCCAGTTTGTGTACAGAACACCTTCACCAGTCACCCACTTGAACATCCCTTGCTCTTCCATGTCTGAGAGACCAATCCAAAAATACTTCTCAGAGCTCAGACCAATGAGGCTGGTCAGGTAGGCTTGCTCATATCTGAAATGACAGGAGGCAGATGGGATTAAGCCTAGATTTCCTTCCATCTCCCATTCCTCAGCACCCAAACTTCACACAGCTGGAATGAATAGATTCCCCATTAAATTTCCTCTTGTGGGGAAAGTGTTAACTGGGTCCCCTCTGCAACAGGGGGTGAAGCTGTGCTATACTGAAAAACTACTCCTTACCAAGCAGAAGTTACTGTTGTCTGTTCTTTCAAAGTAAAGTACTAGAAAACACTCACGTGTAAATTATTTTTAGTAAGAAAAACCGTACTTACATGTTTATTCTTTTTTTTTCTTCTACAGAAAAAGGTTATTCAGGGTTTTTTTTGTTTTGGGGTATTTTGTTGTTTGTTTTTTTTTTCTTCAAAAAGTTCTCAACTATTTTTTAAAATTCCAGTATTATTGCATTAGATATACAATTTTTAATTCATTTTGTACCTGTCTCCTATACTTGTTAAATAACCACTGCTCCTTTCACAGGTTTTCTTTGCTTCTGAAAATGTTACAGAGGTGTGTCCAACCAGGTAGCAGTAAAAACCATATCTTTCCCAACCCTGTCAAGAACACATGAAATAAACCTGCAATTAAATCCAACATATGTTGTAGTACTTGAATTTCAATGAATACACATAAACCAACATATTTTTAATATAACTTAACATGATTATGTATAAATTTGAATAATGGAAATTCAGCTTAGCAAGCATTTAGTGAAGAAAGATTTAATGCCTATGAACCTCACTTTTTTGATAATAATGGATTTTGCTTGTTAAAAAGTCAGAGAGACACAGAAGGGAGAGTGCAATCAGAATTAGGCAAATAAAATTTTTATTTGCTCAATACCAAAAAGAATAGTCTGTATTATAGCAGAGATGCTGACTCAAGTTTCTTGTTTTCAAGACTAAAGGAGCAGTAAATATATTTAATACAACAGATCACCTAAAAAGTCTGACTGAAGAGTAACATAGAAACCACTGAAGAGCAAAATCCTTAAAGTTAAAGCTGAATTCCAAGTCACTTTTCTCTTTTTTGCCGTCTCAAGATTTGCTTGCTGCACTCCAGAAAGAAAAATAAACTGTGTTCAGTATTTGTCTGCTCCATTGAGCACAAGGAGTCTCAGCTCAGTTCCCCATAAGGGCTTGTGGGAAAGGTTACCAAATATAGAATAGCAGTAAATAGGAAAGTAAGAAGAGGAAAAAGAAGGGGAAAAAAGTGGTAGGATACAATAACTTGCTCAAAACAAATTCACTTATAAAATAGATTTTGTTGTTTTGATTTGGCTTCTGTAGTCAGATTTGTCATCATCTTGCATCATTCCCATAGTCCAGAAATTATAACCGGTCCCTACTACATGTTCAGTGACCACAGTAGTTGCAGAGCAATATAACAAATATTTAGACAACCATAGTATTTGCTTTAGCCCCTTTCACAGAAAGTTCTGAGAGGTAATAGGCCTGACATTATTACTCCTTATATGGGGATGTAGTAAAAATTGTCACCCTGAATTTGTTATGGAATAACACTTGTTAGGGAAGAAAAAAAAAAGACAAAACCATTTCAATGTCAAGGGGAGCTTGTGAAGTTTTGCTAACCAGATTCTTGGTTATGCTTTCCTCTTACCTTCAGGCAGGCAGGATCAGATTTTGCTGTTCCAGAAATTCCCTGTAGTGGGTCTCTTCTGCAGATGTAGCCTAACTTCCTGTCACAGGCACTGTCTGCCCAGTGTCCATCCTAGTTGCAGTTTGGGAAGAGGTGAAAAACAGTGAGGCAGAGCTTTTTTACTTTAGAAACATTATCATTCTTTTTGAAATACTGTTTCAATGTGAATACTTTTTAGTAGATTCCAAGTATTTGAGCTTGGAGGTGAGGTTATATCAAGCTAGTGGCACAGTCAGCCTATTAAGGTTTTCTTGGCATATAATGTACACTCACAATGAGATATGAATGTTTAGTAGCTATATGGAATTTCATTTTAAATTTATTTAGAACAACCATATGTCTGAGTGAATGCAGATAACATTCTTTGATTCTATGCAACTTAGCGACTATGCAAAGTTGCATTAAAAATGTCCCTAGAAATATAACCAAAACTCAAATAGTGCAGTGCTACACTGTATAATTCATGTGGAATGATTCACCTTTCCTGCCATAATGACACAATCTTCTTGGCCAGTGACTTCATGAGTTGGTTCTCCAGGCAACCACTTGGTATATGTCACAGGAGTCCCATCACTCCACTCAAAGTACATTTGAATTTTGAGGTCGTTCAGCCCAATCCACAGCTCATCCACAGCTCCTAAGGACAGAAATTCATCTGTATTATTACTCAAGTTGAAACAGTCTGTAGGAGCAAGATTCTTTGAAGACTTGAAATTGCAATGTTGCAATGCAAATTCATCTGCATTAAGAGACAGAGGAGTTTATTTTAAAATGTAATTCACATTCTTCTTTCAAGAATTTTAAAATGAAGTACCAGCAGGAAATGAGATTTGTCAGCTTTATCAGCTAAGTACATTACTGTATCTACAGCTACAAGGTGTCTTATGCAGATAATCCACTCAAATGCTGCAGTGACTAGAGCTGTTATTTCCTTCAAGTGATTTCATGCAGTGAAAAACAAATGAAAATCAAAATGAAAATAATTAAAATGAAAATGAAAAGACCACCACCTCCTCTTGTGGGTTTTTGACTTTTGAGTTTTTCTAACCTATATATCTGCAGCCTTCCCTATAAATATTCATTAAAAACGACCAAGAATTATTTTATATAAATCCTGTAAGATTTCTAATAGTACAGTTCTCCATCTGTACCAAACATTGCCCTGTAGAAATACTCACTGTAGCCAAGTTGAGACAGTATGAAGCCATGCTCCTCAGGGTTGTGGATACTGGCCAGGTTTCCCTTGCTCTCATTGCAGGAAATTAAGGCTTCTCTCCACTCTTTGGGGTCTCTATGAACCATGAAACAGTGACCTCCATAGGGCAACCATTCTTCTGGGCATTTAACAGGCTCTACATCCCCTCAAAATCAATAAATATTTCAAGTATTTAAATTATGCGAACTGAAGTCTAGAATAACTGCAATTACATTTAAAATCAGCTAATTAACGAATTAGAATGAAAAGAAAGTGGTAACAAATAAACAGTGCTTCATTCTTCACACATTTTTAGTCTGTATGTTGTTGCTCATGGTACTTTTAAACAAAGCAAACTGCATTTAAACAAAAGAGGAAAAGACTGGAGCCAGTTGTTACTGGGCTTCACTAGTGTGAAGTATTCACTGGCCAGAGGAATATTTTGGAACTTCATGTGTAGCATTTCCACACAATATACCCCGCCCCATTTTTTTTAATATATATTTCATAAAGGAAAGGCCTTATTACTGAAGAACAAGTAATTCTCTGCACATATGGCTTTCCATGCCAACTCATTAAGTAAACCAGAGAGAAGTATAGTGGTACAAAGAAAGAAAGTGGTCCAAAGGAAGCTGCTCTTTTTTGCCATCTTTATAGGTTACAGACCACCCCATCAAGAATTTGCTCTGAGCCTATTTATGCTATTTTTCCAAGCCTTCTATGACAAACCTCTGTGTTTCCATTAGAATGCATTGCAGGAAGGGTGAAGCATCTTTAACTTTATTTTCATGTCCATGCAGACTGTGATACTTTCATAAAACTCTATGGCTTAACCCAATGCTTCTGGAATTGTGAATAATAACAAAAAGTAAAAAATGCCTGTGTGGTTGCTGAGTTTCAGGAAAATTTTCAGTATTTAAATATATTTTGGTAAAGAAATAACAATATACTCTGTTCTGTACCAGTCATCATAGAAGAAAAACAAATTTCAATTCTTGCTCTTTCTTTTTATTTTAAATAGCCATTAAATTTATCTTTAATGATGCAAATTGTGCCTTTATCAAAACGTTTTTTATTTGCTTGACATACCTGATGGAAGAATTGTAGGATCTTTTGTTGGATTTTCCTTTTTACAGATATAGCCAAGTTTCAGCTCACATGGCTGGTTTTCCCATTTAGCATCTCTTCTGGGGTTTAGTACTGCACAGAGTTTTTCAGACTCAGGCTCAGGGTTTCCTTCATGGGATAAAAATTAAATTATTTTTGTGTAGCACAGGGTTTATGTCAGCAGCTAAAAGAGCAATTTACTGATGGCCTTTTCATGTGTCAGTTATGGGCTCATGATTTCACACCTACAATTATTTTTCTACCAAACATAGGAATATATAATTTATAATTGCCCGTCAAAATATTTCTTTTGATGCTTGTTGCATAATTCACACTTTCTGCCACATCTGGTTACAGAATGTTGGTCCTTTCTGCATGTCCCTTTGGAATTTGGATACAGATTTGCTCCTTGCTGCAAGCAAAACCTCCTGACATTCCCTCACAATTGCTGTCTCTCCTCTGCCTGCCTCTTCCACCCCTGGAGTTTCTCCACAGGATCACTATCCCTGGGGAATGGTCAGTGTTTTCTTCTCAGAGAACCCCACAGCATGGTGAATTACTTCCCCCCAAAAGACACAATTCTGCAGTGAACTGGAAGTGTGTAGATGAACTCATGATCATAGCCACAGCATGGGGACACAGGAGCTCTGGGGTGTGGGCTGAGTGACCTGAGAGCCAACCTCTCTGCCCTGCAAAGCTTGAGGGATTCGACCAGCTCAACAGAAGGCAGAAAATCTTCCACCAGACTCAGCACCTTTGGGCCTTCCCTTCACCTTCTGTGCCAGGTAGAAGCAGGTGGCTCCTCTGAGACTTGGGAAGGCCAAAAGTTGGACCATGACTGCATTTATTCAGAATTTGCTGCAACTGACTGCTGCAATAATTTGCTGCAATAATTAAGTGACTTTCAAAGATGAAATGTCAGTGCCATGAACCTTTGAATGAGAAAAGAGTAAAAAAGCAGAAGAAATTCTGAGGAAGGCTTTGCAAGAGCACTGCTCACTGGCAGCTGAGTCCTTGCAGGATGCAGGGTCTGACAACCTTGTGAAAGCTGTAGAGGCACAGAGGGTTTTACTGACTTGAAGGCATTCCCTGTATGACACAGCTCAACTAGTGCCTTTTACTTTATCTGCCTCTGGTAGGAGATGAGGTTATTTAGGCCTCCTGCTTGAAATTCTGTGAATCTAGTGGAGAAAAGCATATTTCTCACATTATAATTCAAAAAATTGTTTAAAAAGATTACTACCTTGTGCCCAGTTAAAGTATCTGAAGGGGAAGCCACCACTCCACTGCCAGCCACTGTTGAGATTCAGACTGTTAAGCCCAATCCAGAGAGAGGATCTCTTACTATCAATCAAATCTAGGTAACCAAAAAAATTGAATTCTCATGAGTTTTGCTAGGAAAACTTCTGCATTTCCAAAGTTTAGAAGAAGATAGTAAAAGTCTCCCTAGTGATTTGTAAGTTCAGTACAGAATTTATGTTTACTAGTATTAGACTCAGAGAGTTTTTTCTGCAGATAAAAGACAGAGAATTGAAAAAGGTTATTTTACATATTATTTAATCTGAATTTAATGATTTTCTATAGTTATATGTAAATGATAAGCTTTGAAAATGGAGAGATTGAATTTCTATTGTTAATATTGTTATAAGTTTTCTTGCTTGTGGTGCAATTGATATAGGACCTTGGTTCTACAGTGTGCATAAATCTGCAAAGTCTGTATAAAATTTGTATTTTATTTTGAAACAACTATTTCATTAGATATACATGAAGAATACTGTTCTATTAGCACAAAATATAATCATTGAACATGTCATATCATGTAATTGTGGTATAAAGGCAGTCTCCTAAAAAGACTTTCTCCTGTTTCTTCTTTTAAGTCCCCTTTCTGGGATCTTTCTGGTGTTTTCTATGCTTGTGCTAACTTTTGCTTAATTAGCTGGAAATCCTTAGATTTTTTTGGATAAAACAATAAAAATGTAAATAATTTAAAATGGTGATTCCACAACTTACTAAAGTTCCACACATAAAAAGCCTGATTTACTGTAATTTTGTTATTTTTTATTAGTATAGAAGCCATCTTCTTGCATCAGCTATTCACTGTAATGCGATTAAAACATTGAAGCATTTGTAATCAGTCAAAAAAAACCTTTCAAATGAGTTTTTACTGAATCTTGCTTATTAGCTCACCTCTTAGATATATTTGTTCATGTATCTCCGTGACACTTAATAATTCTGCATTCTGTTGCTGACAGCTCTTCCTTGCTTGGTGCCATGTGAGAGCAGACTGGTGGTTTATCTGGTAATAGACTCCTGTCAAAGGGTCTGTACTCCAAAATCTGTCAATGTCTGTGTGAGAATAAGGAGATTTAGTACCAGACTTTGTAATAAACATTTTACACAAAGTGTCATGGCAAAATTTAACTGCAAGCTTATTTGTGAAAAAGCATTTTGGAGCAATTAAGGCTCAGGCCCACAAGTAATCTTGATCTTTGTTAAGAAAAAAGGGTATGTCATTGATGTTATCAATAATGAGCCTTTCATCCTTTATTTACACTTTCCCCTTCAAATTTTGTAATCTCCAAGAGAAAAAAATATTGTATAAAGGCAAATAAATCAAAACTGTGTTTGGTCATTGTCCACCCTGAAAACCTGTTCAGAAGCTCTTAGGCTATGCCCAAATTTATTCTTTGCTGGATCACAACTGAAACACAAACATTTGCAGTGATGAAACCTTTCTTGTGAAATTATGCCATCACTAATCATATTTACAATGCTATAGTCTTGGACAAGAGCAGCTGGACAGTTGCCCAGTGGACATGGACTTGGTTTGGCTGGTTGACAACCAGCAACTGCACATGAGCCAGCGAGTGCCCAGCTGGCCAAGAGGCCAATGGCAGCCTGGCCTGGAGCAGCAACAGAGTGGGCAGCAGGAGCAGGGCAGGGACCATCCCCTGTACTCAGCACCTCAAATACTCAGCTCAGTTTTGAGCCTGACTACAAGAAAGCCCTTGGGGTGCTGGAGAGCGTCCAGAGGAGGACAGGAGAGCTGGTGAAGGGCCCTGTCAGGAGCAGCTGAGGGAATTGAGGTTGTACTTGTGGTCTGAATGTGTTTCAGATAATTGGAATGCTGAAATTGTCTTCTGAGAGCTCACTGTTAGCAAAACTGTTCCCTGGGCAAGTGATAAAATAAGCTGTGGTTACAACTTTCTCTATATTTCTTTTTTGTTGAGAAAAAAAATTTAAGTTTCTTGAATTTTTTTTAGAGGAAATATTTTCTATTTCTTAATGATTCTTTATTGATTCAGAGATTTTTAACATTCTTTTTTTAACTGTAGATTCAAGTATTAGTGATAATGACTCAATAATAATGCCAAATATTTCATATTTTCTAGGATATAGTGGAAATTTTGAAGCTACTGTTTGCAATATTGCACCAGAGAATAATTTTCACCAAATCAGTCAGAATGATGGTGATTTACGGTGGTTGAGAGTGAGTTGATCTTGGTTTACCAGGGAATGCTCCTATCAAAATGACAAATTTGGATTCTGATTCTGTGGCATTGCACAGAAAACTTAGGTTTGAAGCAGCAATTTTAATATTTTTATGAACATATATTTAGTTGTTCTTGACCCTGCACTCCCATACCTTTATCTGTTAAGATAGCATTATTTAGTAATATATTCTGAAACATTAAAAGGGAAATATTGATGACACTAACATTTCAGTAAAACCTTTGAGCCAATCTTTTTATTTTATATCTCTTAAAAAACAAACTATATCCTCCCATGAACTGTAGACCAGTCTTGTTATGCAGAACAGAGCTCTGCTTGGGTAGAAAAGGTTAGGCTGTTGCTGTTACAAACATCAGTGAGTTCACTGAGACTGTGAATTATGTCTCAATTTGTCTTCTGTGCTGAAGAGAGTAATATTTAAAGCACACTGTTTTTTTCCTGAGTCTTAACTACTGGTGAACACACCTAGACAGCTTTCAGCCTGACCGTAGGCTATTAGCAAACAGATTTGTTACTTCTGTCAGGAATGTTATTGCATGAAAGAGACATTTTTGAGTAAAATTTAGGTCACTGTAAGGTTTTTCTCTTCTGCATGGTTAAGAGCATCTCAATATTGATATATTTACATAACAGTGTTTTGTTATAGGGTCTATGTCAGCATGTGGGACTTACTGGCATCTGGGCAGAGCCCATACAGATGGTCCTGGTCAAAGTTGGGCGTTGTTGCACACCAGAACAAACCGTCTGACCTGCCAGCAGCTGTGCACTCAGCCTGCCACCGTCCACTCAGCAGGAAGGGGAAGGCACACGGAGCTCCATTGGAATTTCCCAACAGTGTAAACAGATCTGAGGGGGCAAAAGAGATGTTTTAATACAGCTGTGTGCATATATGTGTCTGTACTCTCCATAAGACTACATGGAGAGAGCATTACAAGTGATGCACCAGTGTAGCAGGGGAACTCTCACCAGCAATGTCTTTCATGGGAGTCCTTGGTAGGTCTCGGAATTTACGCTTTGCTTCTGGGGTACATCATCATCTGTACCAGTTAGAGACTGAGAATTTTCATGCTATAGACAGCTATGAAAGAGCTGCAGTGAATCTTATCTCATATATTTAAATATAATTTTCTAAAAATAGTGCTATATTTTTATCGTATGGCTTAACTTCCACTTCATGTGGCTTAATGTTGTAGGATTTTTTGGCATCTGAAGTCTAATAAAGCAAGGTATTAAGTATGGAATTATTTCCTTATATTTGATATTGATGTATTAAACTTGGAGATTTTTTTGTCTTTCATCCAATAATACTAATACAATCTCAGTAGTAATAGGATGCAGTTAAATAAAGTGCTTTGATTACAAAGTCACAGAATCACAGAATGGTTCAGGTTGGAAGAGATGACAAGGGGTCATCTGTTCAACCTCCCTGCTCAAGCAGGGCCATCCCAGAGCACATTGCATAGGATTGTGTGCCGAAGGTTATTAAATATCTCCAGTGAGGGAAACTTTACAACATCTCTGGGCAATCTGTTCCAGTTCTTGGTAAATGTTCTTCCTCTTATTCAAGCAGAGCTTCCTGTGCTTTGGTTTCTGCCCGTTGTGTTTTTGCTAGGCACCACTGGGAAGAGTGATTAACATTAACAATTAAAAATAATCATCTACCTTTGCTTTAAATGTAAAGAATAAAAACTATGCACATTTTCTGCACATACTGCATTCTGTCTGAACCTAAGAAGCTGTTTTTCTCCAGGATGGAGGATACAGGCCTGAATGTGAACTAATCATTCTCTAGTCCACCATTGCCTCAGGGAGAGCAGCTGGTATTAGGCTAAGGGGGGCAAAAATCAAAAGACTCTATCTCTGGTGGCAAACAAGTGGATTCAATAAGCGACCAAAAATAAGTTTTAAAATTTACCTTCATGTCTTTGAGAACATAAATCATCCATGGTTCCATAGATCTTCCATTTATCCATTGCCTCTGTTCCTGTTTTCAGCACAATATTTTCTTTTTTTTTGCCAGCAGTGAGAAATAAATCTTCCCCTTGAATTGCCAAGCCTGCATTTCTGCATTCCCATTTCTGGAATTCACTTTTCTTGTTGCATGGATACAGAGAAATTTTAGCCTGGTTTCTCTTGTTGGATACTCCTAAACATTGTGCAAATGCCACGCTCATTAACTGATGATCAGAGACCCACCTGAATTTTTGTAAGTCAGTGTTTTTCTTGCAAGTGGCTGTTGTAACTGCCTCAGAACTCTGAGCAATTAAACAGAACTTTGTATCCTCATTAAATATTAAGAATATTTCCTTGTCTGTAAAACAAAACATTCAGAATATGTGGTTAGGGTGAGCACATGGTAAGGGGAGCTTGTGAGTAGAAATATATGCTGTTTATTCTATGCTGATCTGACTCAGGCTAGGGGCCTGTAAATTTTTTAAAGGATCAAATAGTATTATCAAGACACATTTCATTATGGGAAGAAAAAGTAACTACAGCTCAGTAAATAAATGGGAACTTAATTCAGAGGAGTAAGAACGCATAAACTACATCAAGACAGCTTCAAAAATGTGATCAAAATAATTTTATCTTCTTCTGAAATGTACATTTCATTCAAGATTTCCAAAGGAGACCTTTAATGAAAATTTGGAAGTTGGCCATCACTTTCATGCATTATAGATTTAGCTCCTGTGACAAACATCTCCACTGGGTCGCATTTGTACTTAACACAGGTAGTGAGCAAGCTTTCTGTAACACTCACTCCTTCTGGAATTTACATGTTCTGTTTTGATTTAGGGATTTTTTTGGAATTAAAAATCATGTGATGGTGAGTTGTTACCTTACCTTGATCCAGTACCCTTTCCTTAGCACATCTATCATAAGATATCAACATAATTCACACAATAAATACCAAACATTGTGACAAGAGCAAACACTGAAGAACATATAGATTCTATAGGTGTGGGCCTGCATGCCTGTGCTTTGTGAGTGCCACACAAGATAGTTAACACTCCCAAAGGGTTATAGGCAGCCTGATGCAGTAATCCTTTAAGATAAGTAAGCCCTGCTGGGAAGGGCTGTCCAGAACTGCAACTGTGCTGTGACACACAAAGCAAGTCCTCCTGGGCAAGAAGCTGCATGCTCTTAAAAATGGCAGGTAGCATGCAGCTCTCATTGGCTTTGGGTCATGAGGGATTGAAATTTGGGCTACAAGGAATATTCTAGGACCTATAGAACAAGAGGGCAAGGTTTTGCCCTTCAGTTCTCTGGGCCCAAAACTCACACCTGGAAACAGAGATGCAGCATCACTGCCATAACCCTCTGAGAGAATAACTCACAAGAGGCAGTGAGTTATACTCCACATACTNTACAGCAAAGTATTATGTATGGAATTATTTCCTTATATTTGATATTGATGTATTAAACTTGGAGATTTTTTTGTCTTTCATCCAATAATACTAATACAATCTCAGTAGTAATAGGATGCAGTTAAATAAAGTGCTTTGATTACAAAGTCACAGAATCACAGAATGGTTCAGGTTGGAAGAGATGACAAGGGGTCATCTGTTCAACCTCCCTGCTCAAGCAGGGCCATCCCAGAGCACATTGCATAGGATTGTGTGCAGAAGGTTATTAAATATCTCCAGTGAGGGAAACTTTACAACATCTCTGGGCAATCTGTTCCAGTTCTTGGTAAATGTTCTTCCTCTTATTCAAGCAGAGCTTCCTGTGCTTTGGTTTCTGCCCGTTGTGTTATTGCTAGGCACCACTGGGAAGAGTGATTAACACTAACAATTAAAAATAATCATCTACCTTTGCTTTAAATGTAAAGAATAAAAACTATGCACATTTTCTGCACATACTGCATTCTGTCTGAACCTAAGAAGCTGTTTTTCTCCAGGATGGAGGATACAGGCCTGAATGTGAACTAATCATTCTCTAGTCCACCATTGCCTCAGGGAGAGCAGCTGGTATTAGGCTAAGGGGGGCAAAAATCAAAAGACTCTATCTCTGGTGGCAAACAAGTGGATTCAATAAGCGACCAAAAATAAGTTTTAAAATTTACCTTCATGGCTTTGAGAACATAAATCATCCATGGTTCCATAGATCTTCCATTTATCCATTGCCTCTGTTCCTGTTTTCAGCACAATATTTTCTTTTTTTTTGCCAGCAGTGAGAAATAAATCTTCCCCTTGAATTGCCAAGCCTGCATTTCTGCATTCCCATTTCTGGAATTCACTTTTCTTGTTGCATGGATACAGAGAAATTTTAGCCTGGTTTCTCTTGTTGGATACTCCTAAACATTGTGCAAATGCCACGCTCATTAACTGATGATCAGAGACCCACCTGAATTTTTGTAAGTCAGTGTTTTTCTTGCAAGTGGCTGTTGTAACTGCCTCAGAACTCTGAGCAATTAAACAGAACTTTGTATCCTCATTAAATATTAAGAATATTTCCTTGTCTGTAAAACAAAACATTCAGAATATGTGGTTAGGGTGAGCACATGGTAAGGGGAGCTTGTGAGTAGAAATATATGCTGTTTATTCTATGCTGATCTGACTCAGGCTAGGGGCCTGTAAATTTTTTAAAGGATCAAATAGTATTATCAAGACACATTTCATTATGGGAAGAAAAAGTAACTACAGCTCAGTAAATAAATGGGAACTTAATTCAGAGGAGTAAGAACGCATAAACTACATCAAGACAGCTTCAAAAATGTGATCAAAATAATTTTATCTTCTTCTGAAATGTACATTTCATTCAAGATTTCCAAAGGAGACCTTTAATGAAAATTTGGAAGTTGGCCATCACTTTCATGCATTATAGATTTAGCTCCTGTGACAAACATCTCCACGGGGTCACATTTGTGCTTAACACAGGTAGTGAGCGAGCTTTCTGTAACACTCACTCCTTCTGGAATTTACATGTTCTGTTTTGATTTGGGGAATTTTTGGAATTAAAAATCATGTAATGGTGACTTGTTACCTTGCCTTGATCCAGTATCCTTTCCTTAGCATGTCTATCATAAGATGTCAACATAATTTGCACAATAAATACCAAACATTGTCACGAGAGCAAACACTGAAGAACATATAGATTCTATAGGTGTGGGCCTGCATGCCTGTGCTTTGTGAGTGCCACACAAGATAGTTAACACTCCCAAAGGGTTGTAGGCAGCCTGATGCAGTAATCCTTTAAGATAAGTAAGCCCTGCTGGGAAGGGCTGTCCAGAACTGCAACTGTGCTGTGACACACAAAGCAAGTCCTCCTGGGCAAGCAGCTGCATGCTCTTAAAAATGGCAGGTAGCACACAGCTCTCATTGGCTTTGGGTCATGAGGGATTGAAATTTGGGCTACAAGGAATATTCTAGGACCTATAGAACAAGAGGGTAAGGTTTTGCCCTTCAGTTCTCTGGGCCCAAAACTCACACCTGGAAACAGAGATGCAGCATCACTGCCATAACCCTCTGAGAGAATAACTCACAAGAGGCAGTGAGTTATACTCCACATACTAAAGTAAATTTTTAGGAAAAGTGTAGGGTGTTAGGGCAAGACAATGTTGGGTAGTCAAGAGAGGAGAAAGTCTCTGGGAAATTCTGGGACAGTATGAGAGAAAGAATAGCTCTTGAGCTCTTCCAGAAGGTTCCTGTGTTGCTTTGACCAGCTCAGTAATATATAGGAGTTCCACTTCTGCAAATCTAAATTTGAAACTGAGACTTAGTTTCTTCTTTCCTTGTCCATTTAGGCAAAAAGTTTTAAATATTATAAGGTCTTTTTTTTCTTACTACTCAGAAAATAAGTACTTAGTGTTGTCCCCTAAATACCAGCTATTGTCCCTCATAGAATTTTTGGATCTAATAAGAGGAGTTCTTGCTGCAAACTGTGAGGTTTCTACTTTTGGGTTGGGTTTCCAGCTCACAGAGCAGGTTGGAGACCCCCTTTTTGCACAGGGTAGTGCTGTCACAGCTCACATGGAACAGTGTCTGCTTTTGGAAGCTGTGATATGTACCCCACTCCATAAATCTAATGAACTGAAGGATAAAGGAAACACATCTTTGAACATTATCATCATACTTAAAAAAGGGAGCTGTGGTCTGTCTGGCCAGCTTCAGAGCCTTAAGTATCCCTCTCATCTTCACTCTTACTGCTGTAGTGGTTTTTCCACAGCTGCTCCTGACTCATATATTTCTAATTTTTTTTTTTTTTNTTTGCTGGCTTCTTCTCAGCCACATTGGTACATCTTATATCAAGCCACAAGTTCTACCCACATCCCACACAATCTTATGCTAAGGCTAGGAGATACGCAACATCCTATTTAATTCCTTTATCCTTTTCATTTATTTGTGAGTCAATCGCATATATAGACAAAGACTATGGAGCACACTGTGAAGTTCATCTCATTTACAGTAACAAACATAACCAATAAGTAAGTTATACCCAAAAGTCAACCTTTATTCACATATGTGACTCAGTCCTGCCTTCTGATTCCCAGCTTTACCTTGTTTTGCACATATCCCTCTCTTCAAAAGCAAATATACATCTCTGTATCTGTCTTGTGGAAACTGTTCTGGACTACTCCCATTAGGACAAATATGAAATGCAGAGCAGTAAAACTATGTGAAAATCTTAAAGATCCTGATAAACCATTAAGACAACAAAGATGCCCACTTTCACATCCACTTTTGCAGGGGATAGGAAAAAATAGACTCACCAAGTGTCTGAAAAGCAGTATGAACAAATGAGAGGAAAACTAAAACTGCAGAAAAAGTCAAGTTTTTCATTCTGTCTTCTTATTCACAAAGAGATGAGATGAAATTAATTGCTGCAGTAGAGGTCCTTAAAGAATCAGTTGGCACTGGCTCCTTCTTTGGAGTTTGGGAGATTTTTAGTTGAAAGAGAAAACTCGGGGCTCTAAATAAGGAAATATCCTGTCACATGTGTTATTTTGAAATCTATAAATAATTACAAAATTCAAACTTTGCATCTGAAAGTGAAGTTTCCATCCATTCAAATGTAAGTGGCAAAATTTGAATAGTTCAAGACCATTCCACTGAATTATTTTTAACTTTCTTGGTTCAGTGCTGGAATTGTGACATTCTAACCATTAAAGAAATGGGGAGTGCACTTTAAATGGATGCACCTTAAATGTCAGACATATATACCTGAGAATTTCAGAGAAAAATATATGCAAATTTCTTAGCCAGATAGGTCTTCACTGCTGCAAAAGATTTAATTTACTGCAGTGAGAAATTTTGACTATTTAAGTATGAAAAATTAACCCACTCAGGACAATTTAATTTTGCTTGGTGACTTGACAAACTGGGTACTGTGCATACACCTGCCTTTTATCCATCCTGTGTATCAGCTAGTAGATAATAGAACTAGTGTGTTGTTATTTCATGTGAATTTATCTTAGAAGAACCAATACAAATTAGCCAAGTCTTTACAAAAAACTTTCTGTGATTTTTGGGAAAAAAACTGACTTTCAAAATTATTTAATCCATAAAGTACAAATGAACTTTAGTACTTATTCTTTCTTTGTACCAAGCATAAATGAGACAAAGACAGAGGAATAGTTTCAAATGTTACATCTGAACTTCAGTCATTTATTATGTGGAAACAAACTACAGCTATGACACACAATCCCTTAGTAATTTTGAAAAAAATAATGGAAGAAAGAAATTCAGCTGAAATTGACCTTCAAATTTTCTCTCATTTTTCTTGGCTTCATTATGAAGACAAATCTCATGGTATTTTCTTCAAGAGCAAAGCATTACTTAATAAGATAGAATAAACTCATTCACACAATACAGAGTCTTTGGAGTTGTGTTATCAATAAAAAATATAAAACAGTTAAATAATGATATGTTGGATTTTTTTATATGTTTATACACTTTGCCTTTATCATTAGCCATCAAACAGCACAGAATTCAGTTCAGTATTTACAAAAAAAAAGTGTATTTTTTGTAACTTTAAAGATCAAGAGGACTGTGATTAAATGTAGTTTGAGTAAAAAATGGCCATTATTCTTCATTCTCTGCAATATGTCTAGTTTAATTGCCATGTCTACAAATTGTCAATCCAGTGTCATGGAACATCTCTGCAGTTCTTATGCACTTTATAAAGGTTTTTTATTCCCAGAGAACCTAGAAATATTTTTTTTCTTAAGAATATCATAGACCACAAAGAATTCCCAGAAAACTTAAACATCTCAGTAAACCTACAAAACATTTCACTAGCAAGGCACTATTTTGTGCTCCACTCTTTTACTGGCCTGAATCATGGACACCTTGTCCAGTTATCAGTCCATTTATCAGAGAAGTGGAAGATAGTAAGCAAAGCTATCCTAAAGTGAGTGATCAAGTGGAATAAATCCAGGAATGCATTCTTCCAAAATTTATTTGGCAACTACTTTACTGTATAGTTTATTTATGGGTTTTTTAGTCATATGCCTTGTTCATGTTTCTGTGTCTCCTCCTGTCAGCCTCTTTTTTAAGGATGAAGACTCACTAGATCAACAAACCATACATCAACTCCACATGCTAATTAAACACTGAAATGTTATTGTATATTATATGGATTGTTTATTGGTATAGTCCCATGGTCATCATTCAAAAAAACATTCAAAGCCACAGAATAGGATTGTATGCAAAGATTTATTTATTTTACAAAATCCAAGTTGAAGCCATGAACGAAGGACAAGTATTTGCATTTCACTTATAATACTATCACAAGGAAGATATTTGTATAAAATGTATAAGACAAGAGCAGCACTGGGGACAAGCTGTTTATGTAAATCTTTGTTTATTCCAAACATCACTTGAGGAACAGTGTGCATGCTTCAGGACAGTATGGTGAGATACTCTCAAGGTGCAGGCACTAGGGCTGAGTGCTCTGCAAAGAATGCTCAGTGCTAGTCCTAACTCTGTGTGGGATGCTGTCACAAATTCCTAAATAAGTAGCCCATATCTTTTAAATCTAAATTCCCACTAATTCTGTTACTTTAGATGCTTGCTGAATTAGCCATTTTGTACAGTAATAAGTCAACAAATACCTGAGAGTATTTATTGAGGAGCATACAGCAATAGTTCCCCATCTTTACCAAAGGAATAACTGTGAATTTGACTTCATAGTAAAAGTTACATACACCTAAGAGAGACTAAAGTTTTCTTCAGTTCAGCTACATTTTTTTTCAGCTTAACCATTTAGTTTGGCTGTTTCATCCCATCAGACAACACTGTGCTCATTTTTTTCTTTGTCACTGGTAGCATCACTCCCATTGTCCCCTGCAGTTAGTGCACGGCTGTATTCCAGCTGCCTGCTGCCCCACCTCACCTCTCTTCCAGTTCCACTTCCAGTTTTGATCTTGAATGAGAAATAAATCATGAATCCCACCCCCAATAAAATTATGAGGACCAGAATAAGTGGTAACCACATATTCAGGTGACCACTGGCTTTGTCCTTTTTGGCATCTGTAAATAAACAAAAGGTAAATAGAAATGAATGAACTGTAGCTACAAATAAATATAAGACTATTGAAAACTATAATTTCTTCCTTAATTACAAGCAGAAGATCTATTATATTGTCTCTGTGTCAGTCTTCCTCATAGCTCTTACCATGCAAATGGAGGATCAGAGAGAGTGTGATTAATTTACCAAAGCATTTGATTGTCTTGGGGTTACCTAAGGGTCTTGTAGATACTAATAAATTAGGCTGGGAAAGAATTCAATGACAACTAAGTAACTTAAGGTCATACTAATATATATATGTATAAACTAAATAAATAATATAAAATTTAAGCACATATCTCTGAAATTATTTGGAAGGGAAAAAAATCCTACCTTCCACATTTCCAGCTGCTTGAAGATTAGCTGTCAAAAGTAAAGACAAATTTAAAGTCAAAATCTAAAAAGGTCACATTTTCTTCCTGACAGTTTCATCT
The DNA here is from genome assembly GCA_013397245.1 of Thryothorus ludovicianus. NCBI lineage: Eukaryota > Metazoa > Chordata > Aves > Passeriformes > Certhiidae > Thryothorus > Thryothorus ludovicianus. The sequence continues at coordinate 817,983 of VZTB01000696.1, forward strand.
TAGCAAAAGGTCTGGTAACCTGCTCATCATCATCTCTTCTGGAAACACACCTGCTAAATTAGGAGAACTGAAAAGACGTGAAAGATTTTTAACTCTATATTATCTTCCATAAAACTGCAGTGTTTTGGATATTAAATCATCCTTTTTGCTTCTAACCAGAATATCTCCAAGCCAAGTAGTGATAGTTTCTGTTTTATAGGACGACTCTCTCTTTTCCCCGATTAATTAACCTTGCCCTTTTCACCGGGTCTGTTTCTTCTGGAGACTGGGAAAACTTGACTGCTGAGGACAGTTGAGTTTTCCTGTGTAATACATGATTCTTTTGAGACCTAGCAGGTCTTAATTTACCATAATTTACTTGCATCTATAATTACACGGATGAACTCAAGCTTTCTTGTGCAGCTTTTCCCGCTGGGCGCAGAGGGCGCCGTCTGCAAGGCTTTTCCCGGCGGCTGGGTGGGAGCTGCGGGATGGGAGCTGAGGATGGGAGCTGAGGATGGGAGCTGAGGATGGGAGCTGAGGATGGGAGCTGAGGATGGGAGCTGAGGATGGGAGCTGAGGATGGGAGCTGAGGATGGGAGCTGAGGATGGGAGCTGAGGATGGGAGCTGAGGATGGGAGCTGAGGATGGGAGCTGAGGATGGGAGCTGAGGATGGGAGCTGAGGATGGGAGCTGAGGATGGGAGCTGAGGATGGGAGCTGANAGGGATGGGAGCTGCTGGGTGGGATTTGAAGGGTGGAAGCTGCGAGGTGGGAGCTGCGGGGTGGGAGCTACGGGATGGGATTTGCAGGGTGGGAGCTGCGGGATGGGAGATGCGGGGTGATGGCCAGGATGGATCTCCCCCTGGGCAGCGGGGCCCCAGGGAGTGTGGTATGTGCCAGGACCCGGGATGCTGCCGCAGAACCAGGACAATGCACTGGGCTCTGGTGTGCCCGGGAGCACGAAGGAAAAGCAGCTGTGAAATTTGTCTCTTGAAAGGACACAGAGCTGGCTGTGATGGAATAAATATCTGGCTGTGATGGAATAAATATCTGGCCGTTCTTCTGGAGAACCTGGCGTCAGGGAGTACCCTCTGTACTTCGGCACTGCCCATCAGGGCTGTTCACAGTCAAACCCACCAAATGAAGTGTTTGGTGATAGCGAGTTTCTGCTTTCTGACATCTGGTAACAGAACTATCAGTAGTGTCTGTTGCTTGCAAAGAAATCTAGGCGTTGTCCTAAAAGCAGAATTTTCCTTTCGAGGACATGCCCTGAACAATGCTGCGACGGCTGCTTTGCCCACCAGCTGCAGGTTTGCTTTGGTGGGGGAAAGGACTGAACCTCAGAAACATCCTGAACCTTGGGGTTGTGAAACAGGGCAGGAAACTGGGCTTTTTTGCAGAATTAACAGTTAAACTCCAAAATACCACATGGTTGCTTGGCTCACAATATTCTGATATTTCTACTTCCTGACTAAAGCAGATGGTGCTCAGTTATACAGAAACACAATATAAAAAAAAAAAAAGAAAAAAAGAAAAAAAAAGCTAACCAAAACACTTCTACTCTTTTCAAAGGTCACTATATGCTCTCTGGATTGCACTTCCGCTCCTATTTAAATAGAATTGCTTCATCCATCTCTTACTGGAACAGCATGTGTCATAGTAGAGCAAGAGGAAGAATAGCAAATAATTGATGCCACTCTTGTTCCATAGAAAGAAAATACAAATGTCAGTAGAAAAAAATGTGTTTATGTTGGAGGGTAACAAAACAATAAAGAAGTTTGATTTTCTTTTTTTTTCAGGAATTATTTATGATTTTTAGTTATTAATTGTATATTCCTCACAGAATGTAAGAAAATTTGATATTATGAACCAAGAAATCATAAATAGGACAAACAAAAAAAAACATATTATTTTTGTCTGAACATTGAAACCTTTGTGTGAGTCCTTTGTAATGCTCATATTGTGCTATTACTACTGAAATAAAAGCATAAATGGAAAGAGCTAATATTAAAGAAGTCACTTACTCTTTGGCTTCTTACAGATAAAGCCCTTTTGGGAAGAGCAAGGCAGGACACTCCAGAGGCCAGTGGCTGCAGACAGCTCCACGCAGAAAGCCAGCTCGTCCCCCGCGGGCTGCCCGTCACCCCAGTTGACAAAGCCTAAGGCACTGTTGTCTTGCCAAAGCAGCTGCCCTGGTGTTGCAAATGCCAGTGTCAATACTAATAGATCACAGAAAAGGTCTTTACCTTATTATTGACATAATATTACTTTATTCAGCCTAATAAAGTAATACTGCTTTCTTCAGAAACTCCATCTGTGGTTGTTTTCTGATGCATTTTATCTCCTTTGATTCCTATCTAAAAAACAATATAATTGCTTTTCCAAATTATGATTTGCAGGTTTATCAGTCATAACTCAGTTTTAATTTCTACTTTTCCCACATTTGCAGAGGATATTAAACTTTCAAACTGAAAAAAAGCTAAATTTAGACTTTCAGTGAAAAATTTCTAAATTATTATTTCAGCAGCACTCAATGAGAATCAGTAAGTTTTGACTGTAACGCTTAAACATATGTTTAGTTAAAATTAAAACTTTTTTCATAAACTCTAAATTTTTTTTTTTCTATGTTAAAACCCTTTCTGACTGCTTGTAGTCTGATAGCAGTGTTTTCTTCCAGATGAATGTTTTCTACTGTAAGCTTTAGCAAGCAGCCCAATTTTCTCCATGCAGAATCATGGAGTAGCTTGATGCTGTGGGCTCTGTCTGGATCCCCTCAGGTCCCACATGAGTCTTCCCCAGCCAAGAGAAGATGAAAGCCAGTCAGAACTTTTTCCCCAACAGGAAAGGCTTTCTCAGAGACCAAGAATAGACTCAGAGAGGACTCAGGTCTGAAGTCCTACTGTACTTCAACTGCTTAAAGCCTATTTCTTTTATTAATATTTTTGTCCATTTAATAAAGTCTGGTTTTGATTATTTATACAACTTAAAATGGTTACCATTTACATTTCTGTATATTCCTATCCAAAAGCCACTTGTCTTGCTTGCGTATAAATCTGCATGTTCTATTAAGAAGTTTGATTCAGCCAGGTCTTCTACAGAAGTCAACATCCCACCTATTAAAAAAATAATGGATGGTGATTGAAGATGTCCCCTATATAGTTACAGCTTTTGAGAGAGATTAAGGTTAAGAAAAAAACCTCTCCCACTGGTAGGGAGCAAGGAAGAATTTAAATAGAGACCACAAGGTAGTGACCATGTAGGGGAACTGCACAGACAGTGAGATGTCATCTGAAGTGAAAGACACAAAAGCACAATGAATGTGATAATTTTTAAACTTCAGACAGTGTGCACTACGTTTTCAAGTGATTGGATGATATTGTTTGCAGGAATTATGAGTGATTATTTATTTGTTCTTCACGATTTGACAGAATAATACGTAAGCATGAAATACCGCACAACAAACAAATGTGCGCAACAAACAAATGTGCAATTCAAACTGATGTATTGTCTTTTGTGGCAGTGTAAAAGGGCTAAGAGGATCTAAAAAGGCATTGAAAAAAGGATTTATTTCTTTTCTCTTTCCTGGCCTCCCGAGACAAGGATGAGATAGCTGATGACTCAGCAGCAAAGGTGAAAGAGTGCCAAGGTACTGCTCCTGGTCTTGGCCAGGAACAGATGTCCCCAAGGAGAAGGAGGGAAGCATTTTCCCTCCCTGGGCTCTGCAGTCTGCCAGGGAACCTTGCTGACAGAGCAAGGGCTACCAGGCAGCACATACAAACCTTTTTGGATCAACCCCTCTTGAATCACACAGCCCATGTTAATAATGAGTGATTATTATTATTATATTTATTTTGCCTACTGTGTAGGGAAAGATATGGAAAAGAAGGGATAAGTCCAGAAACAAATGTTTTTTTTTCAAATCACATAAGATTTAAGACTTTACTAAAAGGAGAAATTTTGTGAATGAAGAAACATAATAAGAAAGAAGCACAGTTGGAAAAATAAAACAAGGAAATCACCTTAAACTCAACATAACTGAAAAGCATATAAAAATAATAAAAAAGAGACATTTATTCCTTATTATTAATATTTGTAGATTTATATTTTTTCTTTTCAATATTTTTTCATGACTTCTTTTTAATGTCAAGATTGAAGTTCTGTATTTGGGTAAAAGGAATAATTACCTGATTGAATGCACTTAGTCACAGACTGAGCCCAGCTCATTTCATTGGCATTGAAGTTATAGCAGTGGCTTCGGAAAGGAATCCAAGATATGTGATCAGATTCAGGACATTGTCCAATATCCTGGGGGGGATCAGAAGGAAGTACATCTAGAAGAAATAAGATAGAATATATGAAACCAAATATTAAAACCATATTTTCCTAAAAGTATTTAGAGTATTCTTTGGCACACAGTGCTAGAATTATCAGTGTCTAAGTCAAGAGTGACAATGAGGATCAGAACTGGTCAGCTGTAAGAGATGATTCAGTGTGAACCTGTGCCCTTCTGTGTTACTAACTACATCCAACTCGGACTGTCTCAAGGATATTTGAGTGTTCAAGGATTTTGGTTCTATTTTGTTATAACCAACAAATTTATATAAATAAAAGAACCATTAAAAAGCAGAAAAAACACTTCTAGAAAACTCCCAAACACTCAAGAAGTTCAAATAAGTTTTATTTTAAATGAAATATCATATAACAGAGATGTCTCATTTAATATTTTCCTCAAGAAATTTAAAAACAGCCAACCAGTCAAAAAAAAACCCCAAAATCCAAAACCCAATCCAAAACAAAAACAAAACAAAACAAAACAAAACCAAAACATTCCCAAATAAACTGAATTCTCTGAAAGTGTGTGTCACCGAAGCTAACATATGTTACTTTAATACAAATAAGAAAGCAAAAAAGTCCAGTCCCATCATGAGGTTTTCCTGTAGTTTTAATGTGTAGTATTCTTCAGTGCTACCCATAGAAACCCTATGAAGTATGAACTTTTTTTGGACCAATAACAGACCGTTTTTTTTCAGATACAACTCTTTCTCCTGTATCCTGTTTTTGGAATCTAATAGCAATGAAATAACAACCAGAGTAGGAATGATGTGTATGTGTTCAAGAAATGAAGTTTATTTTATACTCACTGGACTTAATTGATAACAGACCTTCCTATGAGACCTCTATTAGCAAAACATTTTACGTTCTAGATTCAATGTGAAATGCCTGATGCTCCCACAATCTCTATGATCTGTCTGCCTGCTCCCATGGCAGCTGTGACTCCAGTCCAATAAAATGGCAAGGTCTTGGCTGATGAATGCCAACTCCATCAAAATAAAACATTTTCATGCAAAGTAGAGGTATTGACATTACCTACTCAGCCTTTTTATTCTTTGATATATACTTAGAAATTTGTAATTCAGTCAAAGCAAGGTTTCTACCATAAAACCAAATTCATTGCCATTACTTACCCTCAGTTTTTTTGCAGACAGGAAGATGTTTCTCATTACAATGTGCTGTCTTCCAGCTCCCAGAGAGTGCTAGATAGACACAGGCTATTTTCTGTTTTGGTTCTCCATAGTCCCACTTAGAAAAACCTACTTTCCTTTTATTGGTCCATCTATAATATCCATAATTCTAAAATTGAAACAGACATTTGACATATCTGTTCTAAACTCTCATCTGCTGTTTCAGATAAATGCAGTTATACAGAAACACATTTTCAGTGATACAGGTACCTCAGTTTTTGTATCTGTGCTAGTAATGTTAAAATACTGGTTGAATCAGGACTCAGCAACATAAAAACCAGACACAGCAGTATGGCACCCATGCTGGAACAGCCCATGGAAATGTTTTGAAGGCCATTAAAAATATTATTTTGAAGGCTAAATAATGCTCCCTGGGGACTCAGTCCCTTGTTGGTCAATGTTGTAATGTGGAATCACCATCCCAAAAGAGTCAGAGTTCCATGAAAAGCAGCAAGATCACAAGAACATGAAACCTGTGGGAAAGCTGAGGCAGAAGTGGGTCTCAGAGTTGTCTATCAAACAAGGACTCTAAGATCCAGGAGTTTTGAGGAGAAACGTTCAGGAGTAAACAGCAGCTATCACTATGAAAAACCTGAGAAAATTATTACTTCGTAAGAAGCAAAAGAGAAATATGTTGAGGCAGGAATTCTTGAGTCTTTGTTTAGTCTTTCCTCCTCCCCTTTTTAGTTTTCCAGGCAGAATCAGAAGAGCTACAAGGAAAAGCAAAAAGACACAGACAATATATTGCTGCCATTAAGAAGGGGGGATGAGGTGATCTCACTGCTGTGTCAAGGGAGATGCCAGGTACACGAGGTCATACTGAGCTTGGCATCATCAGGGCAAGGTCACTCACTGCCTGGGGAACAGGAGGAACCACAAAGCTTGACCCTGCAAGGTCAAGGATGGCTTGTTTATAAGTACCAGGGTAAGTCTGGTGATTCAAGCTTAATCAAAATGGGATTTTAGCTGCTTTCTAAATCATATTTCTGTGACTAAAAACAACCAACTTTGATATCAAGTGGACTTCAACATTATTATTTTAGTTTGGGTAGAGATACCCTGTGGACTTGTGCAAATGGAAGGATTTATTTTAAGGTTGGTTACTATCCATCACTTATGTGAGCGTTTTTTTCTTGTGGGGGCAGAGATGACACTGTTATAATAGTGGAAATATGTATTGTTCAGCAATAAGTTCATTTTTTCAGACAATATAGCTTTCTGAGGGGTTTTATCAGAGTGTTGTTGCATCATATAACTGGAAATGTTATTTTTATACAATATTTATTACAAATATCCCTAGGGATACTGAATTTCAGACATGTTTGGCTATGTTATAGATCAGTGTGGAATCACAATTAATAAAAACAATGAATAGTTAAGTTCATTATTACTGATGATAAAGCATTTTTATCATCAAGGTGGTTTAGTCAGATCAAAGAACAATGCAATAGAAGCATGATAATTAAGTGCATTTAGCAACTGCATATTCAGTAGGGAAGCTGAAGCTCAATTTGTCACTCAGTCACAGAGCTAATAAGACTGATTATCACTCGAGTATTCCCTTACAAAGTTGTGGACCTGCATCTCAGTGTTCACTACTTCTGGTACAGTATAGCTTTTACTGATTTTAACCTTTGGGACCTAGCAGGTGTAACACCTAGCAGGTGTTCAAAACTGTGTGGTTTGGCCAATGAATCCTTCTGAATCAAAATGAAATGGAAAAGCTACAGCTGCCAATGATCACGAGGCACTACCACTACTGACCACCTTGGACCCTTTGAGTAAGGGTCACCTGTCCTAAAAATGGCCATCTGAAAGCTTACCAGGTATTTTTACCTAAGGTACCAAGATTCACACAGAACTAGTGAAGAGAGTACAGCACCACCAAAGGTTCTCATCCTTCTCCATTAAAATAGTTTAATGATTTAAGATCAAGATGAAGTCAAAACATGTGAGATTGTCCACCAGCACTAAGTTTCTAAATCTAGTCATGCTACAATTCTCCTGCTAATAGTAATAACATTTAACTTTACCAACTATAAATTTATTAATCTTACCGCATTGGTGTTGAGCCCAATCCACAAGGGCTCTCCATACTGCAGTGCCTGCAGCAGCAAGAATATGTTACTGTAATAATCAAAAATGCTGGCAAGCTCTGAAGATTTTTCTTTGCATGCTTTTCTTGCTTCTTCCCAATTCATTTTAGAAGGAATTATTAAATAGCTGCTGTTACCATAATGGAGAAAATCGGAATCTGGAGCACTTGTGGGTTTAAACAGTTGAGGCTCTGTAGGAAAGTGGTACAAATTTGAAAGGAAGAGAAGAAAACAGTGAAAAATTACTAGCTTCTGGATAACAGAATTGCTTTTGAGCTACAGATGAATATAGCATGGCAGCAGGAGAATCAAGTAACAGCATTTCTTACATAAAACCAAATAGATTTATTTTAATGGCAATTTGGAATTATTTTAAACTATGGTGTAAAAAAGTCAGGGATTAGAGAGAGGGCAGAGCATGAGCTGTGTATCATAGACATAGATTGACCAGATGAAATTATGTGAATACTGGTTCCACCACGATTCTTCCCCAGAGTTCTCTGTGTCGTCCCCCCCCCACCTCCAGGTGAAGTTTTCCCAGGCATGAGCACAGAACAGGATCTCTGCACCACTTCAGTCTCAAAATAATTTCTTTCTAAGCAAATTTTGTGACTGTGCTGCTACATCTTTCCTTCATAGGATGAAGTGAAAAAGGAAACTGTATTTGTGCCTATAATTATTATGCAGAAGTAGAAGGCAAGGGCCTAGAGCTAGTGATGGGGACAGAAGAAAAGAGGTAAACTTTGTGTTCAGTCATGGTTGAGGACACCCTGGCAGTTGTTTTTGCTAGTGCCATCCTCATGCAGCTTTCTGCACTAGCATGGGACAGAGCTGTGAATCATCTGAGCCAGCTGTGGCTTCTTCCTCTATTTTATCTCGCTGCTCAGCAGTTCCCTGTTTTTGTTCCTGCAGACTCTGCAGTGTAGCTGTGCTCCTGATGTGTCTCCCACCCTAAGGCTTCACGAAGAAAACTGGAACATTTGCCCTCCTGAGTATTCCTGTTCTTGTGGTATGAAGGCCTTGATAGAGACTGATGAGCAAACTAATCAGTTTAATTGGCCTCAGTTAACCCCCAGCTGGAGGTCACTGAGGGGACTGTCTTTTTTTATTGCATTTGCAAAATAACTCCATTCAGGCACCTCTGTCTGTGATAGCTGGGTAAAGCACAGATGGCTACATTTTTCTATTAGTAGAGAGAACAGGCATTTTGAAGGCATAGACCATCTAGGAGCCTGGTTTGGGCATTTTTCTTATGATTAGGACACTGTCTTCAAAGTGTCTACATGCCAGGCACCTGATTTAAGTGTGGATGTCTGCAGGGTAGGTGAGGTCAGCTTCTCTGAGTCGTAATGATCAGATTGTTCAGTATATATTTGGCAACAAAATAAAAAAACAAAATTGAAAAATAAAACTTACCGCTGTCCATCTGGCAAATATAGCTTTTTTTATGCTGGCAGTCAGTATTTTCCCATAACCCTGCATCATCTACAGATCTTTTTGTCATTGTAATACAATCAGTCTAGGGAAAAAATAAGAAAATTAATTGTTGCTGATAAAGTGCAAAATTTTCAGCAAAATAATTGAATTAGTGTGAGGAGAAGAAATTAATAGCTTTCTTTTCTAATTTTCTGGCTCTTTTCATGTATTGCTTGCTGAAAATTAAATGCATTCTATTATATATCTTAAGCAAGTGTACTTTCATTGGCAGATTCCTGCAAGAATTTTTGTCAGTTTACTAAAATTCCTTGGAATGTATTGAAGTTACTTTTACTATTGAGTTCATGGTAATCTGTACTGAATTTGTTGAAGTTTCATTTGGATTCACATTATACAAGGAAAAACAATAAACCAGAATAAAAATCACAACTAGTAACATTGAGTATTTTCAGCAAAATATAATTATAAAAAGTGTAATTAACTCTAGCAGTAAAGATTCCTCTTCTGCATTTCTAGATTTAGACAAAGGAATGAGAGTAAGCTTAGATTCTAAACAGGCCTATTAATTTCTGAGTATAGCTTTAACAATTTGATCTTTGAAATGTCAGTTCCCTTCTGCTTTACGCTAATAAAGTTCAGATCTTAGCTGAGACAGGTCAGTCTGGTTACTCAAACATTGAGTATGTCATTTCTGTTACGTGTTTTCTGATTTATTTCTGTTTACCTCTATTGTAATGTACTTCCAGTCAACCACTGTGAATTTATCTCTGAATGGGAATCCTCGGGCCCAGTTTGAATAGTCAAAAATGCTTCCATCTGTCCAAAGATATGTACCCTCACTGTTGATGTCATTCAGCCCAATCCATGTTTCGTTGGCAACATCCTTTAGGTGGAAGGTGAGGAAAGCTGATAGAAAATAGATTTTAAAAAAAGTACCTGAGGAGTTTCCTTTCTTCAAATTCCATGTAAATCAAATTACAAATAAAACAACAACCAATTATCTTCTAAATATATTGGAAATATCAACCTTAGTGTTGTTAGGCTATGAGCTAATGGTAAAAGAAAAAAAATTAAAATGGGTCATCAAACTGAAGCAGTTTGATTTCAGGGGAAACAAAAAAAAAAAAAAAAGAGAGAAAAATGTAAAGCATTTTTTGATAAAATTTATTTAGTCTTCTTGGAAATATTATAGAAATCAGGGCCAGAAGTGACTTCAAAAAGATTGTCTTTCCCAAGGCAGCATCAACTGCAGATATGTAATTTCTGGTGGATGTCTGTTTAATGTCTAACTTGAATATCTGTAAGCATTTCAGAAGTATAAACTATTACAGTTTATCCCATCTTTCAAGCCCGTGGGGAACAGGTTATTCTATTCCTTCCACATATGTTTGCCAAAATGGGAACTCATAAGCTGGGAAGCAGGCAGTCATAATATCTCACTCCAGTCTTCCCTCTGGATCAAACACCTCCAGGTCTTCCTTCACAGGTTATGCTATTTAGGTCTGGGATGGTGAAATATATGGCTTCATACACAGTGCTGTAAGGCTCAGATGTCATACCTTGCACTTGATTATTGTGTATAGAGGCCAAATTTCCCCCTAATTCTCTGCATTCACTTCTTGCCGAGTGCCAATTTAGTTTCTCTTCTTCTCTGGATCCAAATATTTTATAACACTGTGGAGAGAGTAAAGGATTAGACAGACTTTCAGGTGTCAAAGAATACTAAAACCACTGAATTCAATCAATTGCATGCTAGTCCCTGCATGCAAAGAGCTGCAGATGGGGGACCTGTTGAATCACAAACTTTGTCAGCCAGCAAGGAGACCCAGCCAATCCCATGATATGTGCACAAAGCTTGCAATGATGTAGGGCCACTGCTGGGAAAGAGCAGACAACCACCAAAATCTTTTGAGGAATTAAATTACTGAAAAGTAGAATTTTTCAGGGACTGGAACTATTTCTTGATTGTGGACATAATTTGGAGCAGGTAATAATCTCTCAGGTCAAGACTTTTCAATTATATGCCACAAATGGAGCGCTCAAACCTGAGCTCATGCGAGTGGAATGAATGGGTGTTTTCCCTGAACACTAGTGTATTTTCTGAGGGACAGAAGACATGGCTCATCCCTCTTCATGCCCTTTGAATGCATAAAAACTTTTCCTATTGATTGCATTGTGGAATTGATTTGTGGTTTTCCTGTTTGTTTGTTGGGGTTTATTAAGAGTTCATACATCCAGGTGTTTTTTGCTTAACTTAGCAGAAAGCAATGCTTGCTTGTGTTTTATATTTGATTTGACATTTTTTGCTGTTTGTGTTACTCATCTTAAGATGAGTTACTGTGATGGCCAATTACTTATGAAAAGTGTGACCTTTCATGTTTTTATCTTTGTTTCTCAGAAAAACAGGGTTACATTTACAGACAAGGATAATGGATCAGGATTTCCATGCAGTAAGTATGCCTAAAGTAAGAAGAAGTACCTAGATACTAGAAAAGTATCTATGGCTAAAGGCACACAGACTTTTACCAAAATTATTATTTCAAACATTCAAATAATCTTTTTATATATATTTAGTTTAAAATCTGCCAACTTAAAAATTCACTGCACCGCTAACTAGCATAGTTCTTAGTAAACTGGTGTTTAAAGAGAGAGAATTTATTTAATGAGATAAAAGGGGTAGTTATTTTCTTCACCCAGAGCAAATCTGCTAAATATGGCTGAGATTTATTGTACCTTATTGTTAAACAAAAGCCAAGTTTCAGGACATCCTCCCAGAGGTGGAAGTACAGTAGGAGCAAATCCTGAGTAAGTTGAATTGTGCCTTTCACAGATAAAGTAATTTCTCACAGCACAACTTATGTCTTTCCAAAAACCTATAAAGAAATGGAATACAGATAACCATTGTAAAGATTACAGAATGCAGAAAAACTCATGTACAACCACTACAGCAGACAGGCTCAGATGGCATTCATAAAGCACAAATGAAACATATTTACCCAAATACACTCCTCCTTCCTCTGCAATGTTTCTTTCCTAAAAGTGATGACACGGTTTCAAATTTCAAAGTGTTAATTAAAATAATGTCAGTATTGTTGAACTAGCTCTAAGTGGAGTAGCCTCAAATTAAGGCATGTTCCAAACATTTTAGATTTTCAAGCTAAATTTTACCCAAATATTTCTTGTTGCTATTTTACTCACCAAAATCTTTTGACATTATCACACAGTTTTCATCATTATTTGCAAAATTGGGTTCATTTGGAGCCCAGGCAACATAGTTCACTGGGGTGTCATCCAGCCATCTGGAAGAAACAAGGGGACAGTGGCTGCCAGACAGACATCTCAACAATCATTTGGTCACAAGGTCTGTTTGGGCAGAGGGCTAAACAAGGTTTTAGCAGTGACCAGAGGGCAAAGGCTCTCCATGTCCTGGCGAGGACAGCCACAGCACTGCTGCTGCTTCTCATCTGGTTCCAGGCAGTGTGTGGACATCCTTCACATCCCAGAAAGGTGTCCTCTTGAAAATCTTCTACAAACAGATTGTTAAAACGAAGTTTCATGCCAGAAATTTCAGAAACTTGTTGGAGTAGGTGTTGCTGATGCTTGTTGGTTCCAGCTCATGGAATCTGAACCATTTGGGATTAATTTGATTTAACCCTTACATATATATTTTATCAAAATCTCCTGGGCTTTCTCTGTAGCCATTGAACATCTGGTCAGGGTAAATCTCACCCTTAGGTTGATGTCAAAAGTGGATCAAGTAAATAACATCTTAAAATTAGCTGCTTATCCTCACTACTTATGCAGGGTTGCAGTTCTCGCAGTGTAAGGCTTTAAGGGAGCTGCATCTCAAACATGAACTTTTATTGTGTTTGCTCTCTCAAATTAGGAAGGAAAATGCATTTCTCTGCTTAAATATAGAAGAATGTACCACTTTGGATCTGAGACATCTGAAAACTATCTACAAGTCAGTTGCACAAGAGTTTTTAAGCTGTAAAATGAAAGCACACAGAAATGCACCCTGAAATGAAATTTTCATTTGTTGTCCATTACCATTTTCCTTTACTCACCTGAATCTCTGATCAAAGCTGACAACTAATCCAATGAAATAAGATTTTCCTCTGTGTTTTGTGTAAATCTAAAATAAAAGTAATTAATAGTTAAGCACTAAACTGTTCCTTAACATCAAGCAAAAATCTGAAAGCCAATTAACCATGCCTGTGATTTTTTTTCCTTTTTTTTTGAAATTTGAGCCTCACATAAGAAGATTGTAGGTTCAGACAGGTTTCTAACAAACAACAGAGATATGTAGAACATTCTGGAGTGAGGAACTCACTGCACAAGAAAGTAATTATTACTGTGCTGAACACTACATATATTAGAAAAGATAAACAACCTGGGCCTGAATTATCCTTTGCTGTGCCTTTAATATTTGCATGCCATTTTCCTCCATCTATCAAAAACAATAGTAATTTTTTACAGGTCCAGAACAAATCTATTGCTCTATAAATAAATAATGTAGGATAAGCTCAGGAATCGAGCTTACTAAATATTTAGTATATTCCCTGTATTTTATGACCTGCTCTGCTTCAAAATTCAACTGTAATTAACAGGCTTTCTGCTTACATATTGCCACAGAAATCGTCTTTTGCTTTCTTTGTCAATGACAACAAGATCTGCAAAGTTCCTCTGACAAATTCTCCGTGCTTCTTCCATATGGACATGTTCTTTGCTGAAATAGTACTGCTTATTTTCATATATAATCCATCCATCATTGGTGAGTTGATAGTCTGAAAGATAAAGAATCATATCTAATACTTTCCTATCTGGTCTGTGCAAAGAAAACTATACAGTAATCTTTGTGAAAGAGGAAAAATACCTACCAAGTTTGTAGTTTGCTTCAGGCTTTATCAATGTACCTGTAAAATAGAAAATGGTCATAAAAAACATCCCAAATTAAAAAAAAAATCAGAGATTTGTTTTATGTAGTTTCTCATGGTTTGTAAAATAGAGGTAAAAAAACAACTCCACCAAACAAACTATGTATTAGCTAATGAATTATCGAGAATTTAGAGCACATTGTGCCATATTAAATTAAGTATATAATTTAGAAACATTTAGATGTGAAATATATGTACTTTGCACTAATATATATCCAAAAGCACTCTGTCAAAAAATCCAGGATTCACAGTAAATTTGTGGTAGATTAAACAAACATCACTTTGAAAATTTATTGTAGCATTTTCACTTGACAATTTATGATTAATTTTTTTTTATTATTCTTGGGACTAGAGCCAAACAAAATAATCCAAGACAGTAATTCTAAGGCTTACCTACATAGTAATAGACCTTCCACAAGTACTGAAAATTTAATGCTGGCTTTTTGCTAATGTCAGGTGTAACTTCCAGTGTGTCAATGAATTCTTCCTTTCCTGATGACTTGGCTTTTACTGGGACAGTCTGTTTTTAAGAATCCTGGAGAGCCAATAAATATCAAACTCAAGTTTCTGATTACAGGCTGAACCAGGAGGAAGCAAATTAGCTCTTGCTGTTCTCAAAGGAAGTTCTGCTTTCATATGAATGCCTGTTCTTTTGTACTTCTGGAATACAAATTCTCTTAGCTTCCTCCATTTCTATTGTGGTTTGATGGAGAGAAACACATATTATAGAAATGACAGAAATGGTTTGATTCGAAATAAATAAAACAAAGAGAAGTCAAGTAAAATTATTTTGAGATAATTTAAACACTTTCTTCTTAAGTTTTTAGGGAACAATAAAACTAAAATTATTTCAATGTTTTCATTATTAATTTATATACTTAAAGTTATATTTTATTTTAATTTTTAATCCTAACATAACTGCAACATTATTTTTTTGGGGAAGCTGGAATATCTTTCATAAATTTATGTCTTAAGTGAACATGAGGGAATTTACATCTGAGCACTACTTCTCTCAGGTTGGCCATCACACAATCTAGATTCACAATTACAAGATCAAATTCCTGATTTTTTCCTGCTTTTGAAAGGTCATCTAGGATAAAGATAAATTGATCAGAGTCTTTGTGTTGTGGTTTCTGAACTCCTCCTGGGTAATCTCATCAAGAGCAGAGAGACACACCCATACAAAGCAGCATGCTCAGTGTGCCAGACTGGGCTGCACAGCATGTGCTTTGAGCTGGTATGCAGAAATCAGGGCTTGGATGGTGCATTTGTGTGACTGATTTACCAAAAAGGAACAGTGATTCTTCCTTTTTGGTTAAGCAATTTTTCAATGTTGCCATTGTGCCTTATTCACCCTTCAAGGGTTTTGTTGGCAGAGTCATCAAATATCAGATACACTCAGTGTTTTTATAAAATTGCTTATCACTTCCCCTTCCTATTGTGCCTCCTAGTTCCCTGTGTGCATCCAACTTTCTTTATGTTTCAAGGTTTTTAAAATCTCCTTCTCCATGGAGATGCATACAAATACTCAGCTTACAAGCAGGAAGCAGGGATGTAGAATTAGGAAGTAAACAAAACAAGTTCTTTCATTATCAGCTGTCACTTGAGCTCTTCAGCCCATGCAGATCCCATTTCAATCTCCTGCTGCTGGGCACCCCAACATCTGTCAGGTCCACTTTGTGAGCCTGGCACCAAGTATGGGAGTTTTGGCACTGGGGCCTTGCTTTACGGGGAAAACTGGTGGATGTAGGAGTCCATCAAGGTTATACCAGCCTCCACATTTGAACAGATTAGGATTTCAAAATTTCTGATTTTAGCAATCCCTCTCTTACTTCCCATTAGTTGTTTCACCATGGGAAGCAAAGATTATTTCACTTTTCTGGATAGAGCTCTGGTGTCTTGCATCTACAGCTATCCTGGGTAAGCCTGAAGCAGATAGGAGTAGAGGGAATAGATAAAAGGAGAGGGGATAAATACCTTTGCTTAACAAATTTATTCAACCCATGGCAGAAAGAGATAAAACTAGATATGAAGTAATAGGGACACTCTAACTTTGTGCATTCAAGGACAAGAGAAATATTTCAATTCATTCCACATGCTCTACGTGTTGCCTTCAATGCAATTGGTTTTAAAATGAACAATTCCCAGTGTCTCTCTTCCTTTCAATTCATTTAAATCCATATAATGTGCTTGTTAAGCTTGGGTTTATTGCTCCAATTAAATGGGGAAGTAATAATACCTTTTTTTGTTTCACAAATCCAATTAAGTAAATGTTCACAGCGCAAGTCATTCCAACGCATTTGGGGTGATCTATTAAACATAACACAATGTTCAAGTTCTTCAGAGTTGTTGGGTTCATCTTCCTCCCAGTTCTCATAAATTACCTGTATTGGAAATACATATCAATTACTGTGTGGTTCAAGCTGAATAGAAGTGATTGAGATTGCCATCATGACACAATTTCAGCATCTCATCATCTCAAGTACCTTTTTTATGGGATCAATAGGAGTTCAAACAGACCTGAGAGGGCAGTGAAGGTCATGCTGGTTAGGTTACTTTCCCCACCATGCCCTGGAGAAGGTGCAGAGACTACATGGTATAGAAAACTCTGTGTTTGATAAAAGAAAAACTGATGGGCAGAGGGAGTCATGTTTATCTTGTTTTGTGAAAGTTGGCAACTGGACTTCCCTGTACTGCCATACAGCAGTGCCCATTTTGGGAGGCTGTGAAGGTCTAAGGGCACAGACTGTCAAAGGTGGGATATAACATGGTACCAGGGATGAAACACTGGCAATGCTGTGTTAAGACTGTGCACTGCAGCTATTCAGTATATATATTCTAAAGTATATATTTTCAAAAAGTCAATTAATATCCAGCAAATAAATACTCACAGGGGAGCCATCAACCCAGGCAAATCCTTCATCAGGATTTAAGAGGAACAAACCGATCCAGAAAGCCTGAGTGTTCAGTCCTTTTTCCCTAAAATATTCATACAATGCAGAAATATAAGCATCGAAAGAGATCCTGAAAAGTACAGAAATATCCTGCTTTCTGTCACACTTGAATCGGGAGCTGTGGCCCAAAGCCAAGGTCACTCCCTGCACTTTCTCAGGGAGTAGATGGTGCTCTGTGTTGGGCTGAGACTTCTCATATTTGAAAATAAGTTAAAGTGATGAGGCCCGGAGCCAGCTCAGGCTCCCATCCCTGGGGATGCAGCACAGTTCTTGGTTGGAGTGTGAGTTCAAAGACAGAGGCTTTAGCAAAAGTAAAGCATAAATAGATGTTTATTTAACTAATAAAAATACTGATAATTGATTTTCAGCTGTTTTCATTTACTTCTTAGCACTTGCAAAGTTGTTCTGTTAATATTTTGTGCTATTTATCTTTTCATGCCTATAGACCAAATAAAATTACTATTTCAGTTACTGCATAACACAAAGATTTCTTTCCACAAATATTTTATACTTAAAAGCAGAGAAATAAAACCACATTCAGGTGATCAAAATACTGAAATAAATTTAAAATTAAGAAAGATGAGATCACAAAAACTTCTCAGTAGGAAAGCTTTAAATGTGTTTCAGAAAGTTAATCCCAATTCTCCACTATTTGAAACAGTTTAAGAGCTGTTAAAAAGCTCTATATTGTTAAAGATCTGAGTTTAGTTAAAGAGCTGTATATTGTTAAAGAGCTGAGTCATTGACATGTCTTGACATTATGGAATGCAATCTGAATATTGGTCTATTGGTCTAAAGGGGAAAATAATGTCACAGTTTATACATCATGAGTAAGACCTTGCATCTACAATACTACTAAAGGTTAATTAAAATGAAATAGTCTTTGATTTCTTCAGTATATAGTCAGAAAAATTTCACATTAAAACCTTGAATTTTGGTTGAAATTACACAGTAACTCAAGGGATTTTTTTTTAATTAATTGGTTCAAAAAGAATTGCAGGCAGTTACAAAATGCCAGTTAGAGATGAATATTTTATTTTCTCCCTTTAGGGAGGAGCACTAGCATGTAAGAAATTGGTAAGATCTGAAAAACAGCCTTGCTAAAACCTGTGGTGAAGATTTCCAAAATATTAAGCCTCTTTGAAATACTATTTTTTTTTTTAAAGCAATGTTACAAAACACTATTTCCAGAAGAAAATCTTGTATCAATGTAATTTAAATTTGGTTGTTTTTATTCACTTATTTTTTCAGGTCCAGATATATTTTAAGTAATTTTTATTTAACACAGTAGGAAAATGAAAAAGAATCCTTATTCAAGTACTCACGAAGCTAATTGCCATAATAAAACTTGATCTTCTCTTGTATTGATTGTTACCAGATTTCCACCTATTTCTCTACAGAATTCTTCAGCTTCAAACCAAGACTTTTTTTGTGTTCTCTCTCTCACAAAGAACTGTTGAGAACAAAAAGTAAAAATAAATTTAAAAATAATAAAAATTAAAAAATTAAAAAGTAAAAATAAATTTGTACAGCTTATAAAATATAGTTAATTAAAATAAGCACCATTTTAGCACACATTTATTATTGAGTAAGACAATATGACATCTGTCCAAGACTCTAATATTAAAAATTAAAAATATGAAGTGTAAATTTTTTTTTCTTAGCATCATCTGTTTTAAAATAAGGCAAAAGTAGTAGAGACATCTGAGGAAAACAAAAGGTATCAGAATGTGCAAAGGAGACAAAATTAATTTGTAACTTAACTGGAACTTTGTCCACTGAAAGGTTCAGAAAAAGATGGAAGAACTCAACCATGGGGTTTCACAGCAGAAAGCAGGAGATTTTTGAGAAAAGGAAGGTGAAGGGTAAGAGAGTGAGTTGGACCAGAAAAGACAGAATGGATGCAGAAAGCTGTTTGACCAAGTGTGGACCCCAGCTGGGGAAGAGGTTTTTGTATTGATGTGCAAGTACACAAATGCAAAATACACTTTCTGCCATGACAAACATACATTCTTGGACTAAGGATATGCTCAACAGGACTAAATGCTTGACATTTTATGGAAATGATAATTAACAATTAATTAAATGGCAGAACCAATATAATAATTACATGTGACATAGATACTCAGACTCTTGTAAATACAGGAATAAAATCAGCTCTGGTCTCCCAACAGGGAGAGAGTCTCGGGAAAGAAAGTGAGAGCAAAAATATATAAAGACGTGGAAGAACAGTGCTGCACATTTATTTATTTGATCTATATTGCTTTTTATTCCTTTTTTCCTTTGCAAAAAGGAGAGCTTTTTAAGGCCTTTTTAGATAAATTAAGAGAATGCTCAGGTGTTTTACTTGCTGAAGATTGACCAACTAAACCCAGATCCAAAAGTATTGCTATATCACACGCTGTGTGAGAAAAGCTTGTCAGAGGGGCACGTTTTCTCTTAGAAACATTGTCTTAAGCAAATAACGCAGCTCTTGAGATGTAATATTGTGTTTTTTTCTGAAGCAAATAAAACTCCTGGAAGCAAATAAATTAGATGAGGTTCTCACCTGGAATTTAGATAAAAGAAAGCATATTTCTAGTACTCTGTGTTCACAATTTTTCGTTGTTGACTTTCATTACATTTGATGGGTTTCCCCCCAATGTTTTCTTGCCTTGAATACCAAAGAGAAGATCATTCCTAAATAATTCCCCAGCATCCTGGTGACCAGGGCACCGTCCCCTGGTTGGTCTGCCCCATGCTGAAGCTCCCAGTGAAGGTGGACACACACTTACTTTGATGCACGAGTCTGCCTGGGAGGCTCTGTCCCAGCCTTCGGCACACGTGGCCACAGGAACCTGTCCTGGAGGAGCAGGAGGTGGCACTCCTGCTGCCCGCTGTTTGCAAAGGTAACTTGATGTCTTCTCACAGCTAACAACATCCCATAATCCAGCTGCAATTCCAGTTCCCATGACAACACAGCCTTGCTTGTTCCCTTTGTGATGTTGGAAAATAAATGGATAAAAACAAAGCCTTAATTGTTGTCTAAGGAACGAGACCTTTGCTTTTATTCATTGAAATATGAAAAGAAAGATACAGATTACACAGATTAAAAAATATCCTGGATGTAAAACTATTTTAATACCTCCAGGAAGAGGCCACATATGGGCAAATGAGTCCCACAGACACAGCTTTACCAAAACCAAAGATTTGCTGCTTCAGAAAACAAATCTTCTTTATCTTGCCACCCCAGGGAAATCACAGGGAAAATGGCTCTTGATTATGTTTACACAGGTAATAAATGACCTGACAAGTACTTTGGAGTTCTCAATATTCTGATAATTCAGTTTCAAGGGTGATGTCAAGTACAATAGATTTGTTTTAAAGCATAACTAGCTGTGTGAAGGCAAGAGCTCACGGGTAGCTGCTAAGCTGTATTGCTGAAAGGCCAAAGAGCTGCATGTTCACTGCTCACTTCTCACACATGAACATTGTGGGTCAGAAAACTGTCCAGAATAATTTTCTAAACCTGATGAGTTGTTGTTAACTGGTGTTAAAAATGGAAAAATATTGATACCATGGACCTTGTTAACTCCTGCATGGTATTGCCTTCAGTCTAACCTTGCACATCTTGGCAGGATGTTGACTTACACCAACTCCTGTAGCTCAGCTGTGACAGTGCTGGCTGGTTGCACTGGTGCCAGCTGCAGGTCTGATGGTGTCAGCCATCAGCTACAGGCACATAACATAGAGCCCACTCTAATTTCTAACCAGAGGAATGAAAGCACAAACCTGTGTGTGTTGCAGCTGCACTCCTGTCACAGGGGTTGAGCCCATGCAGAGCTTACCTGGCATTGCTGTGTTCCAGTGTGTGAAATGGGGAGTTTCTCCATTGGTCCAGCTGAAACTCCCTTGTTCTTCTGTGTAAGAGAGACCAATCCAGAAATATTTTTCAGACCTCAGGCCCGTCAGACTAATCAGAAAGGTTTGCTCATTTCTGCAGTGGGAAAACAATGTTCATTCACAGCCTGTCAGTGTGCAATATTGATCTAAGTGATGCAAACAGGAGAGTGTTAACACGACCCCAAAACAGCACCTTGGTGAAGTTCAGGCAAAACCCTGGCAGTCTTTAAACTGCAGTCAAAAGAATTTCATGAGGGACAACTTTCTCCTTGCAGCTGAAGGCAGCTGAAAGGTCACAAATTGCTGCTCACATGGGCTTCTTGTTGTATTCTGCTTTTTTCACTGTCTTTCCAAATCTTTGAGGTGCCTCAAACAGACCACCAAGACAGAACCAAGCTGTCAGCTTTGCTACCCATCCCCTCTGAAGGCAGTCATGTTCCTCAGGGGCCATGAAGCCTCTGAAGCCTGACTGGGTAAAATAGAGATGATACATTCTGGCTGTGGGAGAGGGCAGGTTCTAGGGAAGATTTCCTATATTTGTTCACAATTTGGCTTAGAAGGTAGTTTATGAAAATATTTTTATTAAAGCTTTCCTATCACTATGAGAGACCACCTGTCAATAAGTAGATGGAAATAGTAGTACCTATTTTCCAACAGAAAAAATTCCCAGCAAACAAAAAAAATCCCAAAACCCAATCAAACAGCCAAAAAGAGAACAAAAAACCCCACCAAAGCCGGAAGTTGCTTTAATTATAAATTGAAAGATAAGAGGAAACTGCTTAATTCAAGAAGCCCCCAAATTTGAAAATTGTTATAATGGATTAAGTAGATAGTCCTACAATATTGAGGTGTTTGGTTTGGGTTTACTATTCCTGCATGGATAATCTTTGTATGCCTTGCTACGATAATTTTTTTTAAAAGTGCTGATAAAGCACTTTGATGGGTTAAAAAACTGGAAAAGTTTTGCAAATTTTTCCATTAAAAACGTTTTTTTAAAAAAGTAATTTCCTCACCTGCTTTCCACTGTAGCTAGATAAGCTTTGCTGTGTTCACATGTCTTATTTGCTTCAGAGAATGTCAAAAGTGCAGAACCCACCAAGTAACAGTGAAAACCATATCTTTTCCAACCCTGTGACAAACATAAGATTTTTTATGTGCAATGGAAAGAAACTTCTATGTAGAAATTTCTCTGCTGTTGTGTGTATAAATATTCAATGTTCAATTTGGTGCAGCTAAGTTTTAAACTAAGCTAAGACTGGGCTAATTGGTTAGTAAATAAAATCCATTCTTTTTTATTGTTTACTCCTACAGAAGGCCTTTTTGCTTAAGGGATGACATTAAGATCTTAGTTTTCAACTCTTTTATGCATGCATAACTTTTCAAAGAAAATTGTCACTGTCCTATTTGGTGTGGCTTTCCAGTGCTCTGTAAGGTTGAGATTATATAACAGAATAATTCTATAATA
>VZTB01000696.1:841877-935285 GCA_013397245.1 Thryothorus ludovicianus
TGTCTATATGAGGTATGCAAAGAGCACCTATGGTGCCCACGTCGGGTATTAACTAGTTCATCCTTATTCCTCTCCCAGAGCTTAAACTTTGCTGAAACAAAGGGAAAGAATTTAATGTAAAATTTCTGGATCAGAATTTTCACCTGACAAGGAATTTCAGAAGGGGATACTAGGAAGATGCTTCCTCTCCTTCTGATGTCTCCTGACCTCTGAACTTGTCTTCTGGTTGATACCGAATTTAGGGGCAAAACTATTTCAAGGAAATGTAAAGAATGACACCTGAATAAGCAATAAGTAAGTCATTTTGGTTAGTGCAGCTGTTAATTTGCCTTGCTGTGGAATGAGTGCATGTTATACCTGCCCCCTCATGGCCACACAGTCCTCCTGCCCGTTGGTGTCGATGGGATGCCTGCGCTGCCACTTGGTGAACGTCACAGGGGTCCCGTCACTCCACTCGAAGTAGAAGTGAGCCTTCAGGTCATTCAGACCCAGCCACAGCTCTTCTGTTGGCTCTGAAGCACGACAAGAAATAGGTTTGGTTACTCTCCACTGTGCAGTGAACATTTCCACATGCAGAAAAAACAGGGACTGATAAATTTAGCACATGGTACACAAGAGGTGGTCTTTGTGCTTTTATAAAAGTGCTGCTTCCTCTCAGATCTCTGTAAGAGATGTGTTGTGGAAAAACTATTGGATTCTATTAATAAATGTTGATTCTATTGAACATAAGGCTCTTTACGGCTGGCAGAAGATTTTTGCAAACTTTCTGTGGTTCAAAACAACAAAATGATCCTGAGCATGGAGACACTGAATGGCTGCAGGTATCCCACCTCTCAGGAGATCATACTGAGTCCATGCCATGAATATAAAATGTGCCTGCCAGTACATTAGGAAACTTGTGTTGGCCCTTCAGGTGTGCTCACCAAGGCCAGGATCTGCAGTGTCAGGACTGGTCACTACAGATCCAAGGGGTACCAGAAGTTACAAGATATTGTTTTCTTAGAAGGGTATAAAGCAAGAGGTTAGTGTCAGAAAGAGGTTTGAATCTAAGCAAGAAACTTATCTTCTAGGTTTCCAGCTCAGTTCTAAAGCCTTGTACATAAAATATAGGTGCCAAAAGTGCAATCATTAGAGATCTTTATGTGTCTCTGGAAAGAATACCTTCGTTTTTGTTTTCTTCTTCTTTATAATGGTTTACAATGTGGATTGTTTGTTGATAAGCATAGATATAGTTCTGTATTTATGCAACAGCAACAACATAAAAGAGCATGGTAAGTTGGATTCAGTCTTTCACTTGTGATATTTCAGAGAAAGCATTAATATTTAATATGAAGTTCAGCTTTTATGTCACAGATGGAGCAAATGCAATACAGGCCTACATACATACTCACTGTAACCAAGCTGTGACACTAGAAAGCTGTATTCAGCAATGCTGTGGATGCTTGCCAAATCTCCATCTTGTTTTTTACATGAAGATTGAGCATCTTCCCATGTTTTGGGGTCCTGGTGAATCTTGTAGCAGTGACCTGCGTATGGCCACCAGCCATCTGTGCACTGAACAGGCTTCAATTCCCCTAAAACCAAAACACATTTTTTTTCAGAACAAGAGTAAAATAAAGAACACTAGAATGAGGTCTCTTGAGTAGTCTTTACAAAATTGGGACTACTTGAACACACATAAAGCTGTAGTTGGCGATGCAAAACACATTCAAATTAAAAGCAACTATCATTAAGGCACAGAATGTTAAATATGTGAATAGAATGAAGTCTCCTTAAACAGAGAGCCACTGAAAAATGCCCACATTTTGTCAGAAATGTCATTTGAAATAATGATCTGTGAGGAAAGAGAGACCAAAGCAGACATCAGCCTCTCCTCTCTTTGTCCCTCAGAGCCACTCAGTCTCATGTTGCCTGCAGGGGCTCACGCTGGGCTCTGCCTGCTGCTCTATGGTTTTTCACAAACAAACATATTTTTTAAGTATGGAAAAGCATGGAGCAGTTTTTTGATAACTGCAGGTCAGTAAACCTTGTTAAATGGTGGAGATGTATCCTCTTAGTGGCTTTTTAATATATTAAATTCTTAAAAATGTACCTCAATTTTACTTTAAAAATAAAATCCTGTATTTCTTTTAAAGTTTAATACTGGAATAAAGATTCCCTGAAATTATTTATTTCTCTGCTTTCTTTAGCGCAACCCATTCTTTAAAAGTAAATTTTGCAACATTCCCAGGTGATGAGCTCCAGTGGGCTTCTCTTGCATGGGGCACATTCACAGCTGCTGCATTGAGGTGGCCCAGGGATACAACAAGGTCTGTGTCAGTGTTGTAGCTGCTTCTGCTTCTGCTCATATGAAACCAAAGCACTGCAAACTGCAGACATCCGGCAGAGAGGGACTTCTTGATGAATATAGGAGTGATTGCAGTTATTCATTTGGAGCAAATGAGAACAACATTTCTACCATATTTATGTAAATTTGCTGTTTGGCACTGGTTACCATGATGGAGCATCTACAATCTGTCTTGCAAGAATGCATGATAGAATGATAGAATAAAATAATGTTATTCTCCTATGAATTTTAATACACAAAGGTAGAAAAAAGGCAGTATGTAAAAGTCTGCGTGTCCTGTATAGAAGGGTTTTTTGAAGGTTCCTAAGACCTTCTTTGAAAAATAATGCTGCATACAAGTTCTTCTTTCTAGAAGTCATAAAAACCTTTCTTTTTATTTGACTTACCTACCTTTGGGCATAATGTCAGGCTTTGAACTGAAGGATCCCTTTTTGCAAATATAGCCTAGTCTCTGGTTGCATGCTTGGTTTTCCCACTTAGCATTCTTTCTGGGATTCAGCACTCCACAGATTTTTCCAGGGAGCAGGAAAGGACTTCCTGTAAGTAAGAGAGTAAATAGACTCTCACAGCAAGAAATGAATAAAACATATTAACAGAAACATCATATTACCAGTGGAAATAGCTATTTTGTATGATTCCTTGAATCACTAATAAGAAGAAACCCTTCCCTATGGGATATCTGCCTTAAAGTCTGCAAGATGCTACCCTTAGTCGATACACTGAGAGTGAAATAATGACCATTCACTGACTTTATTATCAGGATAGTACTGGGAAATGTTTAATTCTTTTCCTGACACTTTGGTTCTTACAGAAAGAACTGCTGAAACTAGATCTTTATCTTGTGTCAAAAACTTCCAAACTTTAGAATATTGAGTTTTAAGTTATGTTATGCTTCCAGTATATTTCAGGAGTTTCACAGTTCTGCTTTTCTATGAAATAGCTTTTTTTCTATTCTGTTGCAGTGTACACAAATCTCTGTAAGCAGCAAACGAAATTTCCTGATACAGCTTTTGAAAACTTTAGTTTAATTTTTGCTTTGACACCTTGTAACTTTCCTGAATCAGGAGACATCTTGGAATAATCATGGCAGAAAGCAAACATAGAACCAAAAAAAAACAAGAAGCAAAGAGAAGAACTTGCCCTGTATGAGGAACAACAAAAACCCACCCCATTTCCCTTCCTGGAGTGTCCCAATGTACTTTTGCATGAACTGTTGAGGAATTATAGGATTAAGCTTCTCAATAGTGCTTAGAATTTCTCCAAACAACATAGTGTCATTACTTGCTGAATATTTTGCTAGCTTTGGAAGATTTGATTTATATTCACACTCATGGACAGCATGTTATGGAAAATTCTGATCTTTGATGTGTAAGGTTACGTATCACTCCAAATGACACTCTGCTTTCATAAAAGAAAAAAAGAAAAAGCTCTCTGTATAGATAAGAGAATACAATAATATGCTATAACTGATACCCACTCTGAACTTTGTAATTTGAAAGTATTAGCCTTAAAACAGGGATCTAGATCTTGAGCTCTTTTAAATCAGAATGGACTTTCCTGAAATAAAGTTAGCTAGTGCAGTTTTTATTAGTTAGTGTCTTATCAGAATTAATTCAAGGATTACAAAATATCTCTTACCTGGAGCCCAGTTTAAATATCTGAAAGGGCTGCCCCCAGCCCATTGCCATCCGCTGTTGAAATCCAAAGCATTCAATCCAATCCAGAAGGCAAAACCAAACTCTTTAGTTAGCTCTAAATTAGGAAAAATTCCCTCAGTTGTATCTCTATTTTTATTCATTAAGCGTAAACTAAGAAATTCATATTTTAAACCATTATTAAACTAGTACTTTCTGCATTACTGAGACACACTGATTACAAAAAGTAAAGTTTGTAAATGAATCTGTATTGATTTACCAGAGATCTTACTAGGGCAAACTAACATTTCACTATTTAAATAAGACTTTATTTTTCTTACTTTCTTCCATTAGAACATAAGACACATAAAAAAGCCCTGATTTTTATAAGGGAATTTTGCTGAAAGTCTTCTGCAACATATTTCATGGACTAAAAAGAAAAAGTAAATGTGTCAACAAGTTTTTTTCCCAGCTTTTTTTTCCCTATGAGATTTCTTTCAAAGCCTCTTTTACACTATTTATAACCAAACAGGTGTCATGATACCTGTATCTGAAATCCGCTGGAGTTATTTTGATTTTATGTATGCAAATGTATTCATACTAGGGCCAATCTAACCATCATCATATGTTCTCCTGAAAATATTAATAGTCCTTGAAACACAGTGGAAAAGGGTAGATTAGAGGACCAGCCAATCCATCCTTTTACCTCCTATATATGCTTGCTCCTGAGTCTCTGTAATGCTTAGTAGTTCTGCATTTTGCTGCTGACAGCTTTTCCTTGCTTGGTGCCATGTTAGAGCTGATTCTGAGTTTATCTGATAGTGAATGCCGGTTGAAACATCTTCTGTCCAAAATCTTTGTGTGTTACCTGGAAGAAGTGATATAGAGAACTGTTCTAGTGGACTCATATATCCCAATTAAAAGAAAATAAAGCGTGTAATAATGCAAAATTTCTAAAGACACACTATGCATCAGAAAAAAAAAAGTCTAGGTATCAAATTAGAAAAAGGAATAATTTTTTAAAATTAAAAATACTATTTAAAATTTCTGTATTTTTAAACAGGACTGAATTGTTTCCCAATATTTGCTTTTGAATTTTCTCATATACAAATGCAATTTTAGGTAAATTCAGACATATCTATTGATTGAAATAAAGAGATTCCAGGGTGAAGTAAGAGGAGAAAAGCAAATGTGTTAGGTGAACTATGGAGGCTTGGAGGCTCTTCATGCCTGATGGGTAGGAAATCCCTTTTAGGTCACCATCAAGAGAAACAATTTTTCCATAATTGACAAAAAGTGGCCTTTGACAGTTTGAGAAATAATAAAAGTCTGTGTAGCACCAGTGCACAGCTCAGCTGCTGTCTTAGCAGAGCAACTCACTAAACCTTGTGGAACTGCTGTGTTATTGGGAAGGACATTGGTGAGACCAATGTTCATGTCCTGAACTGGAAGGATCCAAACATAAGTTCTGTGCAGAAGACAGAACAAAGTTGGGAGAGGAGGATAATTCTCACAGCAGCATTTTTGTGTAGGATGACAATAGGAAACTAGAACAAGGTAGAAATCAAAGAGGAAACAACTAGAAAATAGCATTTTTACAGGGAATAAACCTATAGGGAATGCCTGAGGAATGAACAGAAATAGTTTTTGGAAAGGAAGATGAATGTCTAAACAATAAGATAGATGTCTAAATTCATGCTGTTCATGCCATAAAAGAGCATCACCACCCCTCTGGTTCACAGAGAGAAACAGTCACCTCCAGCATTTGAGTCAGAACCTTTCTGGGCTGAACCACTCTTTGGTGGCACATCTTGCTCTCCATTCACCACAGAGACAGCTCTCAGCCATTGGGACTAGTGTCCAGTCAGGTGATTTTCATTTGGGCTACTCTGACAAGGTCAGGCAGGCAGGTGTGCAGCTGGTAGCCCATAAAACACCTGGTAGCTCAAGAAATGGCTTGCTCAACAACACTTCATGACAAGTTAATAAATAAAATGCATTGCTTACTTGTTAGTGGACAAAACCCATACAGTTTATCAGCATCAAAATCTGCAGTTGTTGCACACCAGAGCAGCCCATCCGATCTGTCAGCATCTGTGCACTCGTTGTACTGCTTGTCCTTGTATTTGAAAGGGAATACACAAGGCTGTCCATTGGCATTTCCTTGTAATGTAAAAATAACTAGGGGGGAAAAAAGTGTTAAGAGGACATGAAAATAATAATAAAATCATCTCTCTAACTTTCTAGTAATGGATATATCTATTATATATTTGTCTATCTAAATTGAGAAGTTATGCAATTTTTTAACTTTTTATTGTTATAATTTCCTCCCCAGTGTAGCTACAGATTTTAAATAAAATGTTGTAGTAAAATGAGAAGTTTAAATACTGTAGTTAGAGTTTGATATATATACACTTCAGGCAAATCAAATTCTGTGATGAAAAGTTGGTGATACATTGAGGTTCCTGAAGAGAGAAAAACTACAAGAATTGAAACAACAGTGAGTTCACTGCATTTTTGTTTTCTGCACAGCTCAATAAGTTTGCTTTATTTGCTTGATTACCCTATCCATAACTACTCTTTCACCCCATCTATTTCTTAATGGTTGAAAAATAATAACGTGGCTGACCAGAGAAAATAGAGACCAGATTGTCATGAGCACATTTACACAGTGAAAATTTTAGGTCTCAGTTGCATATTTCTCCACTTGGAGAAGTCTTGCAGATTCATCCTGAACTCAGATTCTTTAAGATGAGCAATGCTTCATATTTTTAAACTATTACAGGATAATGAGAATGTTCTTTTGTTGTGAAATTTCTGATTTAGGCTCTCAGTCTCACATTCATGCAAACTCATTCCTCCACTCAGTTCTGCACACATTGCTGCTTTACCATTTCTCTCTATAACTATACCCAGTGGCTGGTAAACATTTTCAGAGTAGAACTGTTCTAATTTTGTGAGACTGGAGGGGAGGAGCCAGTTCTTCCTTCTCATGTCATGGGACAGAAAGAGAAACTTCACAGATATCATGTAAATATGTAAATCCCTTGACTGATCACTGGGATGTGATGAGGAAGGTAAATGGAAAGAGGTCCATTCTCCCTCATCTTTCATTTTCCTCCCACACAATGCCATCTAATTTAATATTTAATTTAAACAGAAAAAAAATCCAGTTTAAAGGTCCTTCTCTTATTATCTCAATTTTTCCATCATCTCTACACCCTCTCCTATTCTGTGAATGAAGAACTGCCAGGGTACCTAACATGCTCTTTTGATCATGTATCAAATCTGATAAAACATACAAAATAATCAATCTATGCCTGAAAACTGTAAAGCTGCCCAAAGTAAAACATTTTCATATCTAATTTAATACAAAATTAGCAGGAAACTTACCTGATGACTGTAGTGAATGTTGCATGAGTGAAAGGAAAACTAGAAACCTGGAGAAATTCATTACAAAGGTAACTTGCTTCTCATTCTACTGAAAGTTAGGTTGGAAGATTGGCAACATATAAAAATCCTTCTCTCTGTAGATTGTAATGGGTCCTTCTCTGTGTCAACGGGTTGATGGATAAAGCTCAGTACTCTAAATAAGGAAATGTCCTGTCACATGGTATTTTGAAATGACTGGAGTGCACACTGTAAACACTGCTCTCTTTGAAGAGCAAGTCCCTTCCAAACCTGAAGCCTCCATCCTTGTAACTAGAGGTGGAGACATTTGTCATCTTCGGTGACATTGCTAATATCAATATAGGCTAGTTATTGGAAAAGCAACTTGAGAATTAGGGACAGAAATATCAGTGAAATATCATCAATTAAAATCCTCAGTTTTAACCCATGCATCTCAGAAACAGAGACAACATCCCAGTGGTTCAGTACAATGAAGTAATGTCACAGCACTATACATGTAGAAGAAAGAGAGCAAACTGTACAGAAATTTCAGTGTTCGGCACATTTTGAGGTCTTGCTCACTTTGAGGCAAATTTAGCTTCATTACACTCATTTATTTGATCCCACTTTGGGGCTGGGCTGTTCATAATTCCTTGTCAAAGACCTGAAAAGTGAAGATGTTCAACACTGTAGTCTAGTGGTAAGCTTCCCTGTAACAGAAAGGAAAGTTTTG
Organism: Thryothorus ludovicianus; assembly: GCA_013397245.1. Lineage (NCBI taxonomy): Eukaryota > Metazoa > Chordata > Aves > Passeriformes > Certhiidae > Thryothorus > Thryothorus ludovicianus. The sequence continues at coordinate 849,982 of VZTB01000696.1, forward strand.
CCTGGAATACTTTAATACTTTACCAAACACACAAGAGGATGTGTTTATCTATCTGAGAAATTCCTAATGAGGCTGTTTCAGGACAAAGCCAAAGACAATATAAATTGGAAAAGTTTCTTTTAACCTGTGAGCAAAACACTCATCTGAGGGTTATGTTGGCATGGCAGTTTTTGTACAAATATGCTGCAAAGCCCTACAAATGTCCACAAGTCCTGCTATTCCTTCTATTTATTTACATGAGTGAAATTAAAAGAAGTTGTGATAATGAAATTGAAAAAAATCAAGAAGTGAAATAGCCAGTAGTGAAATATATATAGAAGCTAGAAGAGTAGATGTCATAAGAGGAGCAACTATCATTGCTTTTATTTTTAAAAGAGTGTTGGGGAAAATTATTGCAAGAACCAGAAAAACTTGTTGATTTAGCTGTAGAAAGTAGTAAGAGATAAAAACATTTTCTGAAAAACAAATGTCTGAGTTAAAAGCAAAATAAGGAACTGAATGAATTGTTTAATAATAACTATTTTATTTGCAGATCACATTAAGGGAGGGCTTAGCATGTGCAAGGCTTGCAAGAGTAGCTTTGACTTGTAGAATTGAATGGTGCCACAAGCACCAATGTCATGGGGCACAAATAGCAGCTGAGTTTCCTAAGTGAAACTATATTTCAGATATAAGCAATAACATGGAATTGCTCTGACAAAGGAAATTCCAAGACAAAATACCTGGAGGACACAATTCCTGCCCAGTTCTCTCATTTGCCTCATTAAGTGCCAGCCTGGATCTAGTTCAAACTGGGCTTTCTTCTCCCTCTTGTGTAAATGGAAGCTTGTGAGGATTCATCCAGGGCTACAGTGGTGGGGAAGGATTAATGCAGGCTAAAAGAAGAATTGAGTCCTTCAGAGCTCTCTCTTTTACATTACCATCCAGCTTCATGCTGGTTACAAAATTTCTGGGGTCAGTATTTTGTGTGCTGTGTAACACTTCGTGCAATAACCTGTTCTCAGCAGTGTCCTACACTCTTTCTTGTATTTATATCAAGAAAACTGGAGTTCAGTGCTTAGGAAAGCAACTTCATTTGGGTTTTGTGCTGTGTTTTGGTGGTTTTTTTGAGTTTTTTGGGGTTTTTTTTTTGTTTGCTTTTTGGTTGTTTTGGGGGTTTTTTTTGTTATTTTGAGGGGTTTTTTGTTGTTGTTTTTTGGTTGGTTTGGTTTTATTCCCCCAACTTTCCAGCTAGATTCTGTGCAGCCTGGGGAAGGCAGGTTGTTTCCTCAGGATATCTGCTAAGCACTCTCTTGTAAAATGTTTACCTTCTTAATTGTATTTACAAATCAATCAAAAGCTATCTTGTAATGCTTTCTACTGTTTATCTGACGTCTAAACTTTAGTGTCTTGCAGATTTCTAGTACAGAACCATCTGCTGCATTTCTTAGTTTTCAGTTCCTTTTTCTTGGATTTGAAAATGGGAAGTTGGTGCTTATTCAAGCTGAATTCAAAGTGGTGAGGAGAGAAGCCCTCCTTGTTATTGACAAAAGAGTTATTGTGCTGACAGGAGCACCTCCCTTCCCCTTTCCCCTCACTTGATTCACAGGGAATGCTGAAGCTGAAAGTTATACCAATAGAAAACTTATTTATTTATTTATTTCAAAGCATGAACAAAAAGAAGCAAGAATGTCAGGGCAAGAATATTTTAATTCATGTAAGTGAACCTAATACAGTTAAAAATCACATTATTGGATTGAAAAATTATTACCAGCTTATACCTGGATTTAATATTCTTTACTGACATGAACTGTGTTTTCCAAAGCAGAAAATGAACATGACAAGGTTTTTATGCCAAAGTTTTCTTAGAAAAGAATATGAAGCAATTTTAAAAGTGTAATAGGATTTAGTCATAAGGAACAATAGAAATACTAGTCTGATACAGTGAATTTCATGGGGTTAAATGAGTTCAAGTTCACAAAAGAGTGTGACAGGATCAAATTTTTGAGACTTTTTTAAGTGTCCATAATGTCACAGCAATGCAGTTCTAAATGGCATTCACTCTTTATTGGACATTCATTCCCACTGTTGACTTTCAAATTCCTTTTTCAATACATTTAATTGGTTTTGACAGGGTTTTTTGCATGACCACCCTTAGTAAGGCACTTGAGGACATCTTGACCGTTAAAAAAATTATAACGTCAAACTCTAATTCTGATTTTGTAAAATATTCATTATTAAAAAAAATCAGCTAGTGCAAAAGAGGAAATTGATTTAATTGAAAATTACACTAGATCTCGCTTAAGATCTCACTAGACACTTTTAACAGATACATTCTTTAATTTCTGCAAGTAACATTCTGCTCCAAGTAACATACCACAGGACCCATTCTCATCAGTCCTTTAGTCACCAAAACATCATTTTAATAGTGTTTCATTGCCAGAATCTGTTGAGAGTTGGTTTTGTCTTTTTCTTTTGTAGAAATAGGCAGCCATGCCAGCTCCAAAAACAGTTAAAACAGCCAAGAAAATGAGTGGCCAAACAGAGACATGAACAGATGGGCGAGTCTCTTCATTCTTTTCCTTGCCTGAAATGAATCCACATAATTGTGAGGAAGCACAGTAGTTTTTATTTCCACATACAGCTTGAAAAGCATGAAGGAGATTCCCTCTCTTGTTTGGACTTGAAGGCTGTAGATCTGAGTCCTGAATTGTTGCTAATCAGTAGCCAGGTCTCTGTTCCCAAAGCTAACACTGGTTTTAGTGGATCTGGAGTACAGTGACATACAATGTGTGCAGTGGATGCTTGTAAGAATTTAATGAAAATTTAAGCTTTAGATGGACATGGGATGCTAATTATTGGAAATTAGTTTTACAATATTTTTTGTTAAACGATTTACAATAATATTTTTGGAGGAAACTTTCCTAGACATCTCCACAGTTTCCAGCAGCCTAGTTAAAGCACTCTGCAGCTGTTCTGGTCTGGCCACTGCTGAGCTTGCCAGCTCAGGGTTAGCCCTGCAGCAGTCCTTTTGGCAAGAACAGGGGAGTGCTCTGGTGCCTGTGAAAGCCACCCTGGGGTTACCCCGAGTGACTGATAGCAGTGCAACCCTCAGCAGGACTTGTTCTCTAAAGGAGAGTGGTTTGGGAAACTCATTTTAAGTTCCTTCTCATTGCTCTTAATTTTCATATGAAAGCTCTTACCTTTTTGTTTTATCGGACTCCCATTCAGCTCAACTTCAATGAATAGCAGAGAGAAATCATATGACACTTTATTAGAATCTGTATGTTTGGCTGTTTGCAAAAATAGCACAGGAACAAAAACCCCTGAAATTCTACCATTGTATTTAGTAACATACATGTCTGCTATGAAAGGCAACAAATTGAGGCAAAAAATACTAAAATCTAATACATGCTACAAAATACTAAAAACTAATACAAAAAATTGCTAAGCTTTCACCTTCCTACTTAACATTGCTTTATCCACTTTTGAAACTTTATATTGTTTTCATATTACCAACATTAAAATACTGATTCTTTTCTATATTCATACAAAATACCTTTTCACATTTCTCCTGAAATACTAATTTTAATGTACTAAGAACATGATGTACCACTCTGGAGATTAGTTTTACATGGCATATTGTGGGAAGATCTGTATGTCTAGCTGTTACAAAATTTCTGATTCCTAAATGTCTTCCCAAGAAAATGCCTACTGAATCACATGAGTAATCTTCCTATTTGTCTCTGTGTAAGATATAGACAGAGAAATGAAAGACCCTCATAACGTTGTTTTGTTGCTGTTGAAGAAGTGCAAAAAAAAAGCAGTTTGGCACTCAGAAATGAAGAATTATATACATAGAATTCAAGATTTCTAAATTATCATAAAAATATTTCTCCTCTTGGCCCTTCTACATTACAGTTTTCAAACACTCTTGATATCTAGAGGAGAATTTATAAAGGCAAAATGTAAAGTGAAAGCAAAGCAGAATGCAAAATGAATAGATACAGAACAGTAATCCCTTCTAAGGCAGGAAATAGTACATATGGGAGCACTGTATGATTCAATGGATGAACTTTAGAGATTCCTTATTATTTTAGTACTATGCAGGATGGAATGTAATTTTGATATTTTTAGTAAGACTTTAATAGGGATTACCTGATTTATTGCCATAGGCATGTGCTGATTTAAGCACAGAAATGTACAGTTCAAGAGAGATGACCATTTCTTGGTTACAGTTCAGCATCTTTTTCTAACAAAAGACTACTTGGAAAATGAATAAATTCTAACTCCAAATTTTTGCTTATTTTTTCACCACCTACCATATCTTGAGATGTCTTTATCATTGAAATCAAGCTTTTTTAATTTTCATCCAAATAATAAAATCTTAAAACTGGCTTTAGAGTCAACTTTTACTTTTTTTTTTTTTTTTTTCTTTTTTTTTTTTTTTTTGAGATTTTCAACATAAGTCAGAGATGCTACCCGTGATTTACTGGGAACAATGCACAAAGCAAAAGCTGGAAAATTAAACTTAACCTCACAGCTACCACAAAAGAAAGTGCAAAGATTTTACAAAAGCTACCTACCTTTTTTTATGTTCGATAGATTGACTTATAACATCTAAGTTAGAAGAATAAAATGATATTGCTTTCTTGCAGACTATTTCCTTTGTATCTCCACTTGAGAATAATACATGTAGTGTTTTTTCTCTGAAGCATTAGTCTGGTTTACACAGCATTGCGTGAAATTTTCCAGAAATGCTGATAAGACAGCTTCTCTAATGACTTAAAGTTTTCATTTAGAAGGGAAGTGTTCCTCACATCATTATTGCAATACAAACAGGTGACCTTTTAGAATGCCTGAGGCATTACTGATTCAGGGCCAATATAAAACCACTTTGGTATGTTGGGAAGTAATATATTTTTTGGAAGAGGAAAATTGATTATTCACATTAATTCCTCCCTGCAAGGGTGTAATAACTACTAGAATAACCAGTTCTTGGAATAGTCACACCCTTGCACAGGTGCCATATCAATGTCTGTGTTTGGTACTCAACATTTTCTGAAAGTTTCATTCTCAGCTAGGCTGTACAGGATGTTACTGTATTTCCATGTAGACAATGATGTGGAGAGCTTGCAATCTGCAAAAACAAGCAACTACAAATGATTCTAGAAGTGGGATTTTCCAAAAAAAACCTCCAGACCCATGATGAAGGGCTGTAACAGCTACTAGTGGACAGATCTGTCCTGTCTAAGGGCTGACATACTGAGGACTTACCTTTGGGTTTTTTGCAGATAAATCCTTTTTCAGCAGAGCAATCACTTTCATCCCAGTAGCCAGATGATGCTGTTATTTCCACACACTGATGCTCCACACCAAACACGTCCTCCTTCCAGTTAACAAAGTCCAGAACAGCGTTATCTAGCCACAACCACTGGCCTGCAGAGCAAAAAAAAATTAAAACCTGTTTATTTCTTTAATATTTTAACTCCTTAGCTCAGCAATTTACTTTAAATATCTATAGTAAGCCAGTCTTCAGCAGAAACCCATGTTTTTCTGGAAAAGTACAGTAATTCTCAATTTTCTCATATTAGCAATGCATTTTTCCAATAGAAATTGAAGACATACCTTCCACATTCCGGTACAGTCCTATCCAAAAGCCTCCTACTTTATTTCTAAGTGGTTGAATTTTATGAGTCAGAAAGTGAGATTCATCCATGTTTTCTACTGAAACCAAGGTAGCTCCTGAAAGAAATTAATAAGCAAATAACCATAACCTACGTGAGCAACCACTGAAATGACCTCCTCTTTTTAGTCTATACAAACAATGACTTCTGGCAGTATTAATGATGCTCCATTGGTCTCTCCACTGCTTCTTGCAGAAGACAATGACCTGGAGGTACCTGGAGGCTGTGGCCTCCCACTGCTGCCCCTGGGATGGAATCCCACAAGCCAGGAGCTGATGGGGAACTCACACACAGAGAAGCTGCAGATCTCAGAGGAGAGAAAGGCTGCACCAAGTCTCTTGTGTCAACTTATGTTCATTGTGCCAGCCTTAGAGCAGCTTAGTAAGCAAGAAATATTTCTAACTTTATTTTTAATCAATAGCTGTACATTTTTATGTTAGTTTTGTATAATTGGTACAAATCTTTTTAGTTGATAATGAAGGCTCTCACCTAAGCGAGCACACTCAAGGGAGGCCAGCGCCCAGGTTTTCCCAGCTGATGCTTCAAGGTAGTAGCAGTGATCATGGTAAGGGATCCAAGCCTGGAGTTCATCTGCTTCAGGACAGTCTCCAGGCAGCTCAGCAGGGTCAGTAGGAGCTATCTCTAACAAAGCCATATGGCATGAAATTGGTACTGCATTGTGAGTCATCTATGATTCTATATATGTGTAAATAGTGTGGGATTTCTCTCACCCAGCCTTATCTGTCTGGACGACTACTCATGACTGTTCCCACATTCTCCCAACCCAGACAACAGGGAGACCCAAGTAGTCAAAAGTCTGAAACACCTTATTTCTCAAATCACATTTCTAAGGACAAGGAATCAAATTGCATCCTGCAGCCTCTAACTAACGGCCTTGGCTGTGAGGAAAGCAAACCCTAAGGGATGATACAAATCTCAAATTTGCATTATCACAACACAGAAAGCTGTTGTAGGGTAATGAGTCATTAATGCCACAGTCCTATGTTGTCTGGCTGCTTGGTCCCTTCATATTGTCATCTTATCGAAAAAAAAACAGTGGAGCATGTGTCTGCCAAATCAGACTGTTTCTGATCATGAGTGCAACTCCAATTCACTTTGATGGATCTCTAGTTCTTGCACTGCACAAGAACACATTTATGCAGCTTTAAAACATAGAGGGAAAGCAGCACAATTCTACAAAATCTAGGTGCAAAAGTGCTTCTGCAAAGAGTTAAAGTAACATTCACATTGCCAAGGGCTCTTACAGTTTTAGCTCTAGCAACAGTGAATGGAAGTGAAACTCTTGTCTGTGCTTCAGCTCAGTGACACTCATGTGATCTTCCCCAGCTGAAGCTCATACAATCAGTGCACAAACCCAGCATCTACTTGCATTACACAGAGACTTGTGTGATTCATGGTTATGTCTTGTAAAGAGCAGGATATACCTTGGAGATAGAACTTCATCTCATGGAAACAGTTTTACTGTGACAGCACTGCAGCCGTATAGATTTGCACAAGAATTTCCTCTGCCTAAATTCATACATCATCCAATAGCAAACATCCACATTCTGCTGGGAGGTAGGTGCTACTCTGAAGCATAGCCCTCTGCAGGGCTAGCCCAAGGTACAGCAAAGTCTCCAGGATTAGGCAGGCTCTTGGAATTAAGGAAATGTCGTTAAATTATTTCATGCCTTTGCTTACCATCTGATATCATGCAAACTGAAAAGTAGCTTTCATTGCAAGGTGCTGTTTTCCAAGTACCATCAAGATCAAGGTAAACACAAGCATTATTCTCCTTTGGTTCCCCTGATGCCCACTTTGTGTACCTGGTTTTCCAGTTATTGGTCCATTTGTAATAACCACCAGTCTGAAAACAAAGGCATTCTGGTAATAGATTTTTATTTTTTTTTACATAAAAAGTTCTGTCACATAAATATAGTGTGAATATAATGATATGTCTATTTGATCTTTTCAGAAAAAAGTGCCACTTTTTCAAACCCCATTCACTGTTCTAAGCAATGTCACCAGACAATCTGAGTTACACAAAAGCTACATGAACAGTATTCAACACTGCATTGCTTTTGAGAGGGTTTTTCTGAAGTAACAGACTTTTACAATATGGCAAGAAAGTCAGATGAGGCCATCTTAGGTCCTTTAGCAAATCCTACATCAAGAGAAACGATTACAGAGAATTTGTCCTCTCTGCTCTGCTTTATTAAAGTTAAAATTGGGAGCTATTTGTGCATAAAGATTACTCGACATTAAACATTAAATAGTCAGCTTAAGTCTTAAAATGTCCCCCTAATACTCACAGTAACTTCCATTAATATAATAATAGCTCTAAATATCCCTCTGTATAGCAGGGTGTTTGACTTTCAGGATGGCCAACAGTCACTTCATGACAGCTGCACTTTCTCACTCTCAGTCTGTAGCTTGACTTCTTTTAGTCTTTCTGTAACTTTCTACTTTTATCTTTTGCTTCTTGCATAACCTTTCCTGTGATTCTTCACTCTGTTTGGTAGATCCTCAACTAATTTTAACAGTACCCCTAGATTTTATGCATTTACACAGTGAAGCCATGCAGAATACAATTGTTCCTCTGTTCAAAACTGCTCATCCAGAAGACTATTAGAGCAGGAAAATTCCCTGAGCACCTGCCCCTCCCATCCATCCAGCACTTACCATATTGCTGTTCAGACCAATCCATACAGGTTGTCCATATTTCAGCATCTGGATCCACAAGAATGAGTGGATGTAGGCATCTGAAATGCTGGCAAGTTCTGAAGATTTGTCCTGACAATTTTTTCTCGCCTCTTCCCATTGCATTTCAGATGAAATAATTGAATAGCTACTGTCACCATAACGAGTAAATCCAGAGGTGGGATTTGTTGTTGGTACTTCAAGCAGTGAGGGAACTATGGAGGGAAAACTGAATGAATGAATTTGCAACATATTGATTTTCTGTAACATGCAAGCTATAAAAAAGGTCCTAGTCAATAAACCAAAATCTTTTTATTTAGCTCGTGAACAAAACAAAACAACAACAAAAACTAAAACAAAAACAAACAAACCAAATAAAACCTCCTTAAACCCAAACAAAGTGCCAAAAATAACTTTCAAGACGTGGAGCAAATTTGTTAATGTAATAAGATGAGTGAAATCCTGGATGCCCTGGAGTATACTTGCAATAGACTTGGCTGGTACAGACTGACTCCAAAATTGCATATTTTGGATTCTGCGCATTAATTTATCTGACTAAATCTGAATATCTGAGTATACATTTGTTTCTGATCACTGGTGAATAGGGCTTAGGACAAGGCATTGAAGGCATTAACTGGTGTAATCTGTAGTCTCAGCCTATGACTTTGAGACCTGGTGTTAATTGATCACCACTTGCTGTTAACTCCGAGTCTTTGGCCCGTCTGTAAGGGCTGCCATGTTTGAGTCAGGCAGTGTATATTTCCACCCTTGTGACTGTAAATGCATTCAGAAGAGCTGGAACTGGGATCAAGAAAATTAAAAATTCCTCCTTAAAACCATGTATTTGCTGTGCAGGGAGGGGTCTTCTTTCAAGCATGTTGACTGTCTTGAGTGCGGACAGGCTGCAGGAGCTAATATTCCTGACTGAAGTAAGGAATCAGGGAATAATTTTTACTTTAATGAAGCTGAGGCAAAATTGTTTTGTTATCTGTGCTTTGCCTTCTCTACTCCCATTATATGCTTGAGCAGCTGGGATTTGTATAATTAAATTCTAAGGGAGAAGAGTCAACATTCATTACTCATTTTGGTGTAAAAAAAAATAAATAACAATATTCTTCTACAATAAAGACATGTCCAGGAAGCTGCACATTTTGATTGACATCACATGGCACTCAGTAGAAATAGTGAGGGAGAATTAAATGCTCTCAGATTCATCCAAGATGAATGGATGGGAAAATGGGAAAGTCACTACAAGAACATGATTTATACTGCACAACAACAGGATTTCTAAACTTCTTATACTTTGTTGAGAAAAAAAATAATAATTTTTTTATTCTCTAGCGTAATTCATGACTAGGTATAAAAACCCAATTAAGATAGTGGTTCCTCTTCAGCAATTTCTGTGAAACAAATTGTATATTAACCATAGCACTGGTTTAACACTGATGGAGCTCTGAAATCCTGAGATTTAGAGACTCAAAGGTGGAAGAAATCACATCAGGCAATTACACATTCATCTTATCTAACTAAAGTATTCTTTCTGTTTAGGAGACTGGGTCGAACAGGACTCACGAGAATTCATCTGGCACACGAAGCCTCTTTCGTTGTCACAGCTGTCATCTTTCCACTTCCCATCTGACTTGCTGATGAAGACACAATCTGTCTGAAGGGGAGGGGAAGAGGCACAGCCATTACAAAAGGCATTGAGGAGTGGTGAGCTGAAGATCCTGCCCTGCTACTGCAGGCCTGATGGCTGAGAGGAGGAGAGCTCATTGAACACCTGTAATTAGTTCAAATTTCCTAGATTTTTGCCAAGCAGCTTGACTTGGTACTTATTAGTGATCCCTTAAATTGGAACCAGGCTTCCACGTGCGCCAGCTAAGGTCTGAAAGAAGTCAATTAAAAACCATTTTGACAGTTTTATTAAGAGTCCTGTAATGACTGTATAAATTACTAAGGTACATGTAATAAATCTTCTCAGTTCTGATTTACAATTATGTAGATATGCTTCAAAATATTTTTATCAATGAGAAAAAACAATATAAGAACTACTATTAAAAGCTCTAATCTACACTAGTCTAACTGAAGCAGACTCTTGCAGGAAGCTGATGCTCTTTGCTGTCATTTACAGTCATTATCAAGTTACCATTACCAGATGCAACAAAACATTTTCTCTTTACTTCCTTATGTTTAATTATTCCACTGTTTCCTTCATGACTCTCCTGATTTCAAGACTGAGCGTGGCAGTCTTTTGGCATGTCATCCAAGTTTCTCCTTTATGCTGATTTAAATAAGTTTTAGTCATCAGCAAGTTAACTGATGGTAGATGTCAAAAATCTTGGGCGACTAACTGCCAGTCATTTCCTCAGAAATTATCACGTTTGGAGAAGAGGCTCTTTCAGCAGAGAAATAGTAATTTCAATGAAGATATCAATTTGTACCATCAGAAATGAGTAAAGCAGTGTGGGAGCACATTAGCCAGTCATGGGACATATACACAGACAAATTATTGTTGCATCAAAAATCTTAATCTTGGTTTGGGTTTTTTTTTGTGTCTGGTGTTGCAGCTTCAGTATTTGCATTAATGCAGTTTTGGGGAGGGATACATATAAGTTTCTCCATGCTTCTTTTACAGAGTTTTTTTTTGCAATAGTTCAGATGGAAGGCTCCCTCTTCTACAGAACCTTTGCCAAACATTTGGGTGTATTTGGAATCATTATCAGATGATTTGCTAAACCCCATTGTGCTTACAAAAGGACTTGTTTCAGCATCCTATTATTGCTGCTGTAACTTACTTTTAGGAAAATCAACTAGCTGCCCAAGGTATAGAGCCTGCTTAAATTTCCTGTACCTCCAGAGCATCATCTGTCACCATTTCATAATCATAAAAGTCAAAGTAGCTTTGTGGGTTTTCTGGTGCACCATTAGCCCAGTTGATGTAGGAAACTGTGCTTCCATCCGTCCAAAGAAATGTGGACTCTCTGTTGATATCATTCATCCCGATCCAAACATTAGTTGTGGCATACTTCAAATTATAGAAAAGGAAAGCTGAAGAAAAGCAAAGATTTGCCATTAATCAAAGCTCATCATGACTTGCCCAAAAGAGGGAAAGTATGCAAAAGCCCAGAGTGGGGGGCATAATAAAAGGATAACATTTTCCACTACACAGCTCATCTGCCGTTAATTAAATGTTTAGATAAGTGTCCCTTCCTCACTGTGTATTCACTCATAGGGTTTCAGAAAATCCTATTTCCAGTGAGAGACAGATTACTGTCAGTATGACAGATCTCTGCAACCACCCTCAGAACACACTGAAAGTTTCATGAAAATAAAGAAACTGAAATAACTAGAAACAAACTTTTTTTCTTATATATAATAATTTTAGTTATTGCCTTGCAGTTTGAAGTTAAAATAGACCATGGACTGACCTAGCAAATAAGCAATTTTCATCAGGTAATCCCATATTCTATATTGGAGAGTATAGCACTTTCTTTAGTGAGAGGTTGAGATTTTTATTTCTTTCAATAGAGCCCATACACACACCTTGCACCTGTTTATTCGGTATAGTAGCCAGGTTTCCTCCCAAATTGAAGCAAACATCTCGTGCAGCATGCCACGTGAGATTTCTTGTTATATTGGAAGCAAATACTTTGAAACACTGGGAAAAAAAAAATAGTCAAACACTTTTCTCAAACTAGCAAAGACTCGAACTATTGTATGTGAATATTTTCAATTAGGACTAAGATGTACTTTTCTGCAGAAAAAGAAATCAGGGCTAAAATGAGTGACAGAGCTTAAGAGTAGAAAGTCTGGATGTCTACCCAGGCATACCCTTATCCCCCCTCATTGCACAAGGTGTAACCTGAGAGTCTGGTATCAAATGAACTGATTGTATTGAGGTCAAGTACATAATCACTTTTCAGATTTTCATCTGCATTCTTCCTGCAGAGGAATCATTTGAAACCAAGAAAATGTGGCTTTGGGTGACACAGCTGCAGCGAATAATCTCTGCTGTGCTTTGTCCTCCTTCTGATGACTGTGGATACAGCTGCTCATCCTGCCAAAGGGCATGAAATATCCTTTGGCACATTAACCTAACATTCTGAGGATGAAATAGCAGTGCAGGGTACATAAAATAGACAAAATAGCCTTTGATAGATAGAGCTTCAACTTAGGTTGGTAAAAGCTCTTCTCTTACAGCAATGAGGACTTCCAGACTGTGTCTGAATTCAAAGTTGTACTCAAAACAATTGTAGTTTGGCATCATCTTTCTGATTTCAAAGCTTTGTGAACCACTAGAGCCCAAAGGGATTGCTCGAATACATACTTTATAAACCTTTTCAGGTTTTTTACAAGATTTGCCATTACAAAGTTGTCTTTCTAAACAAAATAATATACATGAAGAGAGGAGGAGAGGTTTTCTTAAAGAGTAACAGCATGTTTTAAGCCTGCCACACTGTGCTCTCTGCAGTATTCAGCACACATCTACTTTTACTGTATTTCTCTTCAAAGTTAAATGTATATAGTCACCTCAAAAAAAGCCCAGCCACCTAGTCTGCACATTATGATTAAATAATTACTCTCCAGATATACTTCATATTCATAAAATATGTGGGGTTTTCAGGTTTTTCTTTTCAGTTCTACTGCTTTACATAATTTACTGAAGATATTTGTTGACAAACCTTGTTGTTAAAAAGAATCCAACTTTCTGGACATCCTCCAGGAGGCAATGGAGAAAGTAATGTTGAATCAATAGAATTGTTATGTTTTTCACATACAAATTTATTAGTAGAACCACAGTTAATGTCATTCCACAAGCCTGCATTAAAAAAAAAATCAAGATATATAATATTTATATATATATATATAATACACACACACATACATAAATGTATAATATTTACTGGTAATAATTTTTCACTTTTTTTTTTTTTTTTTAATTATCACAATTTTCTCTACTTTTTTTTTCAACCTACAGCTTGAGCAGAAGGCAAAGTACAGACAAATAAACTCTAATTGTAACAGCACTGTAGCCTCTTGCAGCTAATTCAAGTCCCCTGACCCATCTGCTCCTGGTTCAGGGCTCTCTCCACAGTGTCTATACCTGTTTGTGGGGGTTTTTTTTGAGCTCTGGCATCATCACATTGCAGGCAGCAGGGGAAATACACCAGTAAGGAAATTAGAAAAGAAAATTGATCAGAAATGGATGAGATAGGAAACACCACATCAATCTAATGGCACAATCCACGGTTCAAACCTACTGCATGAATTCCTTGTAAAACATATATTGAGAGATCAATAAGTAAATACTAAATTCCCATTAGCCTCAGTTAAGTTACAGAAATAGACCCAAGAGAAAACAGAGCTCTAAGATTTACAAGATATTTGCATTTCAGTGTACTTGTTAACATATCTTAGGACATTAGATATACGTTTCTTTCCTCATTGACTTGTACCTTCAACTCCCATTTCCTGTAGCTGCTATAAACGTTTTCTTGAGTAGAGAAGATAGAATATTCAAATTTTTACTAAAAGAAGTAGTGAAAAGCTCTGTAAAAAGATGCAATATCAATCTTAAAAATCCAGAAAGAAACATCTGCTTTAAATTACTCATGGTACTGAAATCTCCCTGCTCTAAGGACATAGACTCTTCCATGACTGGTGGGACCATGACTGGGAAGCATTAGTGCATTGTGTTGGTTCATCACTGAAAAGAAATTGCAGAAAACAGCTACCAAAGATTGTGTGACAGGTGGCAGCAGACGCTTGACAGCATCAGTTATGATCCAAACAGAAACAAATAAAATCTAGTAGTTTTTCATTGTCACCTACCATGCTCTGACAGCATCACCACACAATTTTCCTCATTATTTGCAAAGTTGGGTTCATTAGGAGCCCAGGCCACATAGGTTACTGGAGTTCCATCCACCCAGCTTAAAGACAAGATATACAAGTAGTTATTAATTAATACTTTCAGTTGTGACATGATAGTCTTAATGAACACCTCATGATTAAGGATGTCTATGAGAACTCATGGTAACTGGCTACAGTGGGAGGAGCTGTTATCCTTTTCTTTACCTGATTATTGTAATTTGAGGAAATTTCTGTAAAATGTTTCTGGTTGAAAAACAGGAAAAGAATACACGAAGCATATTTTCTGTTAATGACCAGGATTGTTTTGACAACATTTAACAAGAGAAATAAAAATCAGTCATAATACACAGAAGGATATCTTAAGTTCTTACAATAACTACTGTATTCCTAGTTAATGTTATGCTTCTCAGTCTGAGCATTTCTGGTGTTTTCATAGGTGGAAAAAAAGAATGAAAATACTTTTCTGTAGATTTTTACTCTGCTTTNAAGGGACATTCTGTCAATTTTAAAGCCTTTAAAGTACCAAAGTTGAAATTTTTTTCTCAATGTTTATCTGCTTTTTACTTTAATAAATTGCTGTTGAAGGAAGAAGAAATCCAGCTGTCTCATCTATGTCTTGCTGATGAAGATACAACTGATCTAAATAAAGGAGATTCTCACTGGATCCATGGAATGCTCTATGTCCCTAATTTGACTTCTAAATCAGGAGGTTAAAATAATCTACCTACTCAGCCACTATCAGCTTCCCTCCCCACTCCTCAAGGTAAATGATATGCATACATTCAACAGTGAAATTAAAATAGAAAGGTTAAATCCAAATCTCCTGTAACCTTTTCCAGGCCAACATCACAAGCACATTTTTTCACCTCCAAGACATGTCCTAACTAGCAGGTAGGAAGGTAAGATGTGCATCATGCACTTTGGTATCTCTTAGTTTAGTTTTGAGTTGATCTGTATGTTGGTCTTTTTAGAATACTTGTTTCTGTTTCTGTACTCTAAATTTCTTCTGACTTTTCTCCTGAATAGGAGTTTGCAGAGACTGCATTTTCTACTCATTGCCAGAGTCTTCCTAACTCTGGAGAACCCTTCTAACATATAGATCAAAAGCATAAGAAAGACAAACCCTATGATATAGGGCATATTTGTAGTGTTTGTGTGTATGTTTATAGGTATAAAGTTCAGCATAGCGAAGTATCACTCCAATTTATGGGGCAAGTCTCTAGAAGAAACTTGAGAAATTGTGTATGGAGAGTAGAGCTGTCAAGCTTTTCTTTGGCTAAGTGCTTACTCAAGGAAAAAAGGGTCTCTTATATTTGTCTTTGGAGAAAACTATTGGACTTTAGAATAGTCTAGGACTATTCCATTTTGCTTTGTACATAATATATGAAGCAGCCTTCAGACATTCAAGAGAATATATTCAGTACTTCCATCTACATAAAACATTCTATCTGCTTCTACATGTTAGAAGCTGCACTAATCATCTTGACTTACCTGAACTTTTTATCAAGGCTCACTCTTAGACCAATGAAGTATCCTATTGTCTCTCTCTCATACCTCTCCTAAATCAGAAACACGTTATTTCAATTAAAAGAAGAAATCTTTGAAGCAAAACAAGTAGAAATTGATATGCCATGGATTAGGTCAACAGAGCAACTGCTGAAGTCCACAGCAGTAGAGCACCTGCTTGTAGTTAACCCCACCGATGTGATTAGATACCCAGGCACAGAAGTCAGGCTTTTGTCTGGGACATTAGAGCCAAGACTTGCAGCACTGAAGGCCCTAAGGGTGGAGTAGAAAAGAAGCAGATTTTGAGTCAGAATTGTACTCCTCTTTTTTTTTCTCCCTCAAAGACCAGCTACTTCCCAAGAGAGTTGGTACCGTCCTGCATCACTCTTGCTGTCACCTGAATCAGCACAGCTGGTGCAGAGCAGGAAAGGCCAAATCCCACAGGATCAAAGGGTGCATCTGGGGATATTTCATTAGTGAAAATGCTGATATCTCTGCTTCTGAGGCAACTCAAGTTTTACAATCAGGTTGTCAAAAGCATTTCTACTTTAGACTGTCTGTTTATAGTGATTCTTACATTTTCTTTTAGTGCTCTCTTTAGGAATCTTCTCTCACTGTTACTATTAACAACAGCTAAGTCTGCAGAATTCTTCCTACAAAACTCTTGGGCTTCTTCCATGGAGACCTTTTCCTTGCTGATATAGTAGAGCTTATCTTCATATATGACCCATCCATCTGCAGTGGTTTTATATTCTGGAAGATAAATAAGATACCCTTAAATTCTATAAGTGTAGAAAAGCTTTTTTTGGAATAACAATTATAGGGAAAAAGATATTATAAGTAATAAAAATAATAATACAAAGGCCTACCATATGTGTCAATGGGTTCAGGTTTTAATGAGACTCCTGCAAAAGAAGATAGAAGGCATGATGTATCTCTGCAGAGGATGTTATAAAGTAGCTTGTGACTGGAAGAAGTGAGGAACAGAGCAGGATTCTCTGCCCCTTTGCCATTGACCAGCAAGCAGGCTTAGCCACACAGTTCAACATCACACTGCTCAATATGCAAGGTCATCTATTTTAACTTTGTATCATAAGCTGTGCTTCACGGGAGCCATAGCCTTGGCTGAATCACATTCCTGCACAAAGCAAGGCAAGGGAAAATTGCTCTTCCTACTGTAGGTTACAGTAGATTTGTCTGAAACTCCTTAAACTGTGGCATACAGCTCCTTTGCTGATCCATCAGAAGATATTTCATAATTCAACTGGAGGTATTTTTATCAAGAGGGAGAAAAAATTCCACTAGATTTATTTTATCTCTATCAAAAAAACTCTCTGAGTAATATGAATAAGCAAAAGGAAATATTACTTTATGTATGTGTATATCTATATCTATGTCTAGATATAGAGAGATATAGATATATAGATATAGAGAGATATAGATATATAGATATAGAGAGATATAGATATCGATATATGAGATATAGATAGATATGGATGATATAGATTAGATATAGATATAGATATAGATAAAGATATACACACATATACTGGACTGTGAGTTATTTCTGGTTGGGATAGAAAAAGATATAGCACTGCTGTGAACCATTACCTTTCCAAAAGCATTTGAATCCTGAATAATTCTACAGGAGAACCTGAACTACCAACAAATCTGATAAAGATATCATACTTGATTTTTAGCTTCACCTCTGTTAGTATGAAAACCAGTATTGTAAGAAACACATGCCCTTAGAGCTCTTTACCTCCAACATTACAAAAATAAAAGCAAAATATTCTTAATATTAAAAAAAGAAACTGTAATCTTGCAAATATATAGATTATTTATACTCTCTAATTTATGTTAAGAAAAAAATTCATTCTTATCATCCCTAATTGAAAATAATATGTTACTTAATGTTCTTGACCTCTAATTGGAAAAAATACTTCTTCAAAATTTTGTCCCTTTCTCCAGTAACTTAGCTTAGAAAGCAACTTATTAAAGTTTTTTAATCTTCTTGCCAAAAGAAAAAAAGAAATCTACCTTGTTTTATCTGGCAAATCCAGTTATGTTGTTCTTGACAGACAGAAAGAGACCATGGTTTAGAAAGTATTCCAATATAGAGTGAGCCACAAAACTTGCGTCGTTCTGAATTCCTTGGACTCTCACCCCAGTTTGTGTACCTAACCTATAGAAGAAATCAACTTTATTACTCTTTCCATCTGTTTTAATAGCTGTACTTTCCACTGGAAAATGGAAACTAATTTCTTTTGTCTCAAAGATTCTGGTTTTAGCTAAAAAGAGCTGGAAATGCAGGGAAAGCTGTTAGCTTTTAGGATTTTAGGGTGGGCCAATGATGTCAGTGTTCTGTCTTGCCATGGCGAGCTTTTCCTGTTCTTTGTGCCCTGAGCTATAGACACAGACAGAAGAAAAACAGGCAAAGGAACTTCTAATGAACTTTGCCTAGCTGTGAACTTTATCCACATATCACTCATGCTAATCATGTTCTTCTCACAGAGGTACCACAGGGTGCTTTTCACTCCACATCTGACCTGGCTCAAAATTACATTGTCCAGCATCTGTCTGGTGGCAGTGACCATGCCGTGCATCAATCCAGCATTACTTTTTCCCTTCCCTGTGGTTAATGAGGATGGGAGTATGATTTTGGGAGGGAAGTCATGTCCTAGAGATGTAGAGGAGTTACCTCTGAAGAAACTGACAACCAAATGGGAAGGGAGACCCATGCGATACAACCGACTTATTATTGTCAAGAATTCTTGATAATGTCCTTTTCTGAAACGTCTATGGAAAGTAATGTGAACAGGATAAGATAAAGGCTCTTGCTTGCATTAAAAAGCCCAAAGAATAGGGAGTAGTAGTAAATGGAGGATAATAAAGATCAGAATCGTGCAGGAACATTTTTCATGGCTGTAGATATTTGCATGGGCTCAAGAGATGACTAGATGAATTCCCAGAAATAAATGAATTAAAATTAAAGATATGAGCTTCAATTCTTAAAGACCCTGAGTCATCACTTACTTGGGGATTCAGGAGTATACTGGGAAACTTTTTTTCTGTTTGATTAGCTTTTTAGACATTCATGGATACTACCAGAGACAGGATACATGATACAGTATAATGGATTTTTATGTTTTGACCTTAGGTGTAAATATTACTTTCTTGGAAGAGAAAATAAATTGGAGTATTACACAGAAACCTACAGATTCTGATGAGATGTAGCTTTCCATGTATTCAAAAGTTTAGCTGTGATATTAGTCATGACAATGCAGATTAGCAGCTACATTGGCAAAAAGCCAATAGGTATATGTACAAGTCCCAAAGTACCTTAAGCAAACAAATGTGATGAAAAATTAAAATACTCACTGGAGAGCCATCGCTCCAGGCAAATCCTTCATCTGGATTCAAGGAAAATATACCAAGCCAAACTGTCTCAAATGTACAGCGAACATCCCTAAAACAAATTACAGGACAGAGCAGTGTGCAAACAACACCACCAGAAAAATAAAAATACACATGGTTGAATTTCTAGAGCAGCTTGTAAAAGCAGTGAAGTTGCAAATTTCCTTATTACCTTTGGTGAAGTGCATACAGATGTTTTTCATAGAAATGTTTAATATTTCTGTGATTCAGTGTCAATAGCTTAGTTATTAGACTTATTAGGAGTATTGATCATGTATTTCTCTATTGTACTATTTACTTAGGGAAAACCACAGGTTCAAAAAGGGATTTCAGCACTGACTACTGCAAGGTAGATACATATCTACTTCAAGAGTAGGTGCATTGATCATATTTACTACCCTTGTAGAAATTTCACTGATTTCATGTGTTTTTAAACTATATCTAGTAATCATTATACTAGTGGGGTTTGTTTTAAAATTTTTCTTGACACAAATCACTCATTTTTTTCATGAAAAGGTTAAAACTACTGAATATATATATTTACAAGTATCACAGGCCTTTTGGCTTTTAGGGAATCCATACATTTCAGAAATAATCTAGGATCATTTATAATAGTTCCCATGAAAATCTTTAAATCTGGTAAGATAAGCACACATCAAATACCAACCTCATTGCTTGGGCTAGTAAAGGTATTTCTTCCTTAGTGTTAATGGTGACCAGATCCCCTCCTATATGTCTGCAAAAATCTCGAGCTTCAAACCATGATTTCTTTCTAATTTTTGATCTGCAAAAACACTGAGCAGAAATTAATTTAAAACATGTTATATACATGTTGCAATAATAAAGGAATTATAGTCTTACTTAAACATAAATGAGGTTTTGTTTATAAACTGAGTAAAAATCCATAAGAGAAATAGTATTTCCCACTCTGTTCCTAGAATTTTTACACTAGAATTGACTGCCTACCTACTAAGCACAGTGCTAAAAAAAAAAAAATTAAAAAAAAGAAAAAAAGGAATTGATAGAATTTAATTTAATTTGTTTTAAATGGAGGTGCACTCAAGGCAACTTCCATACGAAGGGAAAGAAGAGCAGCTGAAGTGGAGAGGCAAAATGGTCTGAGAGGAGTCTGAAGATTCAGGCAAAAGAGTGACCTCATGGTAATTTACAAGTCTCAGTTTACATTTGCAGTGTGATGTCTAACTAGTTTAAATGACAATAAGCACAGATTTTACCAAAGTTAAAATTACGGTTTGAGGATAAAGGAGTCCACAAAAATAGCATTCCAGATGAATTTCAAAAAAATGGAAAAAAAAAAAAAAAAAACAGGGAGAAGGACTCATTAATTCAATAAAGTGATTAAAAATATTAACATCTTACACTTAGAACATTTCAGCTTTGCATAATCCCAAATCACTGTTTGCCCATTACACTCATTTCTTGTTCAAACTCCTTTTTTATGCCTGCTCAGATATAGCTGTACTTCAAACACAAGTTATCTGTAGCCTTGCAACAGAAACTGCCAAGTAAATGTCCTTCATAAACACTGGTTTAATTAATCGTTCACATGACTTTTTATCCTTTTTTTTGTGGGGTAATGTGATGATTTTAGCAAGGCCCAGTCTTAGGCATTGTGCTGCTGGAGGCTCCACCTCACTGTTTGTTCATTCCCTGAGCTGTCACACATCTCAGACAAATATCACATCTTTGCACAACAGACAGAAAGAGCAGTGCCAACAAACCAGTTCTGCTGCTTCTGCTGTTTAATACAGAATTTTGACATTTTCCTTTTAATAATTTTAATACGGTGTTATTTCCTGTTTTTTTCTTTTTTTTTCCTTTTCTTTATGTCTCTCTTGGGCCTTGGTATTTATGTTCCTCTTCTTCCATTTCCTGGTCCAATTCCTTCAACCCTTACAGCACAAACTTTCTCATTTTCTTTCATGTGCCCTTCTCCCCTCCCTTCCCTTCTTTCAACCTTATCTTTCTTCCTTAGTTTTTTCCTTTCATGGATATCTTCCTGAGTAGAATTTTGGGTTTTGATTTTGCTCTATTCCAGTCCCAGATATTGCAAAATGAAGATGTCAGTTCTTTTATCGTTTTTTTTCTTGTTATTTTTTTCCCCAACCAAGCTGCTTCTTTTAACTATTTAGGCACTTACTTTAAAACAGGAACTTCTGTAGTTGTTTGATACCCAACCTTCAGGGCATGTGGGGACCAGAGCAGTAGTCAGAACAGGTGGAACTGTTGCACCCTTTGCCCACTGCTTGCAAATATATTTTTGCTTTGTCTCACAGTCAAGAACATTCCATAATCCAGCTGCAGCCCCAGTTCTCATGGCTACACAGCCTGGATTGTTTCCTTTATGAGGAAAAAAAACCAAAACAAACATATTAGATATTTCCTAAAGTGTGAATTATTTAATTATTTATCAAAATCTTTGAGCAGCAGCCATTCACTTTTTGCCATGCAATAACATTTGAAAAGCAAATTTATATTTTCAGTGGTTTTCATAGAGAGTAGTATTTTCTGTTTAAGGAGGTCATGATCAATATAGAAACCTACTTAGTTTTTCCATTTTGAATGTTCTGCATAATTAATTATTTAGGTGAAGAGTGAGAGTTTTTTCAGTGAAATCTTGTGTTTTCAAGTGAGAATCTCATTTCTATTTATGTTAAGCTTGTTTCACATGAGATAGCATTACCTTGGTCACGAGTTGTTTTCACATAGATGGCAACGACCACACTGGTGCATACAGAGGGCAGGTGTGCAAACCTAGACAGCCCCAGGATGAAACTTATCCCATGATGTTTACTGTAATTTTAGATTGTTCTCTCAGAGGGAAACAGAGCTGCCTACATCACACAAGATGCACAAATGCACAAAATGGGCTTATTCAATTTTTTTTTTTGTGCTCTTTCTTAATTTCCTAAGTATTTTTTAGCATTTTATTTGGGAGTATTTTGTTTAGGCTTTTTTTAATTTCTGCAGGGCACAAAATTGATGTTTTAATGGACCTGTCTACCATGGTGTCAGGAGCTGAAATGAAATTCAGCTATAAATCCACCATTTTATGGCAATTCAAAACATATATTTGTTCCTAAGAGCATTCTGCATCAAAGTACACCTACTGTTTTACTGATCATGCTCAGTCATTTATTCTCCTGATACTGTCCTGAGTTTTCTCACAGAAACATCTTTGCTATCAGAATAATTTACTCTCATCAGCAAATCTTGTTACCTCACTATTGCACATTTTCCAGATGGTTTGCTAGTATATTAAACAGCATGGGCTTTGGCACAGGTCATTACAGGGTTTTGTTGGTGGACACACTTCTTCAGTAAAAAATAGTTCCCATAAAAAAGAATCCACCTTCCAGTCAGTACCTTTTGATCAATATTTTTATTCATATAAGAGGTTTTCTGTGTTAGGTCAGATTAGCTGAAAGGCTTTTGCTTATTGAGATAGACCACACTTACTAGACTTCCCTCATTCATATGCTTTACCTTCTATGTGGAGCTCTGGGAGATCTGTAAGCATGACCTCCCTTTCCAGAAGTGATTTTATGTATCTTTCCCACTGTATCTCCTTTATTACAGATTCAGCTAGTTTACAAATGACTCATTCACCTGTATTTCTCTATATCTCCTTGCAACCGTTTTAAATGTTAGCACAAAATTTGTGTTTTTGCAAAGCTTAGATGTCAAGGCAGCTTTAGGAGGAAGTTGTACATTAAAGAGAAGGGTTTATTTCATGCACTCTTAACAGTTCCTGGATACTTTTGCAGCCATGCTTAATCCTGACTTCATGCCATCAATTTCCTCTATAATCTATTTTCTTGACATTTTAGCTTGAAATAGACTCTCCAAAGATACCCTCATGAGGAAACTTTCCAGCACTGAAAGTCCATTTTCTTCTCAGTGAACACAGATGCAAGGAAACAGATTTTTCTTTTCTGTTCCAGCCTGATTGTTGAGGAATGCATTTGCTGCAGGTATTTTGGTTAGCAAGCTGCAGTGCCAACTAGAGATGGAGCTCTGGATGGTGGGACCCCAGGCAAAGGGCTGTGAACTGCTGCACAGCAAAGGGCTCAGGCACCAGTGGCCCAGCCAGGTGACTGAACACCCAAAGGCTCAGCAGGGGCCAAGGACCCCAGACATTACTGCATTTGCACTGTAAGTGTAAAAAAAGCCCAGAGTTTCCTTTGTTTATGGACCCTCCTTCGAAGAACCCAGCTCAAGCTGTTATTTTATTATTGCACCATGATTGAATTATTTTAGGGATCAAGAAATCTGGGGAAACCTGGGTTTGAGCTGTTAAGGAAATCTTGTCTTATTGTGTGAATGTTGGAGGTGTAGCTGGGAAGGGCCTTTGGTTCCAGCTCAGGTGTTGTCAGTGTGACTTCAGAGTGGCACTTGTGTGGTCAGAGAGGGAAGATTCCTTAATGTGACCTCTAAATATGGGATTTGAAAACTGCAAGTACTTGTAAAATATAACAAAATTTTAAAACGTAAGATTCAGAGGACATTACCCACACGACCTAAATAGGGACCACAGTCTCAGAGAGCACCCACCATGCCTCACCACAGCACCTACCAGGCATTCCTGCATCCCAGTGTGTGAAGGAGACAGCTTCACCATTGGCCCAACTGAAAGTGCCTTGATCCTGCACATCAGAGAGGCCAAGCCAGAAATATTTCTCAGGCCTCAGCCCAACAAGGCTGGTCAGATAGGCTTGCTCATACCTGTAAAAGACATCATAAAGTTGCAAGTGAAAACACAATTCCTACTAGTTTAATGTGATGATGGAATTTTTTCTCCTATTCCTTGCTTCAGGTTGGGGGAGAAGACCCTACATAGGATTCAGATTCCATATAAACAGCAAAAAAAAGGAAGACTTTTTTGTTATTCGACTCAAGGCCTCATCAGTTACTTAACCATTTTGCTGCTTGGTGTTGTGTTAGCTTTTCTAGGAATATTTCATAAGATACAATCTTTGGCTATTTAAAAGTGAAGAAAAAGTCATTATCATACCTACTTTCAACTGTGGCTAAGTAACCTTCTTCTCCATCACAAGTGGTGTTTGCTTCTGAAAATGTTGCTGGAACATGTCCAATAAAATAGCAGTAGGTTCCATGTCTTCTCCATCCCTGTAACATGGTTTTAGAATTTTCATACAAATTTTAAATAATTGTGATATCATGTATTAGGTGAAATATGCTATTTAAAGATTAATGAGGCACAATGATCATGAAGATTATGAATTAGAAACTTTTTGCAGTGAAATTACAGATTCCTCCTAAGCAGTTTTTGTAAATGGTTGCCTAAAGTTTAGAATGAGATAGAGGGAGAAACTTCATAATAAATAAAACCAAAAACCCTTCCATGTAAACAATACATATACAATAATACATAATACAAATAATTCAAATAATTCTAATTGATTCTCAGACAATGTACCTATTTCATCTGAGAAACTGACATTCCATTCCCTCAAACTTACTTTTTTGCAACCTGCTGCAGTAACTTCTTTTTCTCCAGCTATTTGTGGTGTAGCCTTTCTTTTACAAATGTACCCAGCCTTTTTCTCACAAACCTGGTCTGCCCAATAGCCATTCTGTGTCAGGAAAAAGTTTGAAATAAAAATAAGATAAAGGTGAATAATCTAAAGATAAATAACGTCTTACTTTATAATGAAAATTTTTTGTTTTCTTTCTCCTTTCATTTTCAAATGGATTTTTTTTTCCTTACCCAATTTTCTTACATGATATCAAAACCAAATCTGCTCACATTCAGCGAAATAATAGACTGGGGTGAGCACTATAGCCATAGCTAACAGTGATAAGAGGGGAGGAGGCTGCATGGAGCTGCTCCTTGACCTGTTCTTCTGGGTCCTGCACGGGCAGTTGTGCTATGGGATGACAAATGAGCAGGCTAAGAGGAGCCAGCAGGAATCAGAGATCCCCATATACCATCATTACCACCAGAGGAAAATGAGATAATGTACTCAAAATACCTTCAGAGACCTGTTTCATGTCCCTAATAATTTAATTTGTGGCTTTCAGATGTACTTAAATAGAAAATTTCACCAGTGATGCAGTAATGCTTTTCCTTTTTTTAAAAAAATGTCACATTCAATCTCATTCTCAATCTCATTCAATTTAATCCCTACACCTTCTTTTCTGGCCTTAGCCATTTGCTGAAATAACAGAGCATGTTATTCTTTTATTAAATGGTTAGTTTTAATATGGAGGTGCAATATGTATTGAGTAATGTCACCTGGCCCTTGATCAGGACACAGTCTTCTGGCCTGTTGTTTGTAGTGGATGGCTCTCCCAGGTGCCATTTTGTGTATGTCACAGGAGTACCATCACTCCACTCAAAATACATTTGAACCTTATGGTCATTCAGCCCAATCCACAGCTTGTCTGTTGGCTCTGAAGATGTAAACAGAGATAAGACCTGCTTTGGCATGCCACCCTTTTCTCAGAACCAACAATTCAGCTTTGGACATAGAATTCATTTCACAAATTTACAAAGTATAAAACTATTTACTGTGCTTTATGATCATTTTATAAGTTAGTATTTTAATAGAGATATTAAAATAAAGACTGTATGCTTTGTAAAATTAGACTAAGAAAACCCTAGCACTGGATGAAAAAATTTGCTCTTCCTCATAACAGTGGGTGCGAATTATCAGGCTAATGCTAATACAGCACAATGGTATGATAGAACTCTGAATAGTTAGTTTTCACTTCCATTGCACTGATCGAATTTTAAAATACTGGTTTATCTAACTGGGAGTGTAAATGTTTTAAACTTCTTTCAACAAAATGAAAAAAAAAACCAGAGAAAGTCCCTAAGCCCAGCACCCCAGACTTACATCAATTATTTTGGGAATAAATAAAATCAATTTTGACAACACCCAGAACTCAGCAGGAGCTATCAATTCAGCTGTCTTGTTTTCCATAAAGGCAAAGGCAAGAGACGCCCTGGAAATACTCACTGTACCCAAGTTGTGACACCACAAAGCCGTGCTCCTCAAGGCTTTGGATGCTGGCCAAGTGACTCCCTTCCTTCTTGCAAGAGGCTGAAGCTCCTTCCCATCCTTTGCTGTCCCTGAAGATCTTATAGCAGTGGCCTACGTAGGGCACCCATCCGTCTGGGCAAGTAAAGGGCCCAGGGTCACCTAGGAACACGTACCAAGGCTTTAGAGGAGCTCAGTGGCCAGGCAAGGGACATGACACTGAAAAGCATCTCCATTTCTTCATCTATGCAAAAGTTCTAAACTAAGAATTTTCTTTTGAAGTTCTCATCATAAGGAAATGATAAACACAAAGTGTAGTAGACATAAATGTGATTCTCTNCATCAGCTTCTGTATCACCCAGTATTTATTTGTCAGATGGGTGAAATCAAACAGTATCTGCAGCTAAAACAGAAGGTTTAGGAATTTTTAAAGGATTAAGTAAATTGATAGGATAAAAGCCATCAAGACAAATTTATATATAGCTAGATGAATTCATAGGGTCACACCAACAGGGAAATCGTCTTACACTTAAAGTATCTTTTCTTACTTCAATGTGTCAATCTTCCATTGTCTTGCTCTTCCACTGCTTCTGCAGTGACCTCTGAACTTGCTTATCCGGACTCTGGTTGACTACATATCATGGAGAATGACTTAGAACCACACTAAGTTATGCATCTTTCTTTCTTGGGCTTTTATGTACTACTGTCCCTCTTCTGAAATATAATTTTTGGGTTGTTCACCCTTTTGATGGTCAGCAGTGTGTGCATTTAAAAGNATGGTCAGCAGTGTGTGTATTTAAAAGGGAAACCTGGTCACTGAAATACAGACAGGAAGGACTGGTTGGACATTATTTGCCTTTATCTATTTCAATCTGTGTGTTGTGGAACTGGAGATCAGACTAGAAAGGTTGCAATCATTGTAAAAAGCAAAGCAGAGGAAGAAGAAATAGTTGTATTTCTAGTAAAATTCCTCTATTTATCTCTGTCAATATGTTGAGCGATTCAGATAACAGATGCTTCTGTAATTATCACCATATTTCAACATACCTGAAGGAACTAAAGTAAAGTTCTTTTTCTTGCAAATATAACCAAGTTTCTGGTCACATTCCCAATTTTGCCATTTAGCTTTTGTTTCAGGATTCAAAACCACACACAGCTTTCCAGATTCTGGAGATGGGCTTCCTTTGGGAAAAGTACAGAGAAAAAGAAATGAACTTTTCTGGAAGAAAAATAGAGCTCCAAGATCTAAAATATACATGAGAGAACACTCCTGGATGAAGTGATGGAGGTCATGTCTGTCCCAGCATTGACAAGAGCTAAGGTATGTATCCAGCAGTGGAAATGTCTGTATGAAATATAGTGTGTAAGTTGGGTAAATAGATACAAACCTATAAACTCTTACTTTAGGTGCCAGTCAAGAAATGGAAGACTGAGTATTTTTGGGACCTGCAGTGTTGCTTTCACAGCTAAAACATTTTTGCAATACAGTGAAGGTTTCTGTCGTATTCTGTATTGCTATGGAAAAGAGATTTTTCTAAAGGTAGAGCAAGAAAAGCTTAAACATTTATCTGATGGTGCATCTATCCGATAATAGAATTTACAGCAGCATTTGAGGTATGTCTGTTTTCTCTTTGGAAATACAAAAATCAAAGTCACATCTACCTGGAGCCCAGTTTAAGTACTGGAAAGGGCTGCCTCCAATCCATTCCCATCCACTACTCAAGTCCAGTCTGTTGAGTCCAATCCACAGCACAGAATCTGTATCTTCTGTTAATTCTAATTTACAAAAATAAATTATTTTCAAAATCTCTTTTGTATTAGCAATGGTCACTAATGATATCTTTAAGAAGATTTAGAATTCCTAAATATCTAACTGCAAATATCTGTAGATACTATGGTAACTAATAAATTGAAATATGTCAAAGTTTGAATATTATAAAAAGGCAAACAAACAGATTCTCCCTGTTTTATTCTATCAACTAATGCAAAATGAACACAGATTATATCCACAGAGTATATCCAACAAAATTGTTTCTGCAGAACAAGCTACATTCTGTACATTTAAGTAGAATTATTGGTAGAGTATAAATATAAACAATAATAATAACTATGTTTGAAGTTAAATTNAATATTTTTTAATGTTTTAATCAAATGTATTAGTTTTGTAATTTATTAATTTTATCAGCCTCTGTATCACCCAGTATCTGTCAGATGGGCGAAATCAGACAGTATCTGCAGCTAACATAGAAGGTGTAGGAATTTTTAAAGGATTAAGTATATTGATAAAAGTTATCAAAACAAATTCATACATAGCTAGATGAATTCATAGGGTCACACCAACAGTGAAATCGTCTTGCACTGAAAATATCTTTTTTTACTTCAATGTATCAATCTTCCATTGTCTTGATCTTCCACCACTTCTGCAGTGAACTCTGAACTTGCTTATCTGGATGCTGGTTGACTACATGTCATGGAGAATGACTTAGAACCACACTAAGTTATGCATCTTTCTTTCTTGGGCTTTTATGTACTACTGTCCCTCTTCTGAAATATAATTTTTGGGTTGTTCACCCTTTTGATGGTCAGCAGTGTGTGCATTTAAAAGGGGAACCTGGTCACTGAAACACAGACAAGAGGGACTAGTTAGACATTATTTGCCTTTATCTATTTCAATCTATGTGTTGTGGAACTGGAGATCAGACTAGAAAGGTTGCAATCGTAAAAAGCAAAGCAGAGGAAGAAGAAATAGTTGTATTTCTAGTAAAATTACTCTATCCCTGTCAATATGTTGAGCAATTCAGATAACAGATGCTTCTGTAATTATCGCCATATTTCAACATACCTGAAGGAACTAAAGTAAAGTTCTTTTTCTTGCAAATATAACCAAGTTTCTGGTCACATTCCCAATTTTGCCATTTAGCTTTTGTTTCAGGATTCAAAACCACACACAGCTTTCCAGATTCTGGAGATGGGCTTCCTTTGGGAAAAGTACAGAGAAAAAGAAATGAACTTTTCTGGAAGAAAAATAGAGCTCCAAGATCTAAAATATACATGAGAGAACACTCCTGGATGAAGTGATGGAGGTCATGTCTGTCCCAGCATTGACAAGAGCTAAGGTATGTATCCAGCAGTGGAAATGTCTGTATGAAATATAGTGTGTAAGTTGGGTAAATAGATACAAACCTATAAACTCTTACTTTAGGTGCCAGTCAAGAAATGGAAGACTGAGTATTTTTGGGACCTGCAGTGTTGCTTTCACAGCTAAAACATTTTTGCAATACATTGAAGGTTTCTGTCGTATTCTGTATTGCTATGGAAAAGAGATTTTTCTAAAGGTAGAGCAAGAAAAGCTTAAACATTTATCTGATGGTGCATCTATCCGATAATAGAATTTACAGCAGCATTTGAGGTATGTCTGTTTTCTCTTTGGAAATACAAAAATCAAAGTCACATCTACCTGGAGCCCAGTTTAAGTACTGGAAAGGGCTGCCTCCAATCCATTCCCATCCACTACTCAAGTCCAGTCTGTTGAGTCCAATCCACAGCACAGAATCTGTATCTTCTGTTAATTCTAATTTACAAAAATAAATTATTTTCAAAATCTCTTTTGTATTAGCAATGGTCACTAATGATATCTTTAAGAAGATTTAGAATTCCTAAATATCTAACTGCAAATATCTGTAGATACTATGGTAACTAATAAATTGAAATATGTCAAAGTTTGAATATTATAAAAAGGCAAACAAACAGATTCTCCCTGTTTTATTCTATCAACTAATGCAAAATGAACACAGATTATATCCACAGAGTATATCCAACAAAATTGTTTCTGCAGAACAAGCTACATTCTGTACATTTAAGTAGAATTATTGGTAGAGTATAAATATAAACAATAATAATAACTATGTTTGAAGTTAAATTAATCCTTAAAACCAACAATAAATATTTCTTCCATATCATTCCTTCATCTATATGTGGATAAGTAAAGCTACAATTTGATATCCATAAAAAACTGATATTTTTCAGTTTCCCAAGTGAATGAAAAGAAGAACTGTCAAAACTGCATTTGAAACAAAACACATCCTTCTTTTGGCACAAAGATAAATCTTTTTTTCTTTCTTTTCAATTTTTTTGAAGTTTCCTTTTGACCAAAAGTAAGACTTTGATTTACTTTTCAGGATTTTTTCCTCCATAAAAAAAAAAAGCTTACATATAAAATAAGATTTGTTAATATGAAGTCAAGCTATTACAATTCCAGGGTGCTGGAATAGTTTGAATTTTATACAAATTTGGCAGCAATTCTAAAAGATTTTGTTTTCTTGCCCACACATATTTAGGTCCAAAGGCAATGGCCAAAATCATACTAAACTATCTTTAGCTATTATGATGGCCTGAACAGATCCTGAATGTAACCCAGGTTTTGCTTTACTGCCTTACCTTTAAGGTAGGTTTGTTCATGGATGTCTGTGATACTCAGTAATTCTGCATTTTGCTGCTGACAGCTCTTCCTGGCTTGGTGCCATGTGAGAGCTGAGTCAGAATTTATTTGGTAGTGAACATTTGTTGACAGATCTGTAGTCCATGTGCTGTCTTTATCTGTGGAAAGAATTAGAACAGAGGTCACAGCAACTTGCCTACACAAAACTGAGCTGCAGGTTCTACTTCTGTGGCAGGTTCCCATTTGTCTCCTTGAATTTCACCTGGGCTGCTCCTTCCAGACCCCTGAAAATAGTATGAGCAGATGGGGAAGGATAAAATTGAGGCTGGTAAGCTGACAGGTAAAGCTGGCCTATATTGCCTCCTGTTCCATGAAGAGAGACAAGTCAGGAATTACCAAAAGGAGAGGGATTGCACAGAAAAATGCATGGAGTACGTGACAGAAGTCCCAGGTGAAAATTTTGAAAAGATGTGTGACATCTCCTTCTCTCTCTGGACAGCAGCTCCCACTGAGACCAATAAGAACTAGCTCTAGACCTGAATTTATCAGAAACATTCTTAGATAAATCCCATCCCCTTTCAAAGAGTCTCTGGATGTGTCTGTCACACAGCAATGGCTCTGAGCATCAGTGTTCCTCCTCTGATTACCTTTGCAGAGGTAGAAGATCTCTACATGTTCAATCTAGCTCAACACAAAGCTGTATCAGGTATTTGATCATTCCCAAAGGATGAATTCTTAAAAAAGAACTGAAAGCTGGGACTAGCTTTCAAAAACCCTGAAAATTACCCAGTGACCCTATGTCATATTGCTTCAGGGGTCAGTGTGTGAGGTATCTTTGCAGGAAGCTGGAAGGCATAATTGGCTAGGGATGTGGGCCACAATGAAAGTCCACTTTAAAACAAGTGGAGTAAAGGGGCATTCTAAGAAAGACAATGCTGAACAAGACTCATGGGGAGAAATATAGAGGAAAGATGAGATGTGTCAGGTGGAGATTTCAACATCATGAGGGCAAAGCTCTCCAGGCCATAAAGGGAGGTAGAGGGGGAAGTGACCACAGAAATAGAAGACACTGATTCAGCTTGCAGAGAAATGCCAAGCAGATGTCAAAGTGGTAGAAAGGCTGCTTCCTGGACAATAAGAACAGGGCTTAAAAGCATGGATAAATGACACATTCCACTCTAGCAAAAAAACATATTCACATGAGAATCATGTAGATTGAAACATTAACTTCAACATCAATCTTCCTACAGTGCCCATTTTTGTGCTGACATCCATCACAACGGGAACCCTCAGAGGAAGCTTGTACAACAGTGACAGCGCACATCCTGGCTGGGAAGCAGCAAGGAGCTCAGAATTATTGTGCTGCTCAGCAACACCCCCCCAGTTAGTGGGAACTGAATGCTGTTTTACTCTTCCATCACTCTCCTGCCATCTTTGTGCAGCACATTATTTCCACTCACGGTGACCTGCAGCGCGTGCCAACGCACCAAACACAGCAACACATTCTTGTAAGTGATGAGCTGCCATGGCAAGGATATCCATGCCCTGCTGGGGCTGGTTTGCCCGTGGCAGCTGAGGGGGGCCGGGAGTGCCTCACCTGTGGACGGGCAGAGCCCGTAGCGCTGGTCCGTGTCGTAGTCGGCGGTGGTTGCGCACCAGAGGCGGCCGTCGGCGCGGCCCGCGGCCGTGCAGCGCGCCCAGCGCTGCCCACGGAACACGAAAGGGAAGACACAGGGAGCCCCGAAGGCGTTCCCCAGCAGCGTGAAGGTCTCTGAGAGGAGAATCCCATGAATATGAAAAGTAACAAATCAATGCAAACTAGGGGAAAAGTAAGGTCTGTGGCAGAATTGCGTCTCAAAGTGCTTTCCACGGTTCCTTTCCCATAATCATTACAAAAAATTGTTACCACAATTTTCCAAACTTCAGCTGCTGACACAAGTTTTAGAGCAATGCTATTCTGATGTAAAGTAATATACTGTAGAGATCCATAATTAAATTTCTGACCAAGATGCCTTTACAATCTTAATAAGGTTCCAGAGCTGTAGCCTAAGACACTTCTGATTCAAACAATGTTAGGATTTATATAACATGTGCAAGAGTAGGAGCTAATATTTATAAGTCCTGATTCCTGAAAAAATGTAAACATATATTAGACTATCTCTCGCTGGTTTTATTCCAATGATCATTTAAGTATCTCACACAGTGAAGCAGCTTCCCACATGCAAAGCTAAGTGTTTAGTGTTCAAATATTCTGTGATATGGCTTTTAGAGCATTCATTCTGGATGTGGGAAAGCCATTCAGAACAATCGGACCTCAGCTAATCAGAAAAGGCAATTTGCACTGGTGACTATCATTATTCCATGAGCATCCTCATCTGCTTTGTCAAAAAAGCCATGCTTCCTCTGCTTCAATCAGTACTTCCAGACCTTTCTCCACTCACTCATATTGTGCTTCATTCATGGGGATATATATTTTGAATCCCTGTGACTGTATAAGAAACTTATCAGGGTTTATGTACTCTGTTAATGTAAAGTCACAGTATGGTGAGCAATAGTGACTTTAGGGAATACTTATACAATGAAAGTATGTATATACATATTCACTAATAATATGTATTTATAGAATATATAGAGAGTATATGTACTACTTACAGTACTTGAAATAGTAATGTATGTAGACTAAAATACATAGACTAAAAAAATGTATGCATATAATACATGCTTGGAAATAAATGTAACAATAAATTCAGTGCAAGGATTTTCTAAAACTCAGGTGGTCACTGAAGGAGGCAGAATAGTCAGAGCCAAAGATCCTAAACACTCTAACACTAACAAAGGAATTAATGCAAAGGATGAAAGAATCAATTTTCTGTACCTTCATATCCCTGGGAACATAAAACATCCATGTCCCCATAGATATTCCATTTATTCTTTGCACTCAGCTCCTTCTTTAACAAAACATTATCATGCTCTTCGTTGCCAGGACTGAAAAATAAATCTTCTCCTCGGATTGAAAGGAGGCTTTCATTTCTGCATTCCCACCACTGGAGCTCACTTTTTTGATTACAGGGATACAGAGCGACCATGGCCTGATCCTTCTTCAATGGCACCCCCAGGCACAGTTTCAGTTTCACACTCATAAGCTGATGATCTGTAATCCACCTGAATTTTTGTGATTCATTATCTTGATTGCAAGTGGCAGTTCTAACTGACTGTGCAATAGATGCCTCAAGACAGAGTCTGTTGACTTTATTATAGAGTAAAAATATTTTGATATCTGTAAAGCAAAATAACACATAGCAAATAGTTAATATAGAATATATGTATGGTGGATGCTTCCAATTCACATGAACAAGAAGTCACTGCATTCATGTCAGATAAAAACATTTCATTTTTCAACGGGGTCCAGAGCAACATCAATTCTACTGATTAAAATTAAAGTAGACAGTAGAAAAAATATATGTCATGATTGTATGTCACCATGCTGTGGATCAGCGGTGGGCAGCAGGAGCAGCTGAGCTGAGCACAGCTCCTTGGATGGTTCTAAGTCTGTGAATTCTCTCAGCCACACTGCCAGTACCATCACCTTGTTCCATCCAACCTATCCTCAGGTACATGGCCTTGTAGACCTCTGACCTCTACAGACTTTTCTCACCCTTCCAGGTCTTACAGGTCTCCTAGTGAGTACACAGCCATCTTTGCTGAGCCGTATGCCTCCCCTCCCCTAAATCCACCTTCCCTTTCCTTTTCGTCATATAAATGTGAGTGAACCAGTCTGGGCTTCTCAGGGGTCACGCTGGGCTCCTTAGCCTTGCTGACTATGAGATCTGCCATCCCTTTCTGTGAACCATTGACTATAAAGCTAGAAATGACTTTGAGAAGCCAACTGCAGTCTGAGAAAGTAGCAAGGACAGTGGAGTAATAGCATCTGACACTTGCCAGTGTGTAAAGGCTGGTGGAAGTTAAAAGGAACACCTGCACCAGAAACTGAGTTCCTAGCTCTCCAGGTGGTTCATCTGATCATGCCTGAAGTGTTGGCTTCAAGTTAAGGTAGAAGTAGGGGAGCTAATTTCAGTCCTGAGTTTATCAGCAGTGGTTGTGAATCATGCCTATGAATTTGCTCTGCTGCCTTGTCTTCTGCTTTGTGACCCATCTGGTTGTATTTCCTGCCAAAGCTTGCAGGATTCATAAGCAGTTTTGGTCCCTTACACAAGTCTCAAGTAGTGGGTGTCATATTTAATAAAAATGTTTTTAAGAAATTAAAGATGTTTCCTTATAAAGCTTGCAAAAAATGGAAATCAATTTAATTGATAATATACAATATACTGACAATAATTATTCTGGCTTGCATGGAGATCATGGTGATTTAAAAAAACCATTTACTCTGAGACAACCCATGTCAATCTTCACAGAGTTAGAAAGGAGAAAGGATTTAACCTTAAACATTTAGGTCTGCAGAAGACACCTGTTTAATACCTACATGAGAAGTGTAGCTAAAGGGACAGCAGTAGTGTTGTACACTGCAAGTCCACAAGAGATTTCCTAAACTTAATCCAACTTCATTAAAAAATAATTCTTCCATCCACTTTATCAATGCCAGTGAATTCAATGAGCCTGTTCAAAACAGTGAATAAAACTCCCTTTACAGCCATCATCTGTGAATATCTTTGTGTCCTACCAATATTTCTACATTTCACCACTCCTGGAGATTTTCTGTGCCTGAGTTTGCAAACTCAGGAACCAACAGCTCAAAAACTAGAATACAGAAGTAAAGAATTAAATACATTTCTAAAAAGACATTTAAATATGTATCATTATTTTCTTAGGTCTGATCTGGGATTATTGAAATTATAATGCTACTATATATGAACAATGCCATTATGAATTGAGTCTCTGGATCCTTCTCTAACCATTTCTTTTTTTCTGTGAGATTATTCATCTGCCTCTTACCTTCTATTAAGAAGTTCCCTATCCTCAAATTAATAATGTACATATTGGCAGCACCACAGAACCACAATCACCCAGAAAAGCCAGAGGAGTGGAAGCACTTTCATGAGAGCCTTCACAGGAAGCAAGCAGGAGGCACTTACCCACCAGCTGCAAAGAACTGTGAGCAAGAGAGAGAACAAGCAAGAACTCCGAGAACATAATTGTAAAAGCTGTTTCCTTTTCTTCCCTTCAGCAAATCCTGGATGGTGAGAGTTGCTGGCAATAAAGTCCTGCTGAAGAGAGAACAGCAGCTAGTCCTCCTCAGTTTTGCAGGCTGGATGGTTGAGTAAAAACTCTGAGTGCTAAATAAGGAAACATTCTGTCACATGCCACTTTTCTGAAAAACAAGACCACACAACACAAGTTTTACCATCAAAAAAAGAATGACTTCTCACTGAGAGCAAACCATGGGAAAGCAGGTGGGCACAAGTTTACATCTCACTACGTTCCCACTGTCTCTGCTGAGGAGACGTGTGGAGCTCATGGGATCAAATCAACACTGAAATACTAAAGACAGAAATCCAGCCTTAGCTTTTAAATCTTATATCCTGTCTATTCAGAATAAAACAATTCTAGCAGCAAAACACAGAAGTCTCATCTTTTCATCTGTAAGGCAAGACAGAAGTGAATTTTAGAAGATTTAAGTGAAATTCATTCTGCCGGACATTAGAAAAAATTTCTGCCCTTCTACAGGTGTTTGCCATTTTCCTACATTTCTACATCAATGCAACCAGAAACCTATGTGAAAAAATGTCTTCTTGGAAAATCGAAGCTTCTTTTTGTTATGAAGTAGATAATTCTTGTTTGAGAGCCATACCAAAAATCAGTCTCAGTTTCAAGAAATGACACATATTGTTTTTTACCCAGATCAAGGTCCTTCCCAGGGCCAGCACTCAGCACTTTGGTTTCCAAACTTAAAGATGGAAACTTGAGAAAAACAGGACTCTCAATACTCTGTTCCTGGCCACTGTAGACTGTCCCTATAACTGTGTAAAGACCTGATTTTATCACAGCAGATTTTTGAAATGGAAATATTTTGTTTTGTTTAGAAAAACCTCTAAATGGAAGAAACCAGTCTGTGATGTAAAAATATCATTTGAAGCATAGTAACATATTAATTGTCACCTGCAGGAAAAGTGTGATAATTTAAGAAGTATTGTACTCCTCTCCTGCTTTTAGCCAAGATGCCTGCATATCCCAAATACCGGATTTGATCCTTGCCTGCTCAGCAGAAAGACAGTGCAAGAAAGGGGTTAATTCCCTGGTAAAATATGTGGTACAAAAATAAAAAGAAGAAGTTGAGCAGCAAAACAAGAAATTACAAGGAAACACTAGGTACAGACGTTAGGGCAAAGTAACTGAATTTTCTTTTTCAGGTGACGACAAAATGTACTAACAACGAGGATAAAGTCAACCGCTTCTTTTGGAAAATACATTTTTTCTAAAAACATTTTTTTTTAAATCTGCTGCTAAAGATCTTCCCTAGAAAGAAGAAGCTTTCTTTGGCCTTAAATAATCTGCCTTGTGCTGAAAATATTTCCTTACAGCATGTGACCTATTTATATAAAAGATAAATTGTCATTTTTATTGTCAGGGACTATAACAGACTTGTTTTATCCTGGATCCTGTACAACATGAGGTCAAGATGAATTCCATTTTCTTCTCAGTTGGACACTGTGTAATAACAAAGAAATAAAAAGAAAAGGAACCATTTTCTTCAGCCTCCTCTGCACTTCAAATCACACCAGAGCCAGCTGCAGCCTGGTAGTTAAGTAAACATTGGTTTCCCTTCAGCCTGGTTTCAGATGGGTTTTAGGGCTAAAAATCTGAACAATAGCACTGCATCCTTGATACCCCAAACACACCTGGTGTGTTTGCACTGCTCCTCCTACAGGCAATATTGTGAATTATGGGGTGCTGTGCTGATTCCCACAAAGAGGTACCTGCTCAAGGCTGCTGAAATCCTTGAGGATAGACTCCAAGGAAAAGCAAAGTTAGAACAACCAACCTCACAATGTCCCTTGTACCTGACACATATTTAAGGGAGCAGCAGGCAGGAGGTGGCAGTGCCTGCTTGTTCCTTTGCACTTGTGGAATCTGGCAATGTCAGGCACCTGCCCCTTGCCACTGCTCACAGGTGAATCTCAGCACAAGCTACAGCCAGCCTTGAAGTGCAGCTTGGCCAGTCCCAATCTGAAAGGTCAGAAATTGAGCTAACAGCAAAGTTGAACTCCCCAGCATGAATTTAGACAATTCTCTGTTACGTCATATTCAATTGTTATGCCAACATTCCAAACACCAGTCTCTTATGGAGAGTACTGATAGCATAAAAGTTGAATCCCATCAAGTTCATCAAAATTCTACTATCTCTAAGATTAAGGGGAAAAGCACAATCTCAACAGCACCTTATACCCACCTGTCTGATGGGTTCAAATGGTAACATGCCATGGTGGCTTTGCAGGTGATAATTTGCCAGTTATTGATGTCAGGTGTTCCCAGACTGCTGCAGTGACATAGAAAGAGCCATACAGTACTTTGGGATCCCTTCCAAGCAAAGATCTGCTCTGATGAAAAAGCAGCTATGGGCAGGGTGTGTCCCAGGTAGCAGCTGCAGGGGCTGAGAGCAGCCAAGGCATCCCTGCACTCCTGCACCTGCAGACCAGCCACAGCCATGAGAGCTCACTGCAAGGTCATTGTTCTCATGGGTTATGCCATTAATTGGTCTTGCTTTGCCAAATTTTTCTGGTCAGATTCTAGCAAGAGTGAAAAGTGCTCTTTGCCATTATCCTTCATAATACTTTTCAATCAGGCTGATAAAGGTAACTGTTAAAGTTCTGACAAGGTCAGACAAATGAAATCCACACAGATCAAAATACGAACTAATTTAGGGAAATAAACCATGAGACTGAAAGTACTGTGGCTATTGCATTAATTTGCTTGACTTCTGTACCTACCTAGTGAAAACAACCACAAAGTACATAGTAATTAAGAAGTGTTTTTCACCATCCTACTCTGATTTGATTGGTAATAGACTAAACAAATTTCACCAAACAATCTATTTTGCTTGTGACAGTAATTGCTGCGTGATCTCTTCCTGTTCTTATCTCAACCCATGAGCCTTCTGTGGTATGAGTGTCAATTATGTTAACTTGGGAAAGATCTTCAAGGAAAGGATGTGTACTGAAATTAAATCAGCTGTGCTTTATAAGCTTATATGCAGACTGAAGTTTCAAAAAATTTAATGTAGCAATGCTAAATCATTCATGTAATTTCCTGGAAACTATGCAAGTTGTATAACATCTAAGAATGTTACACATGCTTAAATAATATTTAAAAATAAGTACAATTTTCTTAATGTTTGGAAGGTTGTAGATCACATAATCCAATTAAAACATCTTGAAAAATACCATTGACAACGGAGGCCACGTTTAAGGGGTGTAAGAGTCCCCCATCTAGGACACTGCACCCAAGGGTGCACATCACAGGTGCAGATGTTGCACAGGCCTGCCTGTGACACAAGCATCTGAACCTCAATATTTTGGCTGAGGCACAGCAGACAAATATATGCTCCGTGGCTTACAGATACACTCATCAACCTTTTGTTCTACCCTTATTACCCTTTAACTGCTTCTTGTTAACTGAACCTCAGCAATCATTGCAAATAATCATCCTGCATTTTTGGATTATTGTTTAAATAATGGATAGTGGAAGAAAAAAAATAATTAGCCCAGTCATACTTCCTGGATACCAGTATATAGTTTTAAAAATATCTGGGAAAATGCCTGTTCTTTATATTATCTCTATGATTAGTCTTTGTTTTCTTCCTTTGCTTTATCACTGTTTCCTTTCTTATAAATAAAAGTGTCTACCACTTTCCCATGGGCACACATCAAGGAGCATCTGGATAATGCTTTTAGTCGTAGTTTAGTGTTAGGGTGCCCTGTGAGGAACAGGGAATTGTCCTTGATCATCCTTATGAGTCCTTTCCAGCTGAAGGTATTCTATGATTCTGTGATGGTTTTTTTAAAATTTTAAATCCTTTTCTTTTTCTAAAATTCCCCACCAAATTTAAATGCCAAATTTGACTTGAATACCTTAGAGAAACATGCTGAAGCAGGAAAGTTGGCAGAAAAATGTATATAAAACATTTTCTTCCCCCACTACTTGAGGATTTTAAATATGGGTAACAAGAGTGTGTGAAAAATTCCATATCTGAAAAATGTCCTAATGCCCAGTACAGATTCATGGCCTGACCTGTCTGTCAGTCTCTCAGGGGGAGTGACTGAAGTTTCTTTGCACCCACTGGCAAAAAAGACACTGGAGTTCTTCCCTTCCTCACAAACATTCCAAATACAATTGTATCAAACCTATCTTCTGAAAGAGGAAGGAAATTTCATAATTAAGAGCACAGAAGGAGATAGAGAATGCAGACATTCACATGGACTGTTACCAAAAGAATATCTTAATTATAAAACTATAAAAAAATCTGTTGGGGTTAGGGTTTTTTGTTTTGTTTTGACTTTGTTTTGGGTTTTTTTTTGTTTCTAGTAAGTTGCACACACTAGTTCAAATAAAACAGCAAAAGGAATTCTGTAAATAGCTGTAAGGGCTAGCTTTAATCTGAAGTAGTTGCCAGATTTCCTTGTTATAAAGGACATCTGAATTTCTCACAGCTCTTCCAGGCATAGTCTAAGCATTGTAATATCACTGCATTGCATTTTCTTCTTTTTTACTTCCTTTTGTTATTTGAATCACTTTCTGCTCCTATAGAGCTCCTGTACAGCAGAAAGTGATTTGCCCATGGCCTATGAATGGCAGTTCAGTTTATGTACTTCTCAGGACTGTCTGTTGCTGAAACTCACCTTACTTAGCCTGAACATGCCCTGGGCACACTATGTTGGTCACACCATTTGTATAGAATTGCTTGTTTTGGAGACAAAGATGCCTATCCTTTCCCTAAATTAATCCTTATTTAGGAAGAGAATCAACTGAGTGGTAAAGAGCTGCAATGGTGATGGTCATGTGTCAGGTTCTCTGCTGTTTTACAGAAATTCCCTGAGCTAGCAAAGGCCTTTTTCCATGCCCAAGGTGGAAGAAAAAGCAAAAACTCTTCGGGTCTCGTTTTCAAGGTTGTTTATTTGGTCTTATCTAAAACATTTTCTTTCTGACCCACCGAGCTCCTTACAGCAAGACAGTCGAAGGCCTTCTCCCTCTCAGAGGTGGTGTTTATCTTTTTACTAAAAGTTACGTCCAGATTATTTACTAGTAGTCTCCAATGCCTATCCTCTACATTAGACAGTCAGTTTCTACTCTAAACCAATCACTTATATCCCTGTCACAAAAGAAATGGAGAGAGTGAAGAAGGAAGAAACCCAGAAAGCCACGAGGTTCCTCCATCTTAGTAATACCTAACCACCTGTACTAAAACCCAAAAACTACTTTTACACCTTGTGACAAACTTATTACTACTCTGTTTAAACTCTTGTGACCTGTAATTCTTCTTTTAAGGTTGGCAATTGTTCCCATGGGCTAAAATCCAAATCACAGGCCTTCTGGGCTCTGTTCCAAGATTTCTGAGCCCTCTGCTTGGATCCCTGAGCTTGAAGTGCAGCCAGAGACGAACCCTGTGTTTCGACAGTCATGGATGGGATTTATAGTTCAGATCTCATTTTCAGGACAAGTTTTGTTTGCTTTGTTAGTGCTGACAATGCAAACTACACGTGCTGCAGGGAGCAGAGGCATGTGCTAGCCCAGCCACCAGCCATGGGCATCCAGTGAGACCAGCCACCCCTAACTCTTCTCTCTCTTCTTTCACCTACTCCTTGCTGTATGGACACAAAAAGAGAGGTGGGGAATGATCTTACCTGAGGTAAACCAGGCACCACAATCAGGAATTTTGAAAGAATTTGATTTGGTTTCTTTTACCCATTGCTAGTACTCCATAACACCTTGACCTTTACCTGACTGAACAGTAAATTGCAGACACTGCTAGCACCTTAAAACCACCATGTGTAACCACCTGAAAAAACACTTCATCAGACCAGAGCACTTCCCAAACCTGTTCTGATTTTGAATATATGCAGGAACAAAAAAAATATTTAAAGGTTAGTGTTTCTGTTCCCAGCTCTGCCCTTGTGCCACCTATCAGGTGCTCCTCCCTTCAAGTCTGATCTTTGCATCTGCACAAAATTATGTTGTTGTGAAGTCTATATGACACCTAGGAAAATGTTTTCCGTTCTTCAGATACAAGACTTTGTGTCATGGCATACCACATTAAAAGCTGCTGGCATGATCTGAATTGCCTCTAGAAAGCTGGTGAGCCTTGGTCAAAGCTTCAAATTCAAGTCAGAGCCAGCTCCTAACTAAAGGACTGTCCAAGGCCACATTCTCTGCAGCCAGTGTAATGAAATTTTCAGTCACCACTTTTCTCTAAATATTCATCTAAGTAGGCACATCATCTATCAAAGTACATTTTTTTTGGATGCTGCTCAGATCACTGCATGTACAGAGTACTCTTAATTTAGATGATTTTCCATATTATGAAGCCAATATGCATTTAAAATGAGTTAGGTTTCCTGCTCACATTTTCAATAATCTCTCACTTTTCCTTGGCAGCGTATTAGTCTATCACACTTAGGTCTGCTCTGGAAAGCTTCAGTGCAGAATACATTTTTCTTTTCATTTTTCATGAGGCAATGCTGCTGCACTCATGAGCTTAATGCTTCCTACCAGAACATAGCATGCACTGTTTAAAGCCTGCACTTCATTTCCACAGCATTTTATCAGACACTTCATTGGGAGGCATGTAAACAATGGAAGATATGGAAATATTTGCAAGACCATTTCCTATACCAGGAACATTGTTTAGTTTATACAAATTGTGCCCAACTCTGGGCACAATCCTGGATAAAACAAGACAGATTAAAGATGAAAACCTTATCTGATGTTTGGGCTGCAAGACAACCCCATAATTTTTTGGTTTTTTTAAGCAGAAGAATTTGACTATTTTTAACTCTTAGAGACAAACTGTAATACTTGGAGAAATTTGCAATCCTCAGTAAACACTGGGGGAAGCTTGGCAAGGTTTGAATGTATCAAAACAACAAGGAATTAGACAGGCAAACTAACTAGAATTCCTGAAAAAGTACTAGAAAAAGCAGTACTATTTGCTAATCATGAGATTATGACTAGATAATAAGAAATCATAGTCCTAGAAAAAGAACAGTAATTAGTAGC
Organism: Thryothorus ludovicianus; assembly: GCA_013397245.1. NCBI lineage: Eukaryota > Metazoa > Chordata > Aves > Passeriformes > Certhiidae > Thryothorus > Thryothorus ludovicianus. The sequence goes on from VZTB01000696.1 coordinate 892,836, forward strand.
TTATGTTGAGTTGATAGGTGTACTGACAAGGGTTTTATGGGAGGATTTGGTGCCGTTCTGTATGTTAACAGCTCAAATTATGGGAAAGTGTACTTAATGAACTGTTTAAGCTTTGTTTCATGGTTTAAGCCCAGCCAGTAGCTAGGCACCCTTAATTAATTTAAATTAAATAGTACTCAGGAAAAGGCTGCCTAGTAGGTGAGTGCAGGCATGTGTCCTTCACCCATGACAGTGAACACTTCCCCAAAGGTCCCATTTGACTTGTCCAGAATTCCAGGGACCATTCCCATGAAGCAGGTTGAACACAGCCATTGCCAGCCTGTTCTGGAGCAACCAAGAGAATTTTACTGGGCCACTGTAGCCCAGCTGCCATGAGGAGCCAGTGACACAGCAAAGCACTCCAACATTATTAGTAGAGAAGCTTTGACAAGGCTGCCCAGGAAAAGAAGTGAAATCACAGTTGCTGTTGGAAACTTCAAAAGAGATGTTGGATCTTTCAACAGCTGATCAGTTTTAGCTGACACTGCTTTTGGGCAGGACCTTTTCAGTTCCCTATTTCTATTATGTATATGATTATAGGTTCCTATTCACAGGATAAATAAAATTCTAAGATCATTAAGCTTTAAATTACATCATTACATATTGTTTGCTTTAACATTTGAAAATAGAAATAGCCTTTGCGTTCTGCATTCAGAACCATAGAGAGCACGCTTATTCAAGCATCTTCTAAATCCCTCCTAAATTGAAAATGAGGTATTTTGAAGCTAAAAAATATGAAGTGACACATCATTTCACAGTATAGTTAGTGTGACATGAAAGTGACATATTCCAGTGTGTGTGTATCGAAGATTTATATAATGTTTTATGAGAATATGAAGTGAAGTACAATGTAAGAACTTGATAGTTGCAGCTCAACAGTTGCGCACAAAGATTGGAACAGTGCTCTTTGTTAAGAATTGTAATTTTTATTTTTGCAATTGCACTGCTGAACCTCACATTTTGAGAATCTGACAAAGGATGCTCCCATGTGAAGCATCATCACCAACTTTTCTGCACACACCAGGTGAACTATCTTCTGTGCTTTTCTCTCCTCTCCTCCCTTTGTGTATTCACATAGACAGGAGTGATATTAAGGAAAAGACTGGATCCATATGTGCTCCTCCATGGCAATTTGCTTTTTCAGAGACCAGAAAGTAGTGGCCACTCATTGACGCATCTGCACATCAATCTCATCACGAAGAGGTTGAGGAAAACAGGCAACTGCAGAGGTTACAGTACTAACAGGAAGCAGAGCACTGAGAGGCAGATAGGAGTCTTGGAAAAGAATCTGATAGTGGGAGACAATATAAGTGACTGCAAAAAGACAAACAGGTACCCACAGCCACCCAGGAATATGAAGATGAGAAAAATAGCTGCTTTTACCTCCTATATCCTTACATTGTTTTCACAATTGATTTCTTTGGATTGTTTGATTGTTGCGGTTTTATTTCACACTTGCAATAAAATTAATTTTTTGAATAATTGAGAGCCCAATTTCTTGAAAGCTCATATCTGGTTAGGACCTTGATTTGGAATGCAACTTTTACAACCTACTGGAAGCACTTACCTTGGGATTTGAATATATGGGAGCAATAACCCAGCTTTCCAAGTGGGTTAATTTAATAAATGCAGCCACAGGAAGAGATTCAGGGTGAGTATCTGATATAAGGGATTGTCCAAAGAAAGGGCCAGAGAACTATGATGAGTAAAGATACACACATTTTGAAATTAATATTGTTTTATAAGCATCTCTCTCAGTTGTTAAACAAACAAAACAAAAATCCGTATTAAATATTTGGTAGAAATTTTATTTGACAATGGTGCCAAAATATAAGCTCTATTTGTGCCACCCTGATGACAAGCCTAGCACTCACCCGTGCCCTGAGCAATCTGGCTGTGATGCCAGGCACAGCTTCACTGCCAAGCTGCTCTGAGTAAAATGTCACACAGCAATTGGGGAATCGGGACTTGCACATCTGTAGTCTTGTTAAGGACTCCACTCAGTGGTAAATAAAAGATGCTGCATCTCTAAAGTGCAGCAGCGTGTCAGGGAAGCTGCTTGGGGTCCACATGCCAGGGCCATCAACCTGAGCTGGCCTTGGGATCACCTCACTTCTGTCTGCAACCATAGCCTTGTGCCCAGGCTAACTTGCTTCAAAGAGAATGAAAGGTGCCAGAGATCCTTGTGTGCTGTCTTTGCACCTGCCCTGCCACTGAAGAGGCTGGGAATGTCTGTGACTGATTTCATGGGCATCTCAAAGCTGCAGCATAATCACTCACTCACTAATGAAGAGCAGACAGACAGCTTTCCCTGAACACAGCAAATACCATGAGAATATTTCAAAGCATAGAGTAAGGAATTCCTTTCTTTCACTACCATCTCCGTCCCTATTTCAGCAATTGCAGGACTTTTCCTGGAGCATTGCCAGTGATACAGGACCTTTAGGTAATTTGTCTACAGACTAGTTCACAAAATAGGCTGGCTCTTCCAAATTTCTTTCTTTCTTACACTTTATCAGTAACTGTACTTAATAGTCACACTAGTATGAATGTGGCTTCTCATTTCAGGCATTTTTACATACGAAAATGTATATGGTATATTTCCACCACTCTTTAGAATATGTCCAGTCCTGCAGTTTCTGGGCATGTTTGCTTCCTGATGAAGTCCAAATAGTGGGGCACAGAGTGGCAGTAGGAAGCATTCAAAGACTACAATACAGAATGAACTTCATAAAGAATATACAGTAACTGGCTTGGGAAATTAAAGACTCCAAAGTAAGGAAAGACTGAGCAGAGAAAATTTCTTTTAATGAATGTAATAGTAAAAAATACACACACGGGGCTACCATTGCTCTTCATGGTAAGGAGTGACTCCACATTTTAGTCCTCTGAACTAAACCATAATAGTCTATCACTAGGCTATTTACAAAAAAGTGCATAGTTCTTCAGAGATATTTCTTTTAGAAGTTATCAGTTGAAAAACTATGAGTCAAGCTGTGTTGGCATGAGAACAAGAGTAAAATGTCATGTTATGTTGAACACACTAAATGTGACAACAGGCAGAAACCATTTACAAAATTCACTCTGAATGACACTTCAGTTGTCTGAGCTATCTATCAAACACTGTATGAACAACTGAGGAAAAACAACTTATGAATACTTAGAGTTATAAGAAAATATTAAACTTCTGGAATTTAAATTATTATAGTAGCCAGTGCATTTTTAGTCAAATTATGAAAGCGCACAAGAAACAGTGGAAAATTGTTAAAGGAAGAAAATTCATAGACTGTGGTTTTCTGTTGTGATTCTTAAGGTAAATGCAAACGGCTTTCAAGCAAAATTTAAGGATTTCCTTCCTTTTTATGTTGCTTCCTCATTTGTTTAAAATCGCTTCCCAATTTGTTTTATTATGCTAAATTTCTGTATCATTGAATTTCATATATTCAGTGAAGTAATTATAATACAGGCATTTCTTGGTGGCATAACCAATTCCTTTTCATTTGTAATCCAACTAAGAATGGACAGATTCATTGTTATGTGCACTAAGTGAAACTGCTTTGGCAAACACTCAAGGAGATAAACAGCCTCTTCTTTTCCAGACTTTTGTTATCTTTTTAACTATCCTGTTTTATATGGAAATTTCATATTTTTAGTTTGCCACTTCCTATTAAAATTTTGTTCCAAACAGATTTAACTCTAAATAGACCCTACATTTTGTGTGCTTTTAAATGTATCATTAAGCCAATGTTCATAACAAACAGTGCCTTTGGCAGAAGCTTACTTTCAAAAACAGCCTGACAAGCGCAACCATCTTGTGTGGTAGCTCTGAAATGAAAAGTACTATTACTAGGAGAAAAGGCTAGTGTTCCCACTGCCCAAAATTAAAAAAAAAAAAATTTTCTTGAAGCATGGGGTGGAGAAGAAATCCTTGGGTGGATGGGAGATGCGTATTCAAGCTTCATTTTAACTATTCCATTTGCCCTTTGGCAGATTATTCGCCCCCCTCACCCCCTTCACTAATTGCAGGCCAATATACCTTTTCTTTTGCCTTTTGGCTTTGCTTCCCAACACCCACTGAGAGTGAACCTCAAGGGGGACAGATCCAGCAGGTTGAAATATCAGCACCTTTTCTTCAAACTGAACATGTTCCAGAGGGAACGAACAACAGGGGGTGTTTGTTCTCTAACAAGTTGTACAAAAACAAGCATCTCTGCTTTTCACAGTATCTTTGCAGAGAAAGTGCTTGCTGTAAGCTTTCTCTCAGTGGCTTCTTGGGTTGCAAAACAACCCACGCAGTTCCTCTGTAGCATTCTAGCAAAAACCTCTTCCTTTCCATTGCCCCAGAGGCTTCCCCACAGGTCCACTTTCTGTTCCTCTTAGGAAAACCCCGGGTTCCCTTCTGTCCTCTGCACTCCAGCACAATGCTCTGAAGCATCAGCCCCATCCTTTGCACACACACTACTCCCAAGAAAGAAATAATCTCCTCATTTTTCTAGATGGCTCTGCCCTGTGAAAGACATAAGGAGCTAGGGCAAGGTGGAGAGGCAGAGAGGCAGCCTGCCTTGGTTTGTGGTCTCCAGCTGTGGCCTTTCCAAAGAACACGAGAACAGTCAGGCAAATAGGAACAAACATACAAATATCTTACACACTCCAGCCCTTCCCCATCCACACATTCACTCTCTTTCCTGGTCTGAAACAGGGCTCCTGAGGCAACAACTCACTTTAGGTACATCAGCTTTTTTTCTCGATTCTCATATGCAAGGTATATTCAACTTTCTATTCCTTCCCCACAACCAGGGATCCTATCCTCCTGCAATTTTCCCTGCAGCATTTGCATTTCCCAGACCTCTGCTTTGCCTGTCTCTCATAGAAATGGTCAGCACTTCTACCTCAATTCAAACTCCATCATTTATACTTCAACCTTTCCCTTCAATCTCCTTTGTTTGGACATTTTGCATTGTATTTTTGTTTGCCATCCTCTTACCAACTTCAATGTTTCTCACTGCACCTCCAGAGGAACCCTCATTCCTCCAATTACTAAATATTATTCCTTCCTATGTCTAGAACCTCCTTGTCCTCATTCGTCTCTTCTGATGGGCAATGAAACAACTTCAAGTCCCCCCTATATATTCCTGATTATCAACTATAAAGAAAAATTTTGTCAGTCAGTTCTAAAAGTAAGTGAGATGAATTCCATCTAGATGCCTAGATGACTAGTCTAGGTAAAAAGCCAGTATAATGGTTGTACTATATGCATTCTCCAGAAATTAGAACAAATATTTCCTCAGAGGAACCAGAACCACTAATCACATCCTTACACACTAACCAAACCCTTCAAAAGATTGTATAACAGATAGTGAATAGTTGTGCACAGCAAAATCTTGTGCCCAGAAAAGTGGATATGTTAGATAAGGACACAGCTGAGAAGAGACAAAGTGAACACTAACCCTTCCTCTGCCCGGATACAGTGACATCAGGACAACGTTGTGCTGATGGAGCAGTTAACACCTTTCCTATTGACCCCGGAAAATCTGGCTCTTGCCCACTGGAATCTGGCCTGAAGGCACTAGCTCATTTCACAACTATCTATCTATTCTCTTCGTATTTATAGAACTTCCTTACTTTTTGTTCCAAATTACTCTTCACTTCCTTTTTTTGTCCCCCCGTTTCAGAAAATTAAATTATAAAATAAAGACTTGTAGCTCAACAGTTTCTTTTTAGACTCGCTTATAGCCAGGGGCCTGAATCTAATAGGTATTGACACTGGTATTAGCAAAATTTTCTCTGTGAATTAGTATTATTTTGGAGGAGGAAGATGTTCCATTCTTCCTTTTATATCTGTCTGCCATGGCTGTCCACTGTCTGAGCTTAGACAAAGTTACAATGGTGAATTTTTCCACAACTTTTCCTTTCTTAAAGGCAGTTACTGCTTCCTACATTATAATAAGCTCAAGTAGAGAATCAATTAGTTTTTCATCCATGTTATAGGCTAGGGATATAATCAAAATAGTGAAAAAAGGCAGGATATTATCTCTAAAATACCGTCATAATACAGAGAAAGCAAGGGCAAGCAACTGAGAAACTAAGTATCAACATCTTTTCTATGTGGAGAGGCATTTTACAAATGCTATTTCGTAGCACGTAAGACCAAATCCAGAATCCATATGGAAGCAGGATGAGTTGACAAATTGTGCTTCCCACATGTCTACTTACAGCAGTGTAACACCAAAGGTTGAAAGGTAGAAAGATTGCTTTTACCACTAAATTCTGTGTCCAAGCATTTGATGAGTACCTCTTTCCTACTTCTACACAAATAATCTTTAAACTAATACTGGACCTGTCCAGTCTGATGAGCATTTTTGGAGCTGGTCTATGAGCTAGGATTTGGTAGAAAATAGTGGCAGCAGCAGCTTTCCTTCAGAAATCTAGTTGTAGGAGACTAATTTGGAATAAAAAACCCGCACGTAACCATTAAGTTTGAGAAGAAAATCCATCCTATTAGGATGTACGGAAAACTAAAGTTTCTTGTAAATTCCTGCTTCACTGATAGGAATTAAACAACAGGACATAAATAGCATTTCTTAAGATAAGTTGTTCTGTTTGTTTGGGTTTTCCTCTAACAAGCTGTTATTATGAATAGAAGGAAGCTCTTCTTATAACAAGCAAGTAAATATTCATATGTCACATTCACTCCTTCACTCACAGAGCTCACTCACAGGCAATGATCAATATTCTGAAACTAATCCCAGCTCTACACTCAGTTTCAAAGAGCCATACTGGCACTCCAGAGAATTCTCAGATGTCTGCAAAGTTCCTTCAGAGAGCTTTACTCCTCATGACCAGGCATCAACCACTGCTGTGTCTGATATGGTCCAAGATAGACAATCCTCTCTCTGCTGGTGCTTGTGGGCACAAGAAACCCTGCACAGACCTGGGGAACTCTGAGTTCAGCTCTCACAAATGCAACAGGACTGCTGAGGCTTATCAGTCCTTGGAAACTTTCACTAGTTAACTTCTCATTAGGCATATTTCCTGGTTTTGGCCTATTTTTTTCTAGCAGCCACTTCTTTATCCAAAATTATGCATCCTGTGGAAGCAATTCAGACAAGCCAGACAGAAGGGTCCTTTATGGAAGATATAACAAGAGTGGATTAAGTCTTTTTAATCTGCTCAGTGCTGCAAGGATCTCAGGTGAAATACCTTATTTACTGGTGCAGTGCACTGTCAGAAGGACCTAGATACCACAGCACAGGGTCTAGAAGGGAACCTGTGGTCTCTCATCAGAAGGGATGAGACATAGCCAGTGAAATGCAAAAGGAAGAGCTTGTTTTGCTATCAGCAAATATTGAGGGGAGATATGAAAGAGCTATCAATATATAAAATCTGTCTCAGAAACTACTAGCACAGAACAGCACATAAGTCATCTTAAATTACAACACTGACATTAGACAATGATTAGGGTAAAACCTTCAAATGCTATAGATAAAGAAGAAATGAGACTTAGTTTCATACACTGGTAAAGACCATTTAAGAACATGCTAGACTAGGAAAAATGGATGCTCAGTTTTGTATAAAAATTTAAGAGCCCCATCCCTCCTTCCTCTTTTTACTGTTATGATAAATTGTTTAAGAGACACACACTTTTACTTAGAATCAGCTTTTTAATTCCCATTTAGTGAACCAATACAGAATAAAAACTTATTTACATGTATTTCATCCACACACAAAATATTTTTAACTTAAACACAATTAAAACCTGTCAAAAGATTAAAATATCAAAAAGTATCAAATTAAATAAGGACATACACTGCACTAAGAGCTTTGAGCCATTTGGTTGTTTGTATTTAGCGTAAAAGACACTCAGAAAGGGAAAATGAAAAACACCTGTATGTGAGCCTATTTTAGGGTTTATTAAGCCTGTGAATAGACCAGTAGACCAGGATCAGATGCAATGCCATCAGTTCCATCATGATGGAAGTCTAGAATGAGACTCAAAGGTCTCTTGGACAGGGAGAATTTTGTTAGAAATTAGAAAATCTTTCTGAACGTAAGTTTCATTAGGCTTTGAAAAAAATGGCCTAAAAATTTATGAAATCTACACTGGCATCAGAGATATCAAGAATACTTTTCATGTAAATGTTCGAGTACGAATTAAGTATAATTTCTCTTTCCTTCCCACCCTTTTGCAGCATCCTTTGAGATCCCTGTTCAACTTTAACTGATAAACCACTATATTCACAATACATTCCCACCTCTCATCATGGCTAATCTTTCAATGCATATGTCTCAGAAATACAGCAGAAGAAGTACAATTTACACTTTGCTTTTCATCAGTCATAAACAGAGGAGGAAACTGTGTTAATTCTGATATTATGGGTAACACAAAGGGTTTCTGTGGTACCTGAGTAGCAAAGAGAAGACGTGGACCCACAGCATTGGAGCAGGTTTCCTGGTTGAGGCTAGGATCTGGTCTTTCTTCAAATCCAGATCTGCACCAGGTAAGCTTAGATACCCTGTCCAGCCTGTGCAATTCTGCCAGTCTGTGCTGGAGATCAACAGGACACTTTCAGGATACCTACAGGTCTGGATATACTTTTTGGAACATGCCAAGGACCACATTCTCACAACTGAATATGGTGAACACAGTTCTTGTGCCTAAAGATGATGCTGGATGTGCGCAGAGGCTGGAGCTGCCTGAGTGTTGGCTGACACAATATATCTCCACGTCCATGTGAAAGCTCAACAACCCTCCCAGGTACTAAAGTTTGTGAGTAGATCTCTGCATCTGCTTTGCAAGTTCGCTTGTTCCTGCTAATGGAAAAACCAAGAAGCACCTCATGCAAATTAAATACAATTTCCATAGAAGAAAATTGTTTTTCTTAAGAATTCTTGTATGCCAACACTTTAATTCTTTTCAAAATCAAGCCCAAGATTACCCTGCCTATTAAATTGTTGCCTGCTCATTTTCTTCAATATTGGTCACAAGACAATTTGATTCATGAGTTCCAACATCACCACGGTATATGGCATTGTCAAACCCAGTTGTAAACATTTGTCTGTCACGTCTTCTTTTGTAGAAACAGTACAATGTGAGGCCAGTGGCAGATAGCAGAAGGAAGACCAGCATAAAAATTATCCCACCTAATCTACTTGACGATGGAGCAGGAACTGTGTTCATTGATGCTGTGGAAGACAAAACAGGACAATTGCTACAAGTGCCCAGAGCATTTTGTATTTGCATACAACAAATATCTCCTCAAGTAAGTTAAAACAAAAGTACTGTACAATCATAATAGCAGTTAAAATTTATGCATGTTCCAGGTAAATAATGCAAAATTTGGCTTAATCTGTTCTAAGGAGCAGATATGTACAAATGTACAAATTCAGCTTGTAAGGAAAAAAAGAAAAAGACAACTAGATTGAGAGAAGTGTTCTCATTTCAAACAGATTTAAAAGACAATAATCATGACAGTTAAATGGGTATTTAAATGAAAGTTTCTGGAGGAAATTCCACTTGTAAATACTGAATGCCTATAAATCTATTGAAATTTCTGTTTATTTGGCTTAAAAGAAATCAACTTACGAATATTGACAGGCGAATCATGGGTTGGCTCAACTTCAGCAACTTCAAAATTAAAAAATATGTATATTATACAGTTTGAAAGCAAGTTCAATGAAATAAATACTGCATACATAATTTTTACTTCATGTTCATAATAAATTTTAAATAATCATAGAATCATAGAATGGTTTGGGTTGGAAAGAGCTTTAAAGATCATCTAGTTCCACCCCCTCTGCCCTGGACAGGGACACCTTCTAGAGACCAAGTTTCTCACAAGCCCCTATCCAAACTGGCCTTGAACATTTCCAGGGATGGGTATCCACAACTTCCTTGGACAACCTGTTCCAGTTGCTCACTACCTTCACAGTAAAGAATTTCCTTCTAATATATAATCTAAACCTACTCATTTTTATTTTAAAGCCCCTTTCTTGTCACTACATACCCTTGGAAGAAGTCTCTCTCCAGTTCTCTTGTGGGCCCCCATTAGGAACTGGAAAGTGCTATTAGGTCTCCCTGGACTTTTCTCTACTTCAGAATAAACAATCCCAACTCTCCCAACCTGTGCTCATATGGGAGGTGCTCCAGCCCTCAGATCAACTGGAAGTCCTTCTCTGAACCAAGTTGAGTAGGCTATTTTAAGAGTAGGTTATCTCAAATGGTTTAAAAATAACCCAGTTAAGTTTTTCTTGAGCTAGGGATCCCAGAACTCAACAAAGTATGTGCACATGAAAAATATATTAAAATACGTTTCGACAAATGATGCCAAACCCATGAAATATACTCACTGAAAACACTTGTAAAAGAAGAAAACCCCAAGACTGTCATCTCACTATTAATTTCTTTGAATATTTTTATGTAAGGTAGATTTTGTTCAAAGATTTTACTCTTCCACAGTGTAAAGTTCCACGCTAAAGAATTCCATTGCTTAGGGAGTATAATTCAGTTAATTGCTTACAGGACTGACTGGATGGGCCCTAAAAGTTCATGGATGACTCCATTGTCAACCTGCCAGCATGCAATGATCCACAGACAGAATTGGTTCTCCACTACATCAATTACATTTGTGTGGTGAATCTGTTTGCCAGAGTCAAATGTGACCTATTTCAAACTGTGTCCCAGCTGATGTGTGCAAAAGCAGCTGGGTCTGTGCCCATACAGTGACCCATGACTGCTGCATGTGTGCAGATTTACATCCTTCAGGTTTTATGCAGTGCTGCTGTGCACACAAGCAGACTTGTCCCATTCTGTGATGCTCAGATTTCTCATCCAAAACACCACAGGGCCACAAGTAACCATTACAAATGAAGCATCCCATGATGCTTGGTTGTCCTGACATACCTCACTATGCCTCTGTCAGCAGAGAAATTAATTGGGCCCCACCGTCCACCCTCTGATGCTTTCTTCTTGCTCATCCAGCAGATCTCAGCTCATTTCGCCGTGGTGGTACTGCCCCCATCAGCAGCACCTACCTTCTCTCTGCTCAGTGACTTTGTACTGCTTCCCTCAGCTTACCTATCAGGAGAGTATCTGTCTTTTTTCTCAGCACCCTCTAGTTTAATCAATTGTCCATCAGCTACTGCTCCTTGCACTCTAACTGTGATATCCATGAACATTCTCTGCACTCTCAATAGATCATATGTCCTTCCCTGCCCCAGGGTCCAGTAAATGCCCAGAAATCAATGATTTTAAACTGAGGGGAGGGAACAGTGACTCAGGTTATTCTCCAACATAATTTCTCACCATTTTTAACAGAAATTACTCTTGGCTTTGATTCAGATGCCCTTGCATCAGCATCAATACATGAAGTGTACCTGTGCCTAAACACTGGTGGCCTGATGCATTTTAACCGCCTACTTTGAAAATAGCCCAATGCATAGAAATTTGGAACTTACTTTTGGGGATTTTGCAAATAAAATTCTGGTCAACAGAGCAGTAATAGGTCCTCCAGGTTCCGCTTGAGACGTCCATGTCAACACAGTGTTCATCAAAAAGTACTGTAGGCTCTCCCTTCTCCCAGTTGACATATTCTACTGCACTTCTGTCCATCCATATCCATTCTCCTAAAATCAAATGTATTACCTAGTGAGTGAATGAAGAGGAGAATAACCTCTAGTCTACCAGTCAGAATGTCATATCAGATCAGATCTGGGATTTTTTAGTTGAATTAAATTGGTATCACAGAACACTTATTTCTCACTCTTTTAACAGCCAGAAGCTATTCAGGTGGGAGTGTACCAAATGCAAATGCTCACAAAGTTAACTTCACTAGTGTTCACAGCTGTCAGTGATGTAAGGAAGACCTACCCAGCTACCCAGGGACCTTCAGCTGAAGCCTGCATCCAGGACTATGCCTGGGAGCCTTAAGAAAAGCAGTGTAAGTACAAGCACACAGAATGCTCAGGAGATTTTCTTTATGTGTGTATTCAAGATCAGCTAATAACTACTTTATTAGAGCTGGACTAATTAATTATCTTTGCAAATTGAATTAGCTCTCTCTCTAATCATCTAGACTCCTGTTGACTGTAAAGCATCTCCCATCAAGTAAGAATAGCCATGTTCTCTCCCTCTGCGTGTGCTTTTGTGACAGCATATCCTGGAATACCCAGCTGCTTCAGTGCCACTCCCTCTGTCCCTGCCCTGCAGCTGCACCTCCCTCCTGCCCCTGCTTGCACAGCGTGGAGCACGGTGGCACTGTCAGGGACAGGTCAGCAACAAGCCACTGCCTCTGCAGTGCTCAATTTCAGCTGGAACAGATCAACCTGGCCCACCACTGCTGGTGGTCAGAGACATGGACTTGAGCAGAAGTTGGAGCCCAGTCTACACTCACTTTGAGTTTACCCTCAAAGTCTGACAAGAAAAACTGGATTCAGAATTACGATGATGTAGAAGACAGCATCAAATTTGCCATTACAGCAGTTAAAAAAAAAAAAAAGAGGAAAAAAAAAGAAAAAATAATCTCACTAAATATATTTGGATTAAAATGAAAGGTACCACCAAAAATTTATGGGAAAAACCACTGAAGTTTAGAATAATAAATTTTTCTAGGCAGCTCATATGAGATTCTATGCCCTGTGTTATCTAGAAATAAATTTTAATTTAACTCAGTTTTTAATGACAAGACAACATTTTGCTTAAAATACTACAGTGGTTAAATGTCAAGTAATTTGAGTTAAAAAGGTGATAAACATTTTTAGTCAACTACTGCAATGCTAATCTAAAACCTTTTACAGACAAATATACACTGATTGCAACAAAGATACAGAAAGTGTAGACCCGTTGGTGACTTATGTTTTAGATATTTTAGCAGGAAAGCTATCAAATATGTATTAGTTATTTTTTCCCAGATTATTTATTAAATATTTAGCATGTTGGTACTATTATTTAGTATGTTAGTAGTACTTAGTATTCACTCTGTTTATTTAGTATCTATTTTCATCTCAGTATGCATTGAGAAATAAATACCATCAATATTTTTGAACAATCCTATCCAGAACTTTCTGAAGTCACTTGCAAGTGGAGATAAATAAAGTAAGAGAAAATTCATTTCAGCCGGATCTTCTATGGAAACCAGGGAGGCACCTAAAAATATCAATTAAATATTACATATAATTTCAGCCATATTTTTCATTATAAATTTATTATCACAGTAAAAATCATTACATGCTTCATGACCAGCATTGCCATATAGTTAAAAACGCTTGATAATAAATTTAAATTAGGTGTAACTTATAATTGATATACACACACATATACACATTGTGTATTATCATTTAGTTCTGGATTAAAAATCCAAACACACAATCAGTCTGTAAAATATCCTAATAATAAAAAAGGGCTCTTACCCATTTGAATACATGTCATGGAAGCATCAGGCCAGCTTTCCTCAGAAGTGGTGTGAACATAGTAACAGTGCCCACGGAATGGAATCCAGGATCTACCACGCTTTGGTTCAGGACACTTCCCAGGAAGCTGTGGTGGCTCACTAGGGATTAACTCTATGAAGAAGACAAACAGCTTTCAGTGGAGTTTCAAAATCCAAGTGAAATATGTACTCCTGCACCACAGGTCAGCCCTACAAATATGACATTTATTCCAGGAAAAGGAATATGGCATTAGATTTAACTAATAAAAAAGTTTTGAATTAATCTTGGCAAGCTCGTAATAAACTACTCTGATTGGAGCTGGTTCTCCAGTCTGCTAAAGAAGACTTACACCAGTCTAACTGCAATCATCTTCAACATGGCAATTTTAACCTAAAACTTGTCAAACAGAACAAGGAATTAGTCAGCATACATAAGGGATCTCAACATCACATGTCTGTGGCTTGTATCTAGCCAGTTTCTAGAAAAATCAGAGAAGTTTTCTGTACCTGTCCTTGTACATCATTCATCCTTATCAACATAAAAGCAGAATTTATAGCCTATTAAAATCACACCTGATTAAAGCCAAAATGGAGCTTAAATTAGTATAAAATTTGCTGTAAATTACTATGCAGAAATATAATATATAATTTGAAATGTTTGAAAATTGTATGCAATATTTGAGCACTAAAGTATTTAAGCAGAAGCAACAGACTAATTGATTTGGCTTCTTCGCTGATAGAAGTTTCTTAACTCACAATATTTCAAAAGATACTTTTAAATGTAAAAGTGTATTATTAATATATTTATAGCTAGGCTAAAGTGGATTGATTCTGTAGTTCTTGACAAACAAGGATGCAAAAAACCACTATGATATGTGGCATGAAATATTGCAGCTGTCTTTATGATGTGCATGTGTTGACAGGCCTGTGAAATGAAATGTCTGGAAAACACACAAGACAGACTGGATCTGAGTTATTCCTTAAAAAAAGTAAAGGTTTATCACAAAGCATGCTCTGTCTATCACAGCCTTTGCATATGTGGAAAAACTAAATTCAAATAAAGACATTAACTCAAATTCCATCCTCCCAAATCACATTTGTCCTATTCAGAACTTACCATTAGATTGCTTACAGAGAGAGAAAAATGTTTCGTTGCAAGATGCTGTCTTCCAAAAACCATCCAAATCTAAATAGACACAGGCTTTGTTTTTATTTGGTTCTCCACTGGCCCAGTTAAGATACCTGCTCCTCCTTCTGTCTGACCATATGTATTGGCCACCACTCTAAAAGCAAATCACAATTATTATTATGTCACATACAAGAATTAAATTGGAAAAACATTAAGATTGCACTTGAATGTATGTAAAAATTAGGAAAAAATTAGAATCATGGTTTCTTGCACAAGATTATGTCATGACTATGTAAGAAACTGGTCCACACTTCCACTCTCCACAGAGGCAGGACAGTGGTCCTACAGATGTTTCTTTAGCATGCAGCCTATGTTATTCAATTTATACCATTTGTCTCATGCTGTAAATGGGCAAAGGGCCTTGAGGTAACAAATGTGAATATACAAATGAAGGTTTTATTAAATGAGTCTGCATATGCACATAGATCGGATAAAGATTGAGAGAAACTATTGTCAATATTCTTCTAACACAAGCATCTCTGTGTATTTAGAAAGCAAGGAGGAAAATCTGAGGCTTCACTGGAGAGAAGAACCGATGAGGCTTTCCTTGGGGCTGGACCACAGACCCATGCCACCCATGCTAACTGCACTTGTGGTAAGTTTGTGGGTCTAGCGTGGACCAGCTACCAGAGATGAGCTAAGCCTGTATTTTGTCAGTGGATATCACCAGTGTTTACAGAGGACTGACATTAGTCACACTCATGGCTTCTGTCACCCCATCCTGTGCTGCCTAGATCCTTCCTCCCATCCTGTTCTTTGTGCCATTTCCTTTCCTGTCTGCTTTGAGACCCTTGCCCATGTTTCATTCCAGAGTCCTGTCTAATCTCAGTTTCCCAGTGCTCTCACTGGGGTGCAGCTCTGGTTCCTCCCACCTCAGCACCTGTGCCCTCTCTCAGACCTGTGTCCCACCAAGTTCTTGTTCCACCTCTCTCCACTTGATTTACGCCCAGCTTCAATTCCAAAACTATTCAGTTACATTTTATTTATTTTTTGCATGCCTCTGTTAATGCTTCCTATTTCAGACCTTTCCACTCTTAGCTGAGTTTGTTGGCAGTTTTACACAAGGCACCAGCTTCAGCTTCAAAAAGCCAATCTAAGGAGTCCCCATTGCCAGAGGCTTGCTCTTTCCACTATTGCCCAGCACAAGCTTTTGTACTGCTGGGCTGTGAATTGAAACAAAAACTCAAACTCACAAAGAAAGAACTATTTTTAACCTGTTTTATTTCTGTGGTGTGCTCCACAGTGTGCCTTCAGAAACAGCACTGCTCCACCACAGGATCCTGTGGTAGACCATGGAGCAGGAAGTGAGAACTTCATTGCCTCTTTTACCACTGAAGCCACTCAGTGCTGCAGCTTTGGTGGCATTTGAAGTCTGGGCTGTGGCAGTTCTTGTTTACACTATGGACAAACATTTAAGAGTGTAAATCCCCTTAATGGAGGGAAGTCAGGAACCTCTGCAAGATTTTTATTCCTGCCACACGTCTCTGAATCTGACCAATAGCTCACCTAAGGTATTAGAGCAACTGTCACAAGCATTTGGTGGACTCACCGCGTTGCTGTTAAGGCCAATCCATACAGGCTCCCCATACTTTAATATTTGTAACCACAGGAAAGATTCAGCATAAGGATCCAGGACACTGGCCAGTTCTGCAGACTGGTCCTTGCAGTTCTTCTCTGCTTTTTCCCAGCTCATTTTATAGTTGATGACTTCATAGCGGTCATCACCATAATTGTTGAAGCCAAACGCTGGAGATGTGGGTTGGGAGTGCGGCAGTTTGGGGTCTGTAACAAGCAAAAGAACAACCCAAAATATAACTTTATATTGGCTCAGGCTTATAACACTGAGAGAAGATCTAGTATACTGGAGTTGTCATATAATTAAGAGAAACTACTCTAACAAATTAAGATATCTGCAAAAATTCCCTGAAGTGATGAAAGCCACATTTTCATGCACTGTGACAAAGTTTTCTAATACTTGTCAGAATGACCTTTTAGCATAAGTATCTGAATCATCCCCAGAAAGATGCCTTGTAAACACCAGACCTACCCAAACTATATTGTACTATAGGCCATTAAAAGGAGACATTCCTTCCATTTTTCCATTATATATTGACATTTGTAATATTTCTGACTAGAAACAGGATCTGATAAACACACCACGAACAAGCAGAGGAATATAACTGCTGCTGCAGAAATCATCTGAGAAAGAATGTAAAGGAAATCAAGCTGGGAAGTTATAAAAAATAAAGAAGTTGTAGTGTTTTTAGTATAATATTAGAAAAATTCAGTTTTGAAGATGTAGACAGTGCACTCAGCTACCTTTGATTGACAAAAGTAGTAAACTACATGATGGTACATGGATTTTTTTTTTTTTGTTATTTATTGGTCTTTGACACAGAAAAAGTTAAGAAATTTTCTCCAAAAAAAATAAAAAGTGTGATCATTTTGTTAAACCGGTCCATAACACATGTGATACTGTCATTAATTTCAGTTAGATTAGGGCAAATTACATGAAACTTACTTTTAGCACCAGTTTGAAATTACCACAGTAAATCAGATATACTAAAAAGTGGTGGAAGAAAACTTACCAGAACTTTTTTGGCAGATGTAACTTTTGCTTGCTCTACATCCTTCATCTTTCCATTTCCCTGCCTGCTCAATAGGGCTCTTCATCAAATAGACACAATCATCCTACAAGACAAATGAGATTAACAAGAAAAAAAGATGTGGATAGTTAGGAAGCATTCCTACTTCTTCTGGATACACAGGCTCATGTGCTCACACAGGCACATTCAGGGGAATCATATGAAGGCCATAAAATTCATACAACCAATGCTTGGGCTCATTGTATGACCATAAGCCTTTGCAGCTCAGCCCTAGGGAAGCCTGCCCTTGGATGATGGAGGGAGCTGCAAAGCACAGCACAGAGGCAGGAGGATGTCTGGGTCTATGTGACATACATAACTCTGTGCATAGCCCTGTATGTGTGTGCATGGGTGAGGGTTCATATGTGTGTGCTAGGTCTGGCCCACAGGTCTGTTGCTGTTTTCCTGGAAGTTGTGGGGAATTGCTCCTCAGCACTGAAGTTTACTTGAAGAGCTGAATTTCTCCTCCTGCCCCAGTTCAGGGCTAGGAAGTAAAGTCACCACAGTGCAGTAAAGTAAAGGTAATTTGTCAGAAACAACTTTTGAGGGAGACACCTCCCACACCCTTTCTGCTGCACTTCAGACCCTTTACCTTCCTCCTTTTCTGCCCACAGCATGAGATGTGGCTTGGCCTCCTGCAGGGAGAGGCAGTTACTGTCCCTACCTCACCTCACCATAACCTTATGCTACCTCCAAACCCCCTTCTGGCACTAGCCCAGGTCTTGTCTGCAAGAGAAAGAAGCTGTTTGTGAAGTGATTTCTGGAGGGGAATGGTCACAGCCTTCTGCAGAGAGCACAGGAATGAGTGAGATGGGGAAGCCCTGGAGATGCAGCTACCATCAGGAGATCTAGCCTGATAGTAGCTGGACCTCAAAGAATTTTTTTCATTTTAATTGAATGCGAAGCATTTCTCTCATGAAAAGAAAGAAACTTGGTAAAGCTAGGAAAGGAGTATAGAAATAATACTATTGGGCAGTATTCTACACTGGCCATTTCACAATTACTGAGTAACACTAAATTTTGTCTTACAGTTACACACAAAAAGGTATAGAGATGCCAGAAGTTTCCAAGCAAGGAGAATAGAGTTTTCAAAATTAAGATTAGGGGAAGACAAAAATTAGAAAGGAGGACCAGACTCCCTCTTTTGAGTATTTCATTCAATGCATTTGTCTCGACAGGCTCAGTGCCAAGAATTGTCAACACATGCAATTATCTGAGTCTTTTCGTCCAATCTAAATAACACTCACCACATCCCAATATTATATCATTTATGCTATAGTTAATTTGAACATCCTGATGAGTCATGGTAAAATGAGGGAAATTGCTCACTGAGTTTTGTATAATTCTTCCAAACCTCTGTCTGGACTCATGCAGAAGCATGACAAATACAGAAGCTGAAAAAATGTGTGTAGATACATCTCCCACATGGCTGCTCTGCTTTTAAAAAGCAATGAGACTACTAAAAACCTTCATCAAGAAAAAGAAAGAAATACAATAGTAACTACATACATTTTGTTCATCTATCAAAGTTGTAATGTTTAAGTGACAAACAGAAATTGATACTTACCATACTATAATAACTTCGGGAACCTTTTGCCCAATTTGTATAGTCTACTGAGCTTCCATCTGTCCATAAGTATGTGTGCTCCTGATTTATGTCATTCAGCCCAATCCAAGCATCAGTTGCAGCACTTTTTAAGAGAGACATAAGGAAAGCTGAAGGGAAAAAAGAAAAAATTGTATAAGGAAGGAAACTCTTTCTCAATGCTGCAGACTTTAGAGTGCTGAAACCAGGATGATGTGTTTTGTCTTTACAATAAGGGGCCAATCTTACAACAAAAATAAATGTAATATATATTAATAGATGTTTAACATCAATCATCTGAAGTTAAAGTTGGAAAAAAGCGTTTACAAATCCAAAGATGGGTCAAATTTTAATGAAATAGGAATTTATTTGTACACTCTTCTATGCTGTTCATCCTCTGGAGGAAGCATGGAAAATGTTCTAATGTATTACAAAAATTCATATGAGTACACTAAGCCTTGGCATGTAGAAAATGAGTCCACTGAGTGTACACCCCCTTTTCTTCTTTAGTCAATTCTTTGTTAACCTGAATTAGTAACTTCTTTTCTAAACAGGCACAACATAAAAAACCCTTACTTAGTAACCAAGTATGTACGAACAATGTATGAATCTGTGGAATGCCAAATGCTGCTCTCCTCAATTCCTGCTTAAACTGAATTTCCACTAAAATAATCTCCTTCCTCTGCTACAGAAAATAAGTTTAAACGACTAGCTCTGATGGAGTGAGGTGGGAGATGGTCTATGAGGATCCCTCAGAACCTGAGGCAGCACATCCCCCAAGCAAGCATTAAAACATTTGCAACATGCTGAGCAGCAAGAGCAGCAGGTGCTGAGGTCCAGCAGAACAAAGGGAACAGGAGGAAGCTGGGAATCCAGCACTGGAGCCTTCTGCTGCCTGAGCACGTGTCCTCCACTGACACCCACAGCATTTGTCTCAGCAGCTACCTGCCCAGTGATTTGGGTTTGGATAATACTCCTTTTTTGGAGTGTGTTATTTTGGCATGGAATCATAGAATCATAGATTGACCAGAGTTGGAAGTGACCTTGAGGATCAGTTAGCTTCTTAAAAACAAAATAAAAACTGACATTTAATTTTATGACAAACCTCTAATAAAAAATTGTAGTATTTCAGCAGTACATCTTATATTAACCTCTAAACTATGGTTTTAATAGTTAATCAAGACACTTAAAGCTATGCAAGCATTTTTTCAAAGGTGCAATTTTATATTCAGCATAAATTTTTATTATTACGGAATAAATAACTGCATATATGACAGAAGCTCTAACATATTTTCTAATCTTTTTATCAGGAATTACATGGTGTGTCATCAGTGTCAAAACATTGGTACTTTATACCTTGCTCTTCCTTTTTTGATATAGTAGCCAGGTTTCCTCCAAGGTCAATGCAGTTGTTTCGTGCAGCATGCCACGTCAATGTATCATTTTCATCAAAGCCAAAGACTTTAAAACACTGAAAAAGAGAAATGTGTCAAATTTTAATCTAGATGCTGTTTTATTTTCTGATGAAAGCATCTCTGTTTGTAACAAACAAATTGGATATTTCATGTAAAAGGGGAAATTAGCTAATTTAACAGAACTTTCTAGCTTGTCTTTAGGTTTAAATGACAGAGAAGACCTATACTAGAAACTGAGCATAAAGCCCAATATTTCAGCATATACTTAAAAGAAGGAATATGTCATTCTGTTGATCTCAGCAGAAATTGCATTAAACCTTCTGAGCACAATTCTGATATGAACAGTGTCCTTCTGCTGAGGAAGACTTCAGAAAACAAAAAAGGATAAGATGAGTGAAATATCTCATCTTCTGTTACCATATTTATCAAACCAGTTTTGGAAAGAGCACCATGAAATGGAAGACACTGCGTTTGTGACTTTTCCTCAGAACTGAGAGAGAGAAGGAAAAGGAAGACAGCAGACAATGGATCTCAAACAAAGGATCACTATCAAACTGAAATACTTTTACTCAACCAAAGGGAAGACAGACAGAGATAGACAAGACAATGTTATTGAGAATTATCTTCATTACTAGGTGTATTCTAACTGCTAGTATTGTAGTGTACACTGTTGCTTTATAGCCTTTATAGCTTCATTGATGAAAATATATTGATTTTTATTACATACAGTCTCTTATCCTGAGGTTTTGTCTTTTGAGAAGGCTGAGCAATTGTACATAATAAAATGCAGTGGATCTTATAACTGGATTATTTAAAATCCTTGTTTAGTTATAGAAAATACTGATACGTTTGCTCAAGGGAAGGTGTCTTGGAGGTTTAAGAGCCATTGCAAAGTAGGCAAGGGATGAGTAAGTGTCCAGGAAAAATGCAAGAGTCAGATAAGCTCAGCGCAGTAAATGACAACATACATTTTTGTTAGTTTTATATTGCCAAAGATAGATGAGCAACTTCCAACATGCAGAGATGTTGTAAGATGAAGCTTTCTTTTTGTAGGTCTCAAGATCTCCCTCATAACTGCTTTGGTCCTAAAAGAAGCTGTAACTACTGCTTTAGGATTTGTCATTTTAAGGTCTTTACACTTGAATGGAACATAATTGGTGATAACTAAAAAACCCTGCTACAATTGAAAAACATATTCAAATATTTTTTTCATTCTGCTCTTTTAAAAATACAGTATGTTGACATTTCATACTGCACCTTGTTATCAAAGAGGAGCCAGTCTTCTGCACACCCACCCTTTGGTGGTGGTGAGGTGGGAGCAACAGTGGGACGAACAGTGTTGTTAAACCTTTCACAGATGAATAACTGAACACTGCCACAGTTGATGTCATTCCACGTACCTGAAAGCAAATCAGAATTAAAACAAAACAAAATGCAACTGCGGCTGAGATAAAAAAGTGTCCTTCCCTAAAGAAAATCTATTGTAGGAAATAAAACTGATTTTGTATTTCTCCCTCCCAGGAACAATAAGTAATTGCATGCCTGTTTCTTTGAAATATTCAGGTTTCCAGCAAAATTTAGAATATAAATAATCCATCTAGAAACAGAGATATTTCAATATTCCAAAACCATAACATTGACAAAGGGGAGTTTTAGTTCAAATGCTTAAATCTCTGAGGTCTGTAAAGCCTCTGGAATTGCTCTGACTATATAAGGCACTCAGTCCTGATTACCTTCCCACCTGAGCTTCTCACAGTCTTCTCTGCCTATAGGAGTGTGACTTAAGAGTATAGCATTGACATCAGCCTCATTTTACAGATCAGGAATGAATAAGAAAATGGCACACATTTCATTGACTGCAGACAGTTACAGGTAGCTACATACAGCAGAATTTTTCACACCTAATGTTTAATGGAGATATTGTCATTATAATTCAGAGAAGTTAAGGACATGGCTCATCTTATCTGAAAGAAGATTTCCAAAACAGGACATAATATTTACTCCCCAAAAATGTCCATATCCTTCCATTCACCTCTAAGAGAGCCTGAGAAGAGCTCCTTAGCTATAGATTTTGAGACTAGAAATGTTTAAAAGTAGAAGAGGCTTACTGATCAAAAAAAAGACTAAGTTCTTGGCTAGTATAAACACAATTGCTTCCAGTTCTCTGTATTGAAGAATATTTTATTTTAATTAAAATACTGTACAACATTGTTTAATAATTATCCAAGCCATGGCAAACCCCTCAGTTTTTAGGAACTGCACAAATGAAAATAGATAGCTATTATCCTGGAGAGGTAGACATAAAATGGACAGGGGTTAGAAGAGAAAAAATACTGACTTTATCTGCCAAATGTCTGATACTTACCTGGTTTGTTCACTTCAACATTTTCTTACAAAAATTGCAGGTATAATTCAATGTGTTAGCTACACGGAGTTCAATTTTTTAAAAGTACATAAATAAAAGAAGAGACTACAATTTATTTTCTTTTGTTTTCTGAACATCATGAAACATCAGCCTGCTCAGTATAATAACCCACACAGCCCTCCCATGTCTAAGGCACATCCTGCAGATCAAAGGTTGTTACAGCACCCACCTGTATGGGTATACATGACCACACAGTTTTCATCATTGTTTGCAAAATTGGGTTCATTTGGAGCCCAGGCAACATAGTTCACTGATGTTCCATCCATCCACCTGGAAAAAGTAATTTGAGGGAATTGTAACTCTAAGTTGAATTAGTTAATATTTTTTTGCAAAGGACACATTTGGATTTTGTATTTTAAGTTTCCTGTATCTTAGCTTGCAAACACACGTTGTTCTCTGTTGAAAGGAAATCAAGACCTTCCACTTGGAATTAGTATAAAATATTTTCATATCAACTGCCTACGGTGTTGACTCAGACCAGGTCTGAACAAATCATCTCACGAGTGGTCTCAACTTCTTTTGGTCTCTGAACAATGTGTTGGAAATGCACCAGTCTAGCACTGGACCTGGATTTCTCTGGAGCACAGAAACAGACACCTTAGCTAATTTTAGCAATTTCCTGGATCAAAGGCAATAGTATAAGATCTTGTAGGCAAGAAAGAGTCTTGAACCATATACTGGAAACCACTTGTTAAACCTAGGAAATCCTTAATGTTATACACCTATTTGCTATTTTTTTCCAACTATGCATCAATAGTTTCCTAGCTTAGTGATTCAGAAGTTTATTTTCAAAAAGTAGCCAAGAAAAAAGCCAAGAAAAAAGCCAAGAAAAAAGCCAAGAAAAGGGCTCTGTGTGCTGGAAGTCAAGTGGTGAATGAGACAAGACTGACAATCTTCAGGTGATAATACCTCCAGGGCAGTCCAAGGTTTTTCCAGTTTCAGAGACTAAGTGAGCACATGCATGTTTTTGGAAGTAAATTACAGATTAGGAATCCAAGAGGATGCCTAGATGTTTGCATCTTCTTGAGTCAAACTGGAAACATATGTAAATAAACATACATATTAAACCAGGAGAAAGAATATAAAGCAAATAGTGGCCCTTTCACCCAACAGGGAAGAGAATGAAACTAGGGAACAAGGGGGGACTGGGAA
This sequence comes from Thryothorus ludovicianus, assembly GCA_013397245.1. Classification (NCBI taxonomy): domain Eukaryota; kingdom Metazoa; phylum Chordata; class Aves; order Passeriformes; family Certhiidae; genus Thryothorus; species Thryothorus ludovicianus. The sequence goes on from VZTB01000696.1 coordinate 916,710, forward strand.
ACCAACAATTATCTGAGCAGTGAAAGGGATGTAGAAAGCAGAATCTCCAGGAGTTGAGACTACAGTGTCTCTGTGGTTTGTGGCCAACAAAGGCAACCTGTGACAACAGAAGGAAGACTAAAAGGAAAAGGCTGAGACTTATCTGACCAAGCTTTGAATCCCAGAATTAAGCACTAGAAAAAGATGCAGCAGGAGAGAGGAATGCCACAGGGGACATGTCTGCAACACATCCAAGGCTCCAGGGGATGTTTAAGATAATTCCAGAGCACTTTGTTTCCAAAACATTTGTAGAAGAGTAATGACTCCATGTCACCTGAAACTGTCCTGCCCTGAATTCTGAGAGTACAATCATCTGGAAATCCAAACAAGGCCTCTCAAGAGTTGATATTTCACCTCTAAAAACCACATTGATGCCTCTCATAGCAGGTTTCCAGTGCTCTTTTTCTTTGATCATTTCAACATTAAGTAATACGTGAAAGTACCATCTCAAATATGCTGAAGAACTCCAACAAAATTTTACTTTCATCTAACAAAGAGGATGATGCCTCACCATGATTCAATATCTCAGCCTCAGAACACAAAAGCAGGGTAAAGAACCAAAAGAGGCAGAAATAGATAGTGAAAATATGATGGGAGAAGTGCTTCACTGAGAAGCAGAACCCCATTTTAAAACTTTATGTGAGGACACAAACCTGCCTACAGGTTGTGTCAATCATTGAATTTCAACTCTCTCCTAGAGCCAACAATGTCAAATGTGAATACATTATGAGTCTAATAAAATTAATTTTGTTTTACTTACCGGAATGTTCTGTCAAGGCTCACACTTAAGCCAATATAGAAGCTGTTCCCCCAATCTTTATAGAAAATCTAAAACAAACAAACAAAAAAAATTACTTTAGCTATAATAAAACAGATTTCAAATAAAATAAAAAAAAGGTTAACAAATGCTGCAGTTTCTGCTGCATAATTGCATAATATATAATGTGCAGGGAGTTGCTGGAATTATATACCCCAAATGAAAAATTTTCCTCCAATTTTCAGTGTATAACTAGGGAAGGACAACAAAAAACCAACCAACCAAAAAAAAACCACATCCCAAATTATCAGAAAAAGAAATGGAGAAAAAAAGCTACGTTAAGAAGGTAAGAATGACCTCTGAAGCAGGTTTAAACAATATTTTTGAGATTTTAAGAAAATATAGTGAGAGTTTACTGAAAGACTGCTAGTAAATCATAGAGTTTTGTACTTAGTCATGTGAAATAATTAAATAAAATTTTATTTTAATAGCAGGAAACTATTTCCAAAACTGTATATCATCACCAGGCCATTCTCTTCCTAAAAGAAAATATTCTAACTTAAATCTTTTGCTGCAAATATGAGATCGATTTTAACAAAAAGTTTTCATTGAATTCTGTGTAAAGAATGAGTTAGAAAACAACACAATTAGTAATTGCAGCTTTCAGCTAAGCAGAGGAAAGTCTTTGAAAGTTGCACCCTGAGAACATTCCTGAAAGGAACCTGAGAATTTGTCTACATATAGCAAGTTATTAAAATAATTATTATAAGAAAGCTTCTAGGTAGAAAAGCCAGTGAAGGGATAAAAGGTGGAATTGATTTTTTTTTTTATGATGGGAACCAATTTCTAATATTTCACAAATCAGCTGAAAAATTGTCCCTCAATTCACAACAAAATGGTGCATTTTTCAAGCAAACATGTTTCTTACATATTTCCAAAGAAAATTTTTTTCAGTTTCACTCTCAATGACCACAAGGTCACCACCATTCTCCTTGCAAAAGCCTCTCGCTTTTTCCATCGACATTGCATCTTTGCTGAAGTAATATTCCTTGTGTTTATATATGATCCAATCATCTTCACCAGGAACATGTTCATAACCTGCAAATTAAACCATTCATTAACCCGTAACTTCATGACATGTTAATTAATTATCTTTCATTCAAAGCACAAGACTTACTGAATGTGGTATTAGGCTCTGGTTTCAGTGAGGTTCCTGCAATAAAAATCAAAATTTGAGTATATCATGTTTCTCAGCTGTCTCTCAATTATATTTACACAGTACATTACATTACAAATTACAGGAGTCAACATTTTAATTCCAAGTAATAATTTTTAAGGTTACTTAGTCTATATTTATTTTTGTCACAGAATTTCTCAGAGTATCTGAAAAAAAGTGCTACATTCAGCAAACAGTATGTTAGACCTCATCCTATGTTAAGCTTATAGAAACAATGTCCACATTTAGGCTGTTGTGTGTCTCTTCCCCATCATATTGCATATACTTTCCAAATCTGCCTGTGTATTTCATGAATTAATTATTTTCAATGTCCTTGACTGAAATTGTACATATAAACTGTTTTATTGTGATGGCACAGCTGTGTCTAATATGTGCAGATAGTGTGGTCTGACCTGGGAATGATGTTCTTGTCTACCTCTAAAAGTCACTAAAGGTAGAAAGTTGTCTTACCTTTTTTAATTTGGCAAACAAAGTCCAGCATGTGTTCACAAAATAAATCATTCCAGTTCATATTGAGATAGCCAGTAAACACGCCACATTTTTCATTCCCATCATAATTGTTTGGTTCTCCATGTGACCATTTTTCAAAATTTACCTGTAGTGGAAACACAACTTTGTAACTATTTTCCTTTTAAAAGGAAGTAATTGTCTTGTATCATCTCTTAAAGGAGAATGTAGTTCATTTGATTTCACAGTCCATCTTGGTCTTTAATGCCAGACCTTTTAAGGAAAAGTGCATGACACTTGAATAGAATAATAATTCATCTGTGTATTTATAAGCCATGCTGGTAAACCAGGAAGTTCTTGCCCCAGTTGTTACCAGGACAGTTGATGTTCTCTTGTCAAACTCTAAAAATAAATATGTTCTCTGATTTCTGGGTTGTTTATCCTGCTCAGATGTTCCAACCCAAGGCAATCCACTGGGGCTGCCATATGGCCTTGAGCCTGGCAGATCTTGATTTACTTAAGACAAACAGGGCAGCAAAGCTGAGCTGGTGTAGATGCACAAAATTATTTCTTGCAATAAATGACAAATGGGAATATAGAGATTAGCACAATGAGACTTGCTTAAATAAGGAGCTAGACTCCATTACCTTTCATTACCGTAAATGTGTTTTTATCTATAACTATGAACTATCAGAAGATTTAAACCTAATTCCTACAGAGGAATCAGGCCTAAAGACTTGAGGTCACTTGTATTTTATATAGGAGTTATGAGAGCTGTTTGCCAAGAGAGACATAAAAAAAAAAAAAAGCTGGAATAACAAATTATTTACTCACTGGTGAGCCATCACTCCATGTAAATCCACCATCAGAGTCCAAGGCACTTAAACCCATCCAGTAAGAATAGTGCATATAACCTCTCTCTCTGAGTGATTAAAAATAGAGAGAATCAGACACAGCAAGAAACTGAGAAGGGGAATGTGTGGCACTACATATTATCAGCACACTTGATACTTCAAGTTTAATTTGAGACAATCATATGAAGTTATCAGTTGTCATGTGGGGAAAAACAGCCTGGCAAGCAGCGAAACACTGAACTTGATGGAAAATATCACAAATACCATAAGTCCACAAAAACTGAGTTAAATGAAAATATATTTAAATACTAAAATATTTTTATATATTAAAAATGCTTAGGCATTCAGATTCAGACCTGCCTGCGCTCGTGGACTTGATTTAAACATTTATACTAGCACATCAATAGATCAGATTTTTCTTAGTCTTCCAATTTTCCCCCTTAGTTAAGGCAGGAAACCAGCACATAATACTCTTTTAATCAAGAGTATTTTATCAAATGATCAGCTACAAACGAGGTAAAAAGATCTGGTTTATCTCTTTGAATTAACTTCAATTAAAATCAATTTTGATGATATTTCTCACAATTTTGTTTATGTTCAGGCAACTTTAGTGCATGGCGCCACCTTCCTAGAGATGTGTCAAGGAAACCTTTCGTTCATATCTTTTTAATCATTTTATTCTGCCACTTTTTACACCATCCTTGTAAAGTAGAAATCGATCACCAGAAATCCTTTATGTCTTTCAGATAGGCAATTTTTAAATTTTTTTCCTCTTATATTTAAATGATGGACTTTGCAGATACTTACAGTCTAACTATCAGGTTTTGTTCTTCTTCACTGTGGATACATGCAAGATCTCCTCCAATGGTTCTGCAAAAATCTCTTGCTTCAAACCATGTTTTCATTTTTTCCCTTCCTCCCTGAAAAACCTGTGGAAAGTGGGCAATTAAATACTGTGTTGGTTATTACAGATAATTAGGAACACAAATATGGGCTTCTATCTTTCTTCTGATCTTTTGGCTTTGTTCTATTATCAACTATTTAATTGTTCAACCATTCGACTTATGGTTGTCTATCAAATTGGATTATTGCTTTTCCTATCATCTCAGAGTTCCTGTGGCTCCAAATTACAGTTCCATACACATACAGCTCTTTCTGACATTTCCAGGCCATACCACTTGGGGATGGCTGGAGACATGTTACCATAGACTGTCTATCAAGGAGGCAGGGTAAAATCCACCTTCCATGCATGAACAAAATATATTCTTATTTAAATGGCAAACATTTGCATTCAGAAATGAAACACCTACTTTGAAGCAGAAGCTGCTCTGAGAAATAGACTGCCATCCCTCTGGGCAAAACAGGACAGGAGATGGTGTTGGAGGAGGAGGAGGGGGGGTGACTCCTTCCACCAGCTGCTTGCAGAGAAACGTGTTTGTTTCTTCACAGTTCAAAATATCCCATAATCCAGCTGAAGTTCCTGTTGCCATGGCCACACAGCCTGACTCCCCTCCTTCATAAAACATAAAGTTGTTAAATCTGATTGATGACTGCATCTTCTCAAAATACCTGCTGCTTATTTAAGGGTAACCTGTTCCCACTGTGTTTGGATGCCAGTAGCTCACAATAGCTCATATGCATTTTGATATGCTACTACATCATTAAAAGATTTCTTAAATGTAAATTCCTTTGACATTACACCATGAGTTACTTAAAAATACCCATCAAACAACAAAAACCTTATGATGCCAAGAGACATCAAGTGATCTTCTAGAAGGAGTTACTATAATCCCTGATCTATCCCTTTAGCACAAATAGAAAGTAGCATTACCCTTTCTGCCACTTTAAGTCAGAAGAGTTTCTAAACCACTTTTCAGCTTTCAAATCCTCACTTTGTCATTCCCAGAGCAGGAACTCAATGGCACCCATGACACTTACCAGGCATTCCCACATTCCAGTGAGTGAAGGTGACAGGATCTCCACTGGCCCACCTGAATGTGCCCTGTTCTTCTACATCTGAAAGACCAATCCAGAAGTATTTTTCTGGTTTGAATCCAGTTATGGAGGTCAGAAAAGCTTGTTCATACCTGTGAAGAGTAAGCATCAAACTGTTGTATCATATTTTATCAGAATTTGCTCATTTCTTCAAACAGTTCATGGTAAAAATTCTAGTAAAGTTAAGGTTGTTTGTCAATACATATGAAAAGAAGCATGGATAATTATCTTACTTCTATAGCTCTAGTTATCATAGAAAATAACTTTTCCCTTATATTTTACTAATGTAAATAATGTCTAATTGATTCCATTCACCTTTTATACTGCGCAATGAACACAAGTCAAACAATAATAATATGTATATATTTCTCATTCTGTATAAATAAGAGCTACAGTGTTTTACTGAGCTTTATGATAAGGTCTAGATCTTTAAATCTTGTTACTGTGGGGGAAAAAATCTACTTTTACTCTAAAATTCTTCCAGATCTTGCTGTTGAAAAGAAAGAAAGAAAAAAAAAGGCTGAAAAGCTTGAATCCAAGAGAAATAGAGAGTTCCATATTTGTCTGTTTATTTTTGGTTCAAAAAGTTTTTAAAACAATCTGTCAGTCTGGAGTTGTTGTGCAGGTGACCCAGTTTTTTAATTCCCGGAGGCATCAACAGTGTAAGAGTGTAGCAGCATTATCCTGACTGTATTGATGACCTAAAAGCCCCAGATGAATTATGCACTATGTTGTCAGCACCTTAAATTTTCCTGAAAAAGAGTGGTGCCACACTAGATAGACATTATGAAGAACTATTAATTGAGAAGAAATTTCTGTTTAACTCTTCCATCCTGGTTACACACATTAAAAGGCAAGAATTATGCTTCCATACCTGTCTCTTACAGTAGCCAGGTAACCTTTGTTTTCTTCACAAACTTTTTTTGCTTCTGAAAATGTTGTTGGCAACTGCACCAAGGAGTAACAGTAGAAGCCATGCTTCATCCAGCCCTGTCAGTGTAGAAGCAGAGATGTGCAGAGGCTGTCAGATTGCAGAGCACTTCCAAAAGCCACACTAGCACCACACCCCAAGGCAAACCTGATCTCAAAAGCCATGAAAGGAGCCAAGAGGATTACCAAACACAGTTTTTTGTGACCATAACTCTGTGTCTTGTCCCTTGATACAGACATGGGGTCTTTGCAACCAGTGATCCGTGGTAATGCCTTGGGGCTGGCAGCCACAGTCACAGCCACTTGGCAGCTCCCTGTGTAAAGCTTGCTCTCCCTTCTCGTTGCATAAAGTAGCTGTTGCAAGGGTTTACAATCTGCGAAGCAGTCAACTCAAGTATTCATGATTCTTGTGGCAGACTGATAGAACTGAGGGGGTGTGCAACCCTTGACATGTGTGTTACAGCCTGAAAAGATTGCTCTGCAGAGAGTGGCTTTTACGGGTGCAGCGACCAGCTCTGCAGTAAGAGAGAGCTGAGTGAAGTACACTTGCAAGGGAATTAAAAAAAAAGTGAATCTACATTTCAGTTAAATAAAGCAAAAGTTTTCCTATCAGTCTAAGAAGTATCAATATATATATGAAATTAAGAGTTTTCTAGGCTCCATCAAGAACAGTCAAAATAATTTACTTCTGTCATAGTTATTGACATAGGAGGGAGAATAATACGCAATCACCTTTTGCTGCTTTTGTTTTACACTTACTTTCTGGCAGCCTGGGTAAGCAACTTCAGCTTCACCTGATTCTTCAGCCAAGGGTTTCCTTTTACAGATATAGCCAAATTTCATTTCACAAGCACTGTCAGCCCAGGATCCATCCTAAACATTGTAAGAAGAAAACACAGAGAGAAGTGAAAGCTAGAGATAATTCAGATCCAACAGGAATATCCATCCTCAGAAAGAACCCTTCTGTCTTCCTATGGCTGGGACTGTTTCAGCTCTCTTCCTTGCCTTGGCTTTTTCTCCAAGACTCCCAAATACACATGGTAAGGGCTACATTTCCTCAGAAGTGTGAGAACTAGAGTTGTATCTCTTAAATATTCAGGGACTGATGAGAACAGGAAGGAACATTAGGCTCCTCTCTATTCTCACCAGCATAGCATCTATTATGTTCATATAACCAGCTGACTATGGCAAGGAAATGCTGGATAAACCAAACATAAAATATGAAAAAATGTCTTGTGTAAGTCTTTTTCCACAACTTTTTATTGTAATGAGTAGAAAACGAAATAAAATCTGGTTTTGTGCCTCCAAAGTAACTCTAAAATCCATATATTTCAGTAGTTTTAGATAAAAAATTATAAATTCCATGCTCCAAGAATCTATCTCTTTATAATCAGTCATGATCCATAAGGATGATGTGTGATTTCAACCATTTTCAGATGGGAATTGTCTCAGAGCAGACATGCAATGCACTGCTTCTGGTGCATCACACAGGTTGCTAGACCTGATCTCGAGTATCCATCCACACCAAGATATCCTAAATTAAACCAAGTTCATAAATATTTTTAATACCAGAATTCCTTTTTTTTTCTTTTTTTTTTTTTTTTAATCATGAAAATTTTCATTTTAGGAGGCAAAAGGACAGAAGAAAGTATGAGAGTGGAGAAGGGGTTTTTACCTCTCCCTTCATAAGGATGCAGTCTGCCTTATTCCAAGTGTGGGTTGGCTCTCCATGGTGCCATTTGGTATAAGTCACAGGTGTGCCATCACTCCATTCAAAGTACATTTGAATCTTGAAGTCATTTAGACCAATCCAGAGCTCATCATCTGGCTCTGGGAACACAAAGTTAATTGTAGGTATAGATATATCTTATAATGGAATAATTACTTTTCACACCCACTTTTGAATGAAGAACTTAAAAAAAAAAAATTAATTTGTCCATGGTTACAATTATTAAATGAAAAAGAGCAACAGTATAATCGCATATTAAAAAAAATATATAAAATAAAAAAGGTTATTTTCAGGAATACTCACTGTACCCGAGCTGTGACACTGTAAAACTGTACTCTTCAATATTATGAATGCTTGCCAGCTCTCCTTCTTCTTTTCTACAGGAAGACTGGGCATCTTTCCATATTTTTGGTGTTCTATAAATTCTGTAGCAATGACCTGCATAGGGCATCCATTCCTTCGGGCATTTAAAATGCTTTGAATCACCTAAAAAAAAAATTATGTCATTAATGAGAAGTTCAATTCAGTGTTTTATTTACATCAAAAAGAAAATTACCTGTGCTGATATGAATTTGAAATATTGGAGCACATACTGGAAGAAGAGAGAAGCTAAAGTCTGAGGGTACAAAGATTAAAAAACAAAATTTTCACTCCTATTTTTGCTTGGAGCTCCCAAACAGGATTAAATAAATACTGAGCAATTTGGCATGTAAATGTACAGGGAACAACTCCACATTAAATTCCTCTCAGTGAAGCTCTAGGTACAGACATGTTCTACAGAAAAGGGCCTCTTTTCCTACTTGGGGACTCTATCTTGGTGAATTTTGTAGCTTTTCATATTTTTTTCTTCTGGAAACACCAGGTGCTCAGGAGCCAGTTGGAGCTTCTGCACAGCCCAAGTCATATATCAGGGAGTCCAGACAAAACCACATTATGCCAGAAATTCCAGCTGCACAGAAATCCCACACATTTTGTTCCACACTTATTTCTTGGTGTGAATTCAGTACAGCCAGCCCACCTTCCACTGCTTGGAAGGTTCCCATGCTCTGCACCTACAGAGCAAACTGAAGAGGGGAGGATGCGTGCCCAGAGCTGGTGTGTGCTCAACTGCCTTGTCTGATGCTCCCTGGACACGGTTTGGACCTGGGCAAATTACATTCCCCCAAGCAACAGCCATGCTTTGAAGGTTAGCAGGGTCAGAAACCTTTCCAAGTGAACTGCCTGGATACAGCCAGAAAGTGCAGGATATGCAGGTGTCATTCATCCCCTGAGCTACAGAATCTCATATACCCACATATATTTGGGGAGGGAGGTACTGTGAAGTTAGTTGTATGCTGGGAATTCCCAATTAAGCAAATGCAGTCCTATTTCTTCACATAGCTAAGACCTAATCTGCCTAAAGTAAAAAGGGAACTAAGCAGGGGAAAGGTTCCAGATGCATAGTCTGATTTTTTTCCTTTCAGAACAGAACAAAAAGGGTCACAGAGAGCAGAGGAGCATGAACTCTGGCTCACATCTTTTAGCAGGGCACAGGTTTAGAGTATATATCACAGCAGAGGATATTTATCAGTATTTCATAGTCTGGATAACATGGCTAAACACTTAATCTTGCCTACTTTGGTACCCTGGGCTCTTTTCCAAATGATGAACAACATTTAGACATCATCTTTAAAACGAGCCAGAAAATTAAAGTCTTCTGAGTATTTGACCCAGGTGAACAAGCCTTTTGGTTTGGTAGTATGTTGCTTTTTTACATATGTTGTTGGGGGTTGGGTTACTTTCTTGTAGAATTTTTTCCCAGAAGAGTGCCTAGGAAGCTGATTACTGGGTACTTATGGATACTTTAAGGTACTTGAAAGAGACAAAAGAAGTGTCTGTCCAGAGAGGGTGGGATCAACCCCACCTCCCTTTTGGAAGGGCTCGGAAGGGGGAAAGGAAAGGGGGGGGTGGGTGCAGTTTTTTTTTCTTCTTTCTTCTGACTGGAGGGAGATTGCAGTTGAAGCTGGGCTGGGAGCGAGTTGCTTGGCTCTGCCAGAAATTCTGACCCTGGTCTCGCTCCCTGCGTGGCCTGGAGCTGCTGTCCCATCGCTTTGCATCCACGACCCTTCAGCTTCGCTCTGGCTTTTCTCCACACCATCTCTTCTGCCTGCCGGGACGCTTCCTACAGCTCCAACTCCTGCTGTGAGCTCCGGACACGCCTCGGCCCTTGGGACTACTCATCTTCCCCTCCGCCGGGAAAGGTGCATCGGAGAAAAACCTGTGACTGTTTTCCTAACCCAGTTTGGTATTAATACTATAGTTACTATTATTTTTGTTCATCTTGTTAGATTCATTAGTAAAGAACTGTTATTCTTACACCAAGTCTTTGCCTGAGAGCCTCTTTAATTCTAAAGATATAGCCATTTGGAGAGTGGAGGTTTGTTTCCTCCAGGTAAGGAGAAAGATTCCTGTTTTGTCATTTTTTTCCCTAGCAGGAATACCTGTCTTCAAACTAAGACATATGTTATCCTCACAATATTTCCCATTGACTGTAAAATTACCCTTAGCTCTTGACCAGCATACCTGAGATGATGGTGGAAGACTCCAAGGAGGTGTTTTTCTTTTGGCATATATATCCCAGTTTCCGATCACACAGCTGGCTTTCCCACTTGCCATTCTTACCTTGGAAGGTCCCACATATTTTTCCAGGTTCCAAAGAGGGGTTTCCTTTAAAAAAGAGCAAGAGAATCCTTCTGTTAACAGTGAAACTTTTCACCTCTTTATGGGAGGGAATGCAGCTGCAAAGCCACTGGAGTGTTACTCTTTAGAGTGATAAATCCCAAGAGGTGTGACAAGGGAGCATTGCTGTGATGGGGAGGGGAGAAGACGAGAGAGAAGGGGAGGAAATTTTGGCCCAGATGCTGATCATCATTTAAGAAAAAGGTGCTTACCTGGAGCCCAGTTGAGGTATCTGAAAGGACTTCCTCCAGTCCACTTCCAGCCACTGTCAAGAGCATTGTACAGACCAATCCAGAGCTTTGAATTGATGCCCAGGTCACTAGTGAGCCCTATATGGCCAAAACAGTCAGGTTATTAAATGCCTCTGATTTTTTAAGTTATTCAATAAAACTAGAAAGTATTTTAAACCATGAGGAATTTTTTTTTTAGTTTAATTTAGGTTTTTTCTATTATTTTAATATGGGTTTTTGTGAGAAAGGGACACGTCTTTTAAGAATGTCACTGAGACCTATTTTTAGGAGATAAATATAAGTATCCATGTTAAAACTTCAGATCTGACTTACATTTTAAACAATTAATTATATATATATATATTTCAGGGTATTTTTACTTTACCTAATAAATACATTTCTTCACGAAGGTCTGTGATACTTAATAATTCTGCATCCTGCTGCTGACAGCTTTTTCTTGCTTGGTGCCATGTCAAAAGTGACTCTGAGTTTATCTGATAACGTGTTTCTGTCACAGGATTAGTTTTCCAAAATTTGTTGTGGGTGGTGTCTATAAAAGATGATACCAGCAATTTGACAAAATAATCATGTTTACTAACCCAAAAAATAAAATCTTTGCTGCAGACTTAAACTATATAACTGTGTGATTTGGTAATTTTTACATACTACTTGCTTCACAAAAATGTGCTTTGTCCATTCAGTATTAAAAATACTTCAATCACATAGTGAAGTATTTATTCTTACAAACTTAATCTACATTGATCCTCTTCCTTTTTATTTATGTAACTCACCCACTTCTCTCATATTTCAGTCTACATTAACCCATTCACTGATATATTCTACCTCTACAAGTATTTCTCTGTTCACCATGTAGATCATATTTGGTCTCCACACTCACTTGTTATCTTCAGATCCCTTTTATGCTCTTCCAGACCATGCAACATAACAGAAATTACCATTTCCACACAGTCACATGTGAAGTGAGGATGAAGGGCAGGGAATTTGTGTATGGAAGCACTGGAGCACTGAAGGCAAGTGGAGGTCACAGCCTGTGTCCTGCACCTCTCCCTTCACTAAAGCCCTCCTGTTGTCTCCTCCATCCTGTAATACACCACAGTCTCCTGATATATCTCACCTTCCTCATCCACTGAGCTTCCTTTTGGCTTGAGACCCAGCCCTAGGGATTTCCTCTTCCTTTATCCATCAGTCCCAGTCACCACCCTCAAAATACTCCCTGTAAGTACCAGTCTTGGGGGCACTGTAGGACAGTGAAGGGCAGATCCCTCAATTCCTTGTTGCATAGCTCACCAGTGAGCTAGGCAAGCCAGAATTCAGCTCGCTGTCCAGCACTACTTCTACATCCCAAGGACATTTCAATTGTGTCAGTGGATGACACCTTTGCTTAACAGCTTTCCTGAGGTTTTTTATAAATAAATTACCTTTTAGTGGGCAGTTTCCAAACAAATGGTCTTTATCAAAATCTGAAGAAGTTGCACACCAGAGAGAATCTGCATCACCCCTCCGAGGGATGCATTCAGCATACCATTTGCCCTGGTGCTTAAAAGGGAACACACAGGGTGCACCAAAGGCATTTCCTCCCAGTGTGTACATGTCTATGGAGAAAAGCAGAGATCAACAGTCAGCTGGCATCAGATGCTCACCACAGTGACACTCATAGCCAGTTTTCCATGGACAAAGCTGAGTCATGCAGGGCTCAACACACCAGTACCTTGTTACCCTGAACCTCTAAAAGGCTGTTGTGCCACTCAGGTATGACTATGGCAAAATATTCAGAACTAAGCCTCTGAAATACTTAATTTGGCCTCAAACTAATTTCTGTTTAATTTTGTCATGCCATTGCTTTCTGGACTACTGTGCCAGAGATCCCTGTGACTCACCTTCTCCCATGGCATGCATACTTCCATCTTTAGATAATGTATACATTCTCTATTTTTTTCCCTGCATGGTTGAATAATCTTGGAAATGAGGTATTGCAATATTTTTATTAGTCTTCACAAGAAGAAGCGATAGCTTAAGTTTGCAAGGACTCTGCTAGGAACTGACCCTTCCATCACTCTGCAGTTTAATTTACTGCTGTCTGTACAAAATTATGACAATCTTCATCCCTGTGCAACAGCTGTAGTGCACAACAAAAATTTATTCTATTGTTATTTAAAATCACAGAATACCAATGTCAAAACAGAAAGGAGATTGATTACTTGATCCTGAATACCAGCTCTACATAGCCATAGAGCCATAAAATGGTGGGAAAAGGAGATCTTACTCTCAAGGGGTCCTTTTCCAGGATGATAAAACATTTAATCCTAAAACAATATGCACCATTTTTCATTTTGCTTTTTTCTACTTTTTGTTTTACTAGGCCTGGGAAACACTAGGTAAATAATGTTAATGGTGGATTCATTCCATCTAAATTAGAAATTCACTTCTTAGAGATTATTAGTGGTCAAACCAAATAAAAGCAATAATAAAAACGAAATATAATACAGTCATCTATTCTACAAATTGATCAGACATATTTTAAAACAGTCATAAATTTACTTTTGCTGTTGTACAAACAGAATTCCCATTCTTTATTATGTTTACATCATGGGCCTTTGTCATTTTATTCTACCATTTGAAAGAAGTGCACTTCACAAGTTATGCAGAAATGCATACAGCTATATTGGCTGAAAAATAGACATATATATTTACCTTTCATTTATACACCCTATTTATAATTAGCTCCTCTGCTAATGTCACTCTAAGAAAATGGTTGCTGCCTGTCAAGCAGGCAGTGGAATGCTTTATGCAGGGCCAGCCAAGTTACCAAGAAAGAGAGGTGGAATTTCAGTACTCACCCTCATAGCGCTGAGAGCACACGCTGTCTGCGCTTCCATGGATTTTCCACCCGCTCCCTTTGCTGGATGTGGACAGCCTGATTTTCTTCCCCTTCCCCTTGCCGTAGTTGAGAAATAAATCCTTGCCATGAGTTGCAAGTGTGTCGTTTCTACATTCCCACCACTGGAGTTCGTTTGTGCTGTTGCAGGGCTCCAAGGTGACGGCAGCCTCATCCTCCTTGGCAAGCACCCCCAGGCACAGCTTGAGTGCCATGTTCAGCAGCTGTTTGGGAGAGACCCACCTGAACTTCTGAAACTCATCATGCTCATCACAGGTGGTAGTTGTGACTGAGCTGGAGTTCTGAGCTTGGGCACAGAGCTTGTTATCTTCATTATAAATTGAAAATATTCTCCTACCTATAAAATAAAATGATAATGCAAACATTTGAGGAGAGGTTTCTTAGGAGATAAAGTCAGCTAGTTGTTATATGACGGTCTATTACCAAAAAAAGACAAACAAACCACCAAAACCAAAACAAAAACCAACGAACCAAAACAAAAAAATCAAAAATAGTATATATAGTTCATAGAGAGAGAAATCAAGGGAGGTTAATCATTGGTATGAAGGATACTTATGAAAGTATTCTTAAAATGAAAAAAAAACCAAAAACTGAAAATACAGCTTTTTCAAGAGAAATTGTTCCTCATATCCCTTCTGAAACCACAGGGGTCCCAAAATGCATGTCAAAAATTACCTTCATTACATTACATTTCTTTTCATTATTTCTTCAAAGTTTCACCAAATCATATTTAAATGGGCTTTAATTCTACAAGTAAAAGGACTTTTTTGCTTTAGAGCTATTAAAAATTGTTTACATACTCAAAATTAAATAATTTTTATATTTGGGCCAGAATAACATCATGGTTTTCAGCTCACCAAGAAAGTGGTGTATTTTTCATTTTTGGTTAATTATCTTGGAAATTTTTAGCAGCTGTGCAAAATGTAATTTCTTCACAGAGCTTTATTTGTAGGTTGCTCAGGAGGGAAGCCAGAACTTGCAGCATCATCAGTTCTGAGCACAGTTAAACTAAGCCAATATCCTAAGCGCTATTAATAACTACATTTGTAAATAGAAATGTGAGACACTGCACATCAGGGTTTTGTTTCTTAAGATCAGCTTCAACAAAAAGCCTGCTCCAAATCTTCACTCTTTTTTCAGCTCAGCTTGCATCCCTTCACTCCCTCTAGGTCACAAGCACCATCACCCAACTCACTGAGCAGTGCCATCGAGTTTTACCCAAGGTTTCTCACCAAGGCCAGAATACTTAACTGGGCCTTCAGAACCCTCCCATCCCAAAGCTGACAGGGAGTGGTTGGACAGCCTTGTTGTTCTGAAAGGCTGCAGACCTGAACAAGCCAGGTGATATTTTCCCTGACAGAGCTCTCCAGCTGCAGTAGCTCTTGGGAAGATTAGCAAAGGATGGGTTAGAGCTGACTTGGTCTCATCCAAAAACATGCACAGAAGAAATTGTTCTGGGGTGGAGATTAGATCATTGGTGCATTGGCTGGTCCCTGCTGCCATTCAAGCAATAATGCTGGACTTCCAGAGTTCTCTGGCCAGGAACTCACCATGGAAAAGACACAGTGTCATTATTTTTCTTCTCAGGAGTCGGGGGGGGGGGGGGGAAGATCTAATGGACAGGGAGGATTTTAAAGTCCTTCCTAACGCTCTCAGCTTGGAAATTAGTTTTCAATATGCACTGATGCTATGGTTTATATGAGCTGCCAAGAAACTCAAAGCACACATCAGCCTTTAGCTCTGTGCATGCTGAGTTCACTGCTCTGTGCTGAGCTCTTCTAGCCTCTGATGGAGTAAAGTGAAATCAGCTTTTGTCTGCATTCAGTTTCCTCAAGAACCAGCACTGCTAAGGTTATGGCCACACCTGTTGGCATATTCCTTTCACTCATATACCACATTGAAACCTGGGTTAAAGAAAGAGAATGCCTATGCAGATACCAACAAACTTCAGAGCTGAACAAAACATTTTCAAATTATATGCTGTGACTAGATCTAAATTCACTGCCCACTAAGGGAGATAATTAGAACACGTTAAAGAACTTAAAAACCTCCACACTCAGCAGAAGACAAAGACTTACCAGACATTTGAAGAGATGCACTAATGGAGAGAAGAAAAATCAGGGGCAAGTAGAGAGACATGGCAAATATTTCTCTCCTCTCTTCCCTTCACCTTGTATTGATTCTAAAGACCAAATCAGTGCCTTGCAAGAAATCCCCACTGCACTGAAGTTGATTAACAAACCCTTTTTAAGACCCAACAGATACAGGGAAGTTCTGAGCTTCAAATAAGGAACTGTGTCATGTCACATGAGTAATTTTGAAATAATACATTAATGAGTGAGTAAACTTTGCTTTCTAAGCTAGTTTTTTTTTACTGTATAAAAGTTTGCCATGGGAATAGAATATCTAACAGGTAACATTTTAGTGTGGATTTTTTAAGACATACCTTATAACTCAGAATCTTTTTTTTTACCAAAAGGTGAGATTACTGTCTCACTTGCAGAAATAAATGAAAGAAGCAAAAGAGAAGAGAAATATCTGTCTGCATTGATACATGATGAAAAGAGTGCAGGGCAGTATTGTGAAAAAGTCTGCTGGGACACCACTGAAATCAAGTAACTATGACCTTGGAGTCAAAGAGAACCAGAATTTTCCATTCCTGAAATTTCACAGGAAAAAAAAAAAAAAAAGAGCTGTAGAAAGTCAGATCTGTGTTCTTCAGGAGACACCTGTTATTTCATTTGCTCCATTCTTGACTATATGTAATATGAGTAATTACCCAGCTGACAGCAGCAGCTGTTAAAATTTTGGGAAAGAAAACCTGGGAAAGAAAACACACAATTCTGGGAAGAAGAGAATCTGTAACTAGAAGATACTGAATTTTCAATTATTGTTAGTGAGGAAAACTAAACTGATGAGGGATACTGCCTCATTTTTCATCCCACTAGTCCATGAAAGTTTGCATCCCATAAAGTGTACATCCTATATTCTGACAAAATTCTGATGTTTACTTCGATAAAGCTTTCTCCATGACAGTTTAAACTTAAAAATCTTAGAGTGCAGGGGGTTGAAAAGAGACTCCAAGGGAAGCTTTACATCAGATTTTGCGCTTGGACTTGGAAAAGTTTTATTCTCATACCTCCGGGAGAGGCTGGTGTGGGATACCTTCTCCAATACTGCATCTGCAGTAAAATTGCTGCTATTGTGGGCAGTGGAAACCCTGTACACTCACATGAAGATGTGGGATTTTGCTTCTATTACTTTGACTCAGATGTAGATGAATGACCCACTGGGTCTGAAAATGTATGCAGGGAATTAGAGTAGAACAAAGCCACAAGAGTGGGAGAGAACAGTGGGACCTCAAGGTCTGCAGACACAGCTAGAGCAAAGCCAAGCAAAGAAGGGAGCCTGAAAAGGAGACTGAGACATAAGGAAAGTGGAAGAAACAAGGGCTTCTCCACAAAGCAGCAGAATCCAATTACTCAGTAAGTTATGATCTGTATGTAAGGATGGCTGCACTGAGTCTGGAGCCAAGCATTCTGATACTCCCCAGCACTAGAGCACTTGAACATGTAATCCCAATTTTTCCAACTTTCCTTCCTTCCTTGTTTGGGAGCAAGACAAACGTATATTGTGGTTCTGCTGTATAAAACATCTCAGAATATCCAAATCTACCAGGGGTCAATAAGGACAATTACAACAGAGAAAAAGAAACTGGTTCTGTTCTGAATAAAGTGGTTGGTGTGGGACTGGTATTGATAGTCTGTTGAGAGAGGCTGAAAAGGAGTAAAACATACTAAAGTCAGCTTTACCTCAGTGTTTGTGTGCTTGAGCAGATTGCATCACAGCCCACAAAGTGGGAAAGAAACCAGAGGACTGGGAAGATGAGCTCCAGGATCTGCCATTTGCAGGACACAGCCTGACATTTTAAAAGTGGCGAGGAACAAAAGCTACTGGGGTTTGTGTTGAGTCAGCATTGTTCCTTTGGCAATCTCTGCCCCAGGCAGGAAGTTACACTCAGTGTGCAGATTCACCACCTTTCATCTGAAGTCCAAACTTTTTCAGAGAAAAGGGGAAATGAGAATTAAACACAAGAGTATCAAGAAACATAGCAATGTGAAGAGACAAAACCTTACATAGAGTTGAATATTGCCATCAAGTCATTCCTCAGGTGCCCACAGAAATGGACGGGTGTGGCCATCTGGGTTCAACTGGATGCTTCCTTGCATTCATTTTCAAAAAAACCCCACTTCTATTAAAATAGGAAAGTAATTTTGTGATCATTTAGCCTGCTATAACTTGATGTAAGATTTCAATCCAGAATCCCCACACATAGGACAATCACAGATTCCAAGCTATAAACATTTATTTCTTTCAAAAAAACATAACCTCAGTAGGACCACTCATGCAAAAAAAAAAAAAAAGTGTGAACAACCTTTCTATTTTTCTATTGCCATGTTAGATAATGAATGATTTTTTTTCTTTCATGTTTTTAAACTGCCTGATCAGATATAAGAAATCTTGGCAGCATCAGAGGATTATAGGTATAAACTATTAGGGATCAGTTAAAACATTTATTTGCTTTTCTATTAATATTCCCCTGCTCATACTATTCATCATCTTGTTTTTCAAATAATTACTTTCCTTGTTTTTACAGCAAGTATGTTTCAGAAAAGCAAGAATCCAATTCCTCTATGAATATATATACACATATATATATATA